>JAVSCE010019575.1:0-494274 GCA_032199065.1 Smutsia gigantea
TTTGATTCTAAATACATTTCTAACTACTCTTTTTCTCTGTACTTCTTTGTCTTTGCTTTATTTTCTTTTATTAAATAGGCATACAGCTTAACCTTTGGTTTCATTCTTTTGATCTTATATTTTTATGTACTTCATTAATAAATTCTTCTGTTTTACTGTATTCAACAATCACCTCCAAATGAAAAGGACCAATGTCTCCAGCCTTTCCTCTCAAATGAGTCACCTCTCTAATCTGCAGATCTAGGGCACATTTTTTTATACTCTTTAAGTGGAATTTCTAACTTCGCCCACTATCAGCTGCCCTCGCCAGCTGCCATGTTTTTGCCATCGGTTCCATGTTCTTCTAGTATCATGACTGAAAATGAGTAGTTATCTTTGATTCTTTCCAAACTCAACTTTCAAAAGAACAAAAATTTACTTACTATTACTGCTGCTTCTACTCTTGCATTAAATATATACCTCTCAGGCTGGTTTTTAACATATTCTGTAAAATTTCCTTTATTGTCATGGTTTAATATTTCCCACTGTTATTCATTACAACATTTTTCCTGATTTCAAATTATTTCTTGTACTCTACATATATTTCTTATCTTTCTTTAGCTTCCTCTGTGCTCTACATTCCTTTTCCAAGGCATTATTTTCTCTTTTGTACCTTTCTTAAATTATTCCAGTTCAAGGCTATCTTTTATGAATATATCAGTCCAAATGAAAAATGTTTTTCACTTTTTCTTACTTTATAAAAATTACAACCATCCATTTTTTGCCTTATTTTTTTCATCATTTCATCTCTGCTCTGTTTAAGGTGGTTAAATAAGGTATGTTAGATTTGCTACATGGAAGTGACTAGAGGCCAGATTATTCCTTTTCTCCAGCAACTAACATACTTACAGGATGAGGAAAGTAGTTTAATTAGAAAAGTTTAATTTTATTTATTCTTCTGAATTGCTTCAACACCAACAGCTGGAAATGTAAAAGATTTAGTCTCATTTGGTAGTATATTCAAGGGTTTTATTGTTTTATCATTAATAACTTCTCTAGAATTCTGGAGTATGTATTTTAGAACTGCATTACATTCCACACAGAATTTTCTATTCTCTGAAAATTTTTAAGTATTTTTCCCATATTTCTTCTCTGTTTTATTTTTTAATTGATGTATATTATGGCCTAATTTCACTGGTAATGTGGATAAGGACTTAAAATGTTTAAGTCAAAGTATTTATCTTGGATTAGAGCAAGGATTTTCAGCAAGTTGAAATTGTAAAGTTGTTATAAAGTGGAGTTGTTTTAAAATGAAGTTGTAAAGTGGAGAGTACCTAAACTTAATTTGATACCAGAAAAATTTCATTGCTTGACAATATAATAAAAAAAGGAAAAGTCATCTATGCCCCTAATTTCAAGGAATTTACAAGATGAAAGGAGAAACACATACGTAACTGCACATATTTTAAAACAAATATGTCCATGTTCCAGGATGAATATAGTTATTTTATTTAATTTTTTTAAACATTTGTGTTATATAGCATCTCATCTCAAAAAATATCTGCTATTTCTTAGAATGAAAGGAAGATAGCAGAAAGGAATACATGATGGAAGAAACAACTGGAGATGAAATATACTAAAAATATTAATATCATTTTCCTAGGTACAGGGCCATTCATTAAAAATAAGAATTAGCATCATTTTCATAATGCACACAGTTAAAGATAAATTAAGATACATATTTTCAGTAATAATTAATTTCATATGAAACCTGAACCTCAAAAATGAACTTGGGAGCAGCTGGGTTATTTGAGAAGTGATCCCAGGAATCAGGAAAGTGATTAAAAAAAGAGAAAAATATAATGTCAATGATACCTTATTGAGGTTGCAGCAGGCAATGGAGTTATTACCCCACACACACCTCTGATGAACTTACAAATGCTTGAAATTTTCTACCTAGAGCTGGAGGCTGGTGTGTGATTCACCAGCTCCGATCTCCTTTCTTTGAAGGTTGCCTCTGAGAGTTATTAACTTATCTGCCTTTCTGGGCTTTGCTTTTGCTCAGGCCAAGTGGGTTACTACATCTTTAGGGAAAACCTAAGGCAGAAAAGGAGAAAAATGCATAATATTGTCTTGAAGCAGGAGGCTGTCATCATGAATCCATCCTCCCAGGAGCTGTGCAATACAGCTGAACTGAAGCCAAGTGAGCGAAAGTGCTGCAAGCCCCCAGTACAGTCCTCCCCTTGCACTGTTCATATCTGTCATTGCTCTGCACTAATGCCCACACGATAACTTAGCTTCTGAGTGGTCGTACCCTTATTTTTTTAATGTAGGAAATTTAGTGAAATTAGACATAATGTCTTCTGCTGCGAAGGCCCCCCAGGTTACATTTGACTTGTCCTCTCACTCCTTCAGATTCATTCAGTGTTTTGACTGGTCTAGTTTCTCTGGGGAGATGAAACAAACTTTCATCCATCAGTGGTCAGATCATACGCTGTCTTGCTCTCATTAAGCCATGGTCGAGAAATTTTATTTTCACAATGAATGTCAGCCTGGGAAACACCAGCAAATGTCCCAAGTGATTATCCTGAGTTCCAAACATGCTTTTGTCAGATCCCATTAAGTAGCAGTAACTAGGTTCCTCATGATAATCAGGGCTAATTATCCCCATTGTTATAAGGAGATTTTAATTAATTAATTAAGAGTAATTATTGTTATTTTTGCCTGCTGTTCCACTATCATGATAAGACCAAATTAACCAGATAGTCACTGTAAGTTCAGACACAGTGAAACATTTTTCAAGTTACCCTTAAGTACACTCCCTCTGCTGGAGTCTAATCCAACAGACATTGAGGCATGAGAAAAGAAAGTGAAGACTTACTTCCAATCACCAAAGGCTGTTGACAGTGGTCCTCCTGACTTCCACTCCTCCATCCTCGGTGCCCTGTATTCTTACTTGTGACACTCCCAGCAGCCCATATAGGATGTCGGCTCAGTGAATACACCATTTTCTGGAAGCATCATCTCAACCTGACAAGTGTAATGGTCCCTTATCTGAGCTTTTCTAGGCCCTTCCAATGTTCCCTTTTGTTAACAGCTTCCAGTGGAGGCGGAAGCTGTCTACACACCCTGCACCCCACTTCAGTGTGAAGTGCACCTCTTGACAAGCAATGGTATGCAGGATCTGAATTTCCTTAGTCCTACAGATGGGATAAAATCAGAAAAAAATCACAGAGACAAACAAATTCATATTTATGGGGTAGATATGAAGTCCAGTGTGTACAAATTCAGGGTTGGAGTCTCCAAAAGTGATCAATCTGTCATTCAGTGATTATATAGGTTCCTCAAGGGATAGTTGTGAAAATGAACAAACTGGCCTTGGTAAGCATGAGCCCTTGCTACCGGGACCATGTATCATCTCTGTCATCATGGCTACTCAATTTAGGAGCCCATCTGCAAGCACTGGATTCTGGTTGACATCTCTGACATCCTCTGGGCAGAGTTACCACTTACTGGTTGTGTCCCTATTCTACAAAACTCTCCTCTGAGTATTATTTGAGATAGCCAAGCTATTTGCCACCGTACAGAAGGCCTGCATGCACTTATCTCAATCCATTTGTTGATCCATTGAAAGGAGACAACCACCATATAATGTTTACCATTTTACCCACTGGAGGAGTTTCCCCACCACCACTAATGTTTAAATCCTCTCTTCTTATTGAGAGTTAGTATTGCATCAGTCCATGATCAGGTCACTCAAGACAAACTGAGTTGACCCATCTGTGAAGGAGGCCTGGGTTTATTTCTCCTTTGCTGGCAATCACCAGAAGCAATAGGCATGACCTTAATACACCTCACTGGTGCAACTGAAGTAGGCTATATGGTCACATGTTGACAAATATAATTCTACTGAGACATTATTATAGACTTTCACAATGATCTGTATGAAGGAAAGGGGACTGCAGTATTTATCTACAAGTAATTTTATTCAAGAGTGTTAGCTCTTCCCATTCTCAGACTGTGTCTCAATGTGCTGAGCATGTTTCATGGAAAGTCTGAGATGGTTATTAGACAGATATGAATGTCCATGACGAAGGATGCCTTTGGTCTGAGTCTGCATTCTAGGAAACTGTTTACCACAGCTGTAGCTCAACTCAGCTGACCTGAGGGGATCTGACTCAGGGAATCAAGGTTTGTGATATAACTTTCCACAATTCCCTCTGAAAAAATCTATTCAAATTACAGTGCCTTAACAGACTCAGGTGAGTAAATGAAGGAAGGAGTGTAGAAAATCAGTAAATTAAAGGGTTAGGGTGAATTTCAGGAAAAGGGTCAGAATCGGGAAGTGGGAGGGGATTTAACCAGTGCAGAGGAAGGTACACACCTGAATGTTGAAACAGGATTGTGAATTCCAACCTTAGAGCGAAGCCCTGGGCGAGTCTGAACTTACAGATACTGAAAAAAACAGGTGTGGGGATTATGGAAACCTTATCTGAAGGATGTCTGTGAAAATCCTGTCCTACACCAGTGTGAAGCAGCCAAGTTTGTCTCAAGATTGGAAGCAAAGAAATACTACTTGGGAAAATTTAGTTATCTGTGCACAAGAGAGCAGGGCTCTGAGTTAAAAGTTGATATTAACATAATCATATAATGTTGGCACTTATTTACACTTACGGTACTCAACTGTCTCTTCTATGACTTTATTGTTTTAAATAAGTTATGTATATGAATATATCCCTAATGTATATATTAATCACTTTTAAATCAAAAGATCATTTATCTTAGTATTAAATCCTGAGAGTCTTGGCTAACCTGTTTGATTTTTCACTTCACGTTTCTATAGTTCTATATTTCTTACCTTCAGAGAATACTGTATAGTAAAATGAAAAAAGAAGCAGTACCTATTGAATTAAACTGTCTCAAGCCTAGTTACCTAACCCTAATTTGGACAAAATCTTTGTAATTTGTTGCTTGCTAGGAAGCCCACTGCTTGTTACAGGAAGCATGCATAGCAGAAAGTGTCCTCAGGGGAAATGTCAGCACCTAGATCTGCCTGGAAGAATCTGTTCCTTTGAGGATTTGTGGTTGGGCCTCACAGAGCTTGGAAGTTGGACTCAGACTGCTGAAGTGTAAGAGGAAAGGTTTATTTCAAGTAGAATGGAAAATTTGAGCAAAAATTCTTGCCTGGGGCAACACATTTGACTTTGACCTATAAGTTAATGTATCATTTAATTTCCATGAATTAGTCCCTAGAGGTAATGAACCAAAAAAGTGGTTGGGCACTTGAAATTTAATGAGTTAGTATCTCGCAAGAAGTTACTGGGACGCATCCTATTCAGACAGCTTCTGGTTTATTTGCATTCATAGGAGACATCCAAGGGATTTTAAGCCTTCCAGATGAGGATGGGAGCAATAGAGAGTTAATATTTTGGGGCCCCTAGAAGCAAAATGAATTTCTAGCAATGTGAATTAAAGGTGAACATTTTTATTAAGTTTTCTGAAACAGATTCAAGAAGCTAGAGGTTATCATATTAGCCCTGCCACCTGGGAGACAACTGCTCACTTTATGTACCCAAATAACCTTTCAAAGACTTGAAGTAGCAATAGCCACAGGGGCAATTAACCCGACCCCGTGCTGCTATGGAATAACACCACTGAGAAGCATGAAGTAGGGAAGCAAAACAGCTAGGATCTCAGTATAAAAGTACCACCAATTTCTAAAGGATGTTTGACTGAAAGACTGATGAACATACATATTTATACATATAATGTTAAGTCAAACTGAAGCATGAATATACTCCACATTTCTGATTCTTAACTATTTCTTTCCCTTCAGTCTATTGTTTAAATGTACTCAAACTTCCCATTTGTTGAGCTCATCCATATGAAAATATGTCCCATTAAACCCAAACACATACAAAGATATATATATATATATCTCTTTGTGTATGTGTGTGTGTGTGTGTGTATATATATATATATAGCATTTGTGTATATATATATACAGCATATGTGTGTGTGTGTGTGTACAGCATTTGTACATATAATCACACCTACACACGTCATTAACCTGCTCCCATTGACTTAAAAGCTGTATTTTAAATGAATATGCATTTGTAGACAGTGTTAGCTGCAGAATTTATGTGCCCACTGCAAAATGAAAATCCAGGAACCGAACTGGAGAAGGGGAAGTTAACACCCTTGCCAGGAGCCTACTATCCCAACCCATTGTGGAAGGGTAACCTCAAGGCATTGCAACCTCCCTGACTAAAGCTCTCAGTACTGAGATTCTGGATGAGTAGGAGGTCATAGCAGGGTTATCCATCAAATGCATCATGGCCCTATCATCCTAGGATAGATGACCACTGCCTCAACCTAACCAGAATGCCATGGCTGCATGCCTAACCCCAACCGTTCTTGGAGATCAAGTCTCCATCAGGGCAGAGAGTGACAGAAGAATGTGTCTACCCCCACCTCAGGCTCCCAAACTTCCTGGTCACTGCTGCAGGAAGAGGGCACAGTGGTCATGAGGCAGGAGCAGGAAGGCGAAGCAACTGAGAAGCCTAGACAGGGAGGCAATGACAGTTGGGACAGCTTATGTACTGAAGCTCCAAGCCCCTCACACATGTTCCATTGTTCCACCAGACTTTTAAGTTACAAAACAAAGTGAAAGAAAAAATTATTAAGAATTTCAAAACAATTACCTGAAACATTAAACCCCTAAGTATGGGGCCCTCTGAAGCTGGGGCCAAGTCTGACTGACTACATTGGTAGCGATGCATGAAGCTTATTCTATCAAGATTTATATCCTTATTGTTCTGGACAACTTAAGACATCCTCCTCCAGAGTATGGAGATTATGATTCATTTATGAATGTCCTGGAGATGTCTTACTACAAATTTAACCCCAAAATAATTCCCACTAACATTGTCACATAGTTTCAGACCTGGGGGACTGATATTAATGTAGCCAACAAGGGGTACCTGCACTGTTTTGCCGTATATGCAGATTAAGATCACACTTAGCTTTGGCAAAACCAAGAGCAGATTTTGGGTAATATTTTATAAGTGATTCATGACCATTTTTAGTGCCTTCAACCATTCACAATATAGCACAATTTTGTGAAATCCTGGTATGATTGACTATATAAATTAATTGCCTCTACATTATTCCTCCATTACAATAGTTTAGCCTCTGATTTGGGAGCTTACGCTCCCCTGAGCTAACACATTCTATTTCTAGATACTTCTGACCATTAAAAAGTACTTCAATGTAACCAGATGAAATTTTCTTTCTTTATAACTTTTGTTTTCTAATGCTGATTCTTCATTGAAAAGCCATACAAGAAATTTAACATACTTCGTGAAATCTATTTAAATATTTAAAGAGTTAACATATCTTCCTTAGATTAATGTTTTATATTTACTAGCTGAGAAGAAAAATCAGTTAATTCATCCACCTCATAATTATTGAATGTCTCCTCTTTTTCAGTGTGGAAAGATAAACATGATATAAAAAGAATCATTGACTCCTGCTCTCAGAGATATCACACAATATCAGTTACACAGACAATCCTTTAAACAAAACAGGTATGATAAAGGAGGAGGGGGGTACCAAGGGCAAGGAGACACAGAACGAGAGAATAGCATTACCACATTTGTGAGTATGTAGTGTGAACAGGAATTTCTGAGAAAGGGTGAGTGGAGGGCAGCAGTATTCTAGACAGATATAAAGTATATGATAATTTCCAAAAGTGAATACCAACATAATATCCCCAAGAACTAAACTGATAATCTGGTTTATCTGGGAATAGCATGCCATGGATATAATGATGAGCAGAGTCTGTGAAATGAAAGGAAGCTGAGCCATGTAAACCATGTCAACAAGTTTGGATTTGACTTGAAAGGTAAAAAGATCATTACAGTGTTTTAAAGTAACTGGTTCATATTTTGGTCAAAGATAGATCACTCTAAGGCATTGTGAACCAGGAGTGGAATGAGGCATGAGACCAGTGCTGAATGTGTTGAAGGAATTTAGGGAAGAGATGGCAGTGTCTGTTCAAAGGAAAGATAAGGAAAAAAAGTGGATGGATATGAGTATTTAAGGAGTAGAAATTACACAGCATGTTGTTCAGACGTGAAAACAAGTGATATGCATGATTGTCTCAGTAGCTAATTTGGGAAAACTTATAGATAGATATCTGTGCCTTTCATTACAACAGGAATAAGAAGAATAGATTTTAGGGAGAAGGTGAGTTCAATTTTGGACAGACTACTGTGAATGTGACTCACTCAAGTATGGGCATCTAAATAGAAGTTGTAACATATACAGGCATGGAGACAGTGGCTAGAGATATGCATAAGAGTGGTGTTATTTATAAACTAGCTGAAAGAGGGCCATGGGTGAGACCATGGGCAGAGGGGGCCAGGATCTCTGATATTCATGGGGCAGATTGAGGATGTGGTGGTGGAAAGGGAGCTGAGAAGTAGCAACACAAGCAGAATGTTGAGCACCAAAAGTGTGGCACCACGAGGACCATGTTCTGGTAAAATCAGGGAGGAATTAGACCCAAAGAGTAAAAGAAAAGGACCAGCCTTGCTGAAGACATGTCACTCTAACAGGGAAGAAGGAGGTATTTAAAGATGAGCTTCATCAACACAGTAGTTTTAGAAGATTTTATCTAAGGATTCTGTTTCCACTGCAGAGAAATTAAGATCATTTGTTAAGAGTGAGGAGAGAATGTTTGAATGTGAGGCATGAAGATAATAGGCAAAACGCCTGCTGTGGACAAGGAGGGAGAGAACTAACCCACAAAATAAAGGTTATGGAGTGAGGATGGCCCAGAGGAAATTGTCAACGTGAATTTACAGTAGCATAAATGTCGGGGTTTGAGTGAAATTCTCCAAGAAAACTCAAGCCTAGCTTAAAGAATAGTCAGTCAAGTCCACAGGAATGAAAGTTTTGTCAGCACTCTGCAGGAATATGACCAAAAACCTTAAGACAGAGGAAAAGATGAAGAGTCAACTTTCTTGTATCTCCACGATAATGTTGGAAAATGGAAATAAGCTTTATATGTTTGTAATATATAAAAATAATGTGTGCATAAATTATATATATAATATATATAAAATGTTGTGATAAGATGCAGGGTATACCCATACTAGTAAGCAATTGAAATAAATTGTTTTAGGGTCACTGGTAATGAGGAGTTCAGGGTTCAAGGGAAAAGAGATTATTGCTGAATAAACCAGACTCTCTTCTATAGCCATTCATCAATAATGTCATGGAGCAACATGATGTGATTGATTTGTTAACAGGATGCTCTGGCTGGTGTATTGAGAATAGGCTGAAAGGGGTGAGCAAGACAGGTAATCCATCTGTGGGATCAGCCTTAACTGGGGCAATTAATGTGTCCACCATGAACATATGAGGAAGGGGCCAAACAGGAAACTATAGGTTTGTTTGACAAGATCAGTTACTTGATTCAGCTTGGTGATTGTGAATTTAAAAGGATCCCTTTCAGCATAATTATACATTTTTTTACAGCCATAGTAGTTACCAGGGTATAAGGAAAGTGATTATTAAACACATGGATTTGGCAAGAGTTTGTATTGCCCTATCAAGGCATAAAGATAATCTTGATTGTAGGTACAAGAAGTGGTATTAGGACTGGCCATTGAACGTAAACTGGATAAATAAGGAAGTGTAGAATAAGGGGGCAGATTACAAATGCAGGATCAATTCTTTGGAAGCTATTTGGGGTTAAACTTTCATTGGAGTTGTAGTATTTAGGAATTTATATTAAAAGACAGGAGGCAGCAGGAGAAGAGTGAAAAAATGTAAATGATATTCTGGGGGACTCAAATAGGCAATGATGAAGTCCTAGGGTATAACTATCAGGATGAGCAGTTAAGGCAAGCAGAGGTCAAGTACATTGAAGAAGATGAGCTCAGGTACCTGAGGGGCTAGATTTCAAAAACCCCATACACTTGGATATATACCTTAAGAACTAAGAGCTCTGATGGGAACGGCATTGGAGAGAATGGAAGTGAAGTGAATGAATGAATGAATTCTCTATATTCATTTGAAGAGCTTGGGACATCCAGTAGAGTATCTAGATGTTATAAAATACCTACTTGTTGAATTGAGAATTTTGTTTCAAATGAAGTACTTTGGTTAATACAGGCTTACTTCACACACAAACACACAGATTTGTTAAATCGATGTAAGATTCTCACTTACTGAGAAAGTTGAGATTGAGATAGCAGTGCACTCTAAATCCGGGATGCTGATCAGATGTGACTACCTATCGATGTGAGTTACTGCAGTGCAGTGAAAGGGCATGATTATAAAAAGTGACTGGCTTCTCCTATCACTCTGAATTTCTTTCTGCATCAAAGACTATGAATTAATTTTGTCTGATTAGCTGAGCAATCCATTAAATGAATTATTACCAACTCAAACTATATTTATAGAGGGCAGCTTTGAATTAGCATCAAATGCCACATGCATTTTCTTTCATCAGTGAAATGCAGACACCATGGAAAGAAAGAACTAGCCCACATTTAACAAGTGAATGACTGTGCGAAAGTTCAAGATTTCTAACTGAAGCCAAAAATAGCCAACAAATTAAATTAAAATGTGACATGGTCCATGTATTGTAGATCACAAATCAGTTTAAGATCTAGGATTCTCAAAAACTAGTTTCATATTCAAAAATAATAGGAAAAATTAAGTAAACAGAACTAGAATGAATATAGAAATTTATCTATAATTATTTTGTATAATTTTATTTTTCTTTTAATAATTTGTTAATTCATACTTAATACTAATATGTATTCAATATACAAAATTTGGAAAATTAAAAATGGTTTTTAAAACTTTTTGTATGATCACCCCCAAAATTATTTCAACTTATATCTTAATTCATTTTACTCTCAACTTTTGGTCATGGTGTTTTGATTGAGAACAAAATGCATGTATAATATTCTATTCTGCTGTATAAATTGAGTATAATAACATAATTAGAAGTCGTATAATTAAAATACTTCATGGTAGTAGAATAAGTCATAAGATTGTATTACTGAGATGTATGAATTAACCCTTTGTTCCAAACAC
Source organism: Smutsia gigantea (assembly GCA_032199065.1). NCBI lineage: Eukaryota > Metazoa > Chordata > Mammalia > Pholidota > Manidae > Smutsia > Smutsia gigantea. The sequence continues at coordinate 11,098 of JAVSCE010019575.1, forward strand.
AAGTGTAGATTGAAAGATCAGTGAAACATAATGGATTATCAAGAAAAAAATTCGAACTCTGTAGGGATTTTGAATATGTTAACGGCCTCAATTCATATCAGTACAGCATTTACCAAGATATTTTTAGAAAAATATTTCAGACTCACTCCTTAAAATAAGTTTCATGGGAGTAAAATTAAATGTTAACATTTCAAAAAAATGTAAAATATTTAAATATTTTTAGACTGTCCAAAAATGACATAGAATCTAAGACTTAACAAAAAGGTTTCTGAGTATATTCCAAAATTATATATATATAAATTAGGATTGAAATAATGTTCAAATTTGGGCATGGTCACAATAAGTAGATACAAATTTAATACTAGTGATATGCTTATCAGTTTGGCAAAACAAATCTTAGGGAAATATGCTTCAATAATTAGACATATCTGTAGATATTGGCAATCTCATTCACTATGCATTAGTAAAATTAATATAATCTCCTTTAGAAAACAAGTTAGTACTATGCATCATAATATTTATTACAGGTCAATTTAATCTAGTAACTCACATGTAAGAATATATCTTCCAGATAGGAATATTTAATTCTGTATATGCAAGGATGTTGCATGTTTCTTATATAAGATAACAAATATTATGGAGAAAATGTTCTATAAGTGTGAATCCATACATGTTATTTTTTTATTAAGGTATTATTGATATACACTCTTATGAAGGTTTCACATGAAAAAACAATGTGGTTACTACCTTTACCCATATTATCAAGTCCCCACTCACACCCCAATTCAGTCACTATCCATCAAGAAAGATGACAGATTCACTGTTGTCCTCTCTGTGCTACACTGTTTTCCCCGTGATTCCCCACAGCATGTGTACTAAGCATAATATCCCACTATCCCCTTCTCCCACCCTTCCCAAACACCCTCCCACACCCCTCCCCTTTGGTAACCACTAGATCCTTCTTGGAGTTTCCGAGTCTGCTACTATTTTGTTCCTTCAGTTTTGCTTCATTGTTATACTCCACAAAAGAGGGAAATCATTTGGCACTTGTCTTTCTCGGCCTGGCTTATTTCACTGAGCATAATATCCTCCAGTTCCAGCCATGTTGCTGCAAATGGCAGGATTTGTTTTCTTCTTATGGCTGAATGGTAGTCCATTGTGTATATGTACCACCTCTTCTTTATCCATTCATCTACTGATGGACACTTAGGTTGCTTCCATATCTTGGCTATTGTAAAAAGTGCTACAATAAACATAGCGGTGCATATGTCTTTTTGAATCTGAGAAGTTGTATTCTTTGGGTAAATTCCAAGGAGTGGGATTCCCGGGTCAAATGGTATTTGTATTTTTAGTTTTTTGAGGAACCTCCATATTGCTTTCCACAATGGTTGAACTAGCTTACATTCCCACCATCAATGTAGGAGGGTTCCCCTTTCTATGCATCCTGGCCAGCATTTGTTGTTCTTAGTCTTTTGGATGGTGGCCATCCTAACTGGTGTGAGGTGATATCTCATTGTGGTTCTAATTTGCATTTCCCTGATGATTAGTGATGTGGAGCATCTTTTCATGTGTCTGTTGGCCATCTGAATTTCTTCTTTGGAGAACTGTCTCTTCATACTCTCTGCCCATTTTTTAATCGGGTTATTTGCTTTTTGGGTGTAGAGGTGTTTAAGTCCTTTCTATATTTTGCATGTTAAGCCCTTGTCAGATGTCATTTACAAATATATTCTCCCATACTGTAGAATGCCTTTTTGTTCTGTTGATGGTGTCCTTTGCCATACAGAAACTTTTTAGTTTGATGTAGTCCCATGAGTTCATTTTTGCTTTTGTTTTCCTTGCTCAAGAAGATGCATTCAGGAAGAAGTCGCTCATGCTTATATTCAGGATATTTTTGCCTATGTTGTCTTCTAAGAGTTTTATGGTTTCATGACTTACATTCAGGTCCTTGATCCATTTCAAGTTTACTTTTGCGTATAGGGTTAAACAATAATCCAGTTTCATTCTCTTGCATGTAACTGTCCAGTTTTGCCAACACCAGCTGTTGAAGAGGCTGTCTTTTCCCATTGTATGTCCATGGCTCCTTTATCATATACTAATTGACCACATATGGTTGGGTTTATATCAGGGCTCTCTAGTCTGTTCCATTGGTCTATGGGTCTGTTCTTGTGCCAGTAGCAAATTGTCTTGAGTACCTGTGGCTTTGTAGTAAAGCATGAAGTTGAGGAGCATAATCCCCCCAGCTTTATTCTTCCTTCTCAGGATTGCTTTAGCTATTCTAGCTCTTTGGTGGTTCCATATGAATTGTAGAATGATTTTCTCTAGTTCGTTGAAAAATGCTGTTGGTATTTTGATAGGAATTGCATTGAATCTGTAGATTGCTTTAGGCAGGATGGCCATTTTGACATTCTTCCTATCCATGAGCAGAGGATGTGTTTCCATTTATTAGTATCTTCTTTAATTTCTCTCATGAGTGTCTTGTACTTTTCAGAGTAAAGGTCTTTCACTTCCTTGGTTAGGTTTATCCTATGTATTTTATTCTTTTTGATGCAACTTTGAATGGAATTGTTTTCCTAATTTCTCCCTCTGCTAGGTCATTTTTAGTGTATAGGAATGCCACAGATTTCTGCGTCATCCACTAACAGTGTCAGTTTAACTTCTTCCTTACTAATCTGGATACTTTTTTTTCTTTGTGTTGTGTGATTGCCATGGCTAGAACCTCCAGTACTGTGTTGAATAAAAGTGGGGAGAGTGGGCTTCCTTGTCTTGTTCCTGATCTTAAAGGAAAAGCTTTCAGCTTCTCACTGTTAAGTATGATGGTGGCTGTGGGTTTGTCAAAAATGGCCTTTATTATGTTGAGGTACTTGCCCTATATACCCATTTTGTTGAGAGTTTTTATCATGAATGGATGTTGAATTTTGTCATATGCTTTTTCAGCATCTATGGAGATGATCCTGTGGTTTTTGTCCTTATTTGTTGATGTGGTGGATGATGTTGATGGATTTTCGAATATTGAACCATCTTTGCAGCCCTGGAATAAATCCTATTTGATCATGATGGATGATATTTTTGATGTATTTTTTAATTCAGTTTGCTAATATTTTATTGAGTATTTTTGCGTTTATGTTCATCAGGGGTATTGGTCTGTAGTTTTCTTTTTTTTTGTGGTGTCTTTGCCCGGTTTTAGTATTAGAGTGCTGCTGGCCTCATAGAATGAGTTTGGAAGTATTCCCTCTTCTACTCCTTGAAAAACTTTAGGGAGGATGGGTATTAGGTCTTCACGAAATGTTTGATAAAATTCAGTGGTGAAGCCATATGGTCCAGGTGTTTTGTTCTTAAGTAGGTTTTTGATTACCAGTTCAATTTCATTGCTGGTAATTATCTGTTGAGATTTTCTCTTTCTTTCTGGGTCAGCCTTGGAAGGTTGTATTTTTTTAGAAAATTGTCCATTTCTTCTTGGTTATCCAGTTTGTTAGCATATAATTTTTCATAGTATTCTCTAAAAATTCTAACAAAAGAGGAAACAGAATGCAATGCATTCATTCTAGGACACTACAATACTCAACTCACTCTTAAGGACAGATCAACCAGAGAGAAAATAAGTAAGGAGACAGAGGCATTGAACAACACATTAGAACACATGGACCTAATAGATATCTGCAGAACTCTACACCCAAAAGCAGCAGGATACACATTCTTCTCAAGTGCACATGGAAAATTTCCAAGAATAGATCATATAATAGGTCACAAAAAGAGCCTCAGTAAATTTTAAAAGATTTAAATTTTACCAACCAGCTTCTAAGACTGCAAAGGTATGAAACTAGAAATAAGTTATGTAAAGAAAACAAAAAAGACCACGAACATATGGAGGCTTAACAACATTCTCCTAAATAACCAATGGATCAGTGACCAAACACAAACAGAGATCAAGCAATATATGGAGACAAATGACAACAATAATCCAACACCACAAAATCTGTGGGATGCAGTGATGGCCATGCTGAGAGGGAAGTACAGGCCTACCTCAGGAAAGAAGAACATTCCCATATGAACAGTCTATACTCACAACTAATGAAACAAAAAAAGAACAAATGTATCCCAAAGTCAGTAGAAGGAGGGACATAATAAAGACTAGAGCATTATTAAATAAAATTGAGAAGAATAAAACAACAGAAAGAATCAATGAAAGCAGGAGCTGTTTCTTTAAGAAAATAAACAAAATAGATAAACCTCTCATCAGACTTACCAAGAAAAAAAGAAAATCTACACACCTAAACAGAATAAAAAATGAGAAAGGAAAAATCACTACAGACACCACAGAAATACAAAGAATTATTAGAGAGTACTAGGAAACCTATATTTAAAAAACTGGATAACCTAGAGAAAATAGACAAATTTGTAGAAAAATACAACCTTCCAAGACTTAATCAGTAAGAAACAGGAAATCTGAGCAGACCAATTACCAGCAATGAAATTGAATTGGTAATCAAAAAACTGCCTAAGAACCAAACTCCTGGACCAGAAGGGTTCACCTTGAATTTTATCAAACATTTAGTGAAGACCTAATACCCTTTCTCCTTAAAGTTTTCCAAAAAGTCAAAGAGGTGGGAATACTTCCAAACTCTTTCTATGAGGCCAGCATCACCCTAATACCAAAACCAGGCAAAGACACCACAAAAAAAGAAAATTACAGACCAATATCCCTGATGAACATAGATGCAAAAATACTCAACAAAATATTAGCAAAGCGAATTCAAAAAAACATCAAAAAGATTATCCATCATGATCAAGTGGGATTTATTACAGTAATGGAAGTATGGTACAATATTAGAAAATTTATCAACATCATCCACCACATCAACAGAAAGGACAAAAACCACATGATCATCTACACAGATGCCAGAAAGCATGACAAAATCAAACATCCATTAATGATAAAAACTCTCAACAAAATGGGTATAGAGGGCAAGTGCCTCAACATAATTAAGGCCATATATGACAAACCCACAGCCAACATCATACTAACGGCGAGAGGCTGAAAGCCTTTCCTTTAAGATCAGGAACAAGACAAGGATGCCCACTCTCCCCACCTTTATTCAACATAGTTCTGGAGGTCCTAAACACGGTAATCAGACAACACAAAGAAATAAAAGGCATCCAGATCTGCAAAGAAGTTAAACTGTCACTGTTTGCAGATGACATGATATTGTACATAAAACATCCTAAAGAATCCACTCCAAAACTACTATATCTAATACTGAATTCAGCAATGCTGCAGGATAAAAAATTAATACACAGAAATCTGCTGCTTTCCTATACACTAGTGATGAAATAGCAGGAAAAAATGTCAGGAAAACAATTTCATTCATAATTGCATCAAAAAGAATAAAATACCTAGGAATAAACCTAACTAAGGAAGTGAAAGACCTATACCCTGAAAACTACAAGACACTCTTAAGAGAAATAAAAGAAGACACTAATAAATGGAAATTCATCCCATACTCATGGATAGGAAGAATAAATATTGTCAAAATGGCCATCCTCCCTAAAGCAATATACAGATTCAATGCAATTCTTATCAAAATACCGACAGCATTCTTCAATGAACTGGAACAAATAGTTCTAAAATGCATATGGAATCACAAAAGACCCCGAATAGCCACAGCAATCCTGAGAAGGAAGAATAAAGGTGGGGGGATTACCTTCCTAACTTCAAGCTCTACTACAGAGCAACAGTGAGCAAGACAATTTGGTATTAGCAGAAGAATAGACCCACAGACCAATGGAACAGACTAGAGAGCCCAGATATAAACCCAAGCATATATGGTCAATTAATATACAATAAAGGAGCCATGGATATACAATGGGGAAATGACAGCCTCTTCAACAACTGGTATTGGAAAAACTGAGCAGCTACATGCAAGAGAATGAAACTGTATGATTGTCTATCCCTATATACAAAAGTAAACTTGAAATGGATCAGAGACCTGAATGTAACCATAAAACTCTTAGAAGACAACTTAGGCAAAAATCTCCTGAATATAAACATGAGCAACTTTTTCCTGAATGCATATCCTCAGGCAAGGGAAACAAAATAAAAATGAACAAATGGGACTACATCAAGCTAAAAAACTTCTGTACAGCATGGGACACCATCAGGAGAATAAAAAGGCATCCTACAGTATGGGAGAATATAGTCGTAAATGACATATCTGACAAAAGGTTAACATCCAAAATATATAAAGAACTCACACACATCAACAAACAAAAAGCAAATAACCTCATTAAAAAGTGGGTGGAGTTTATGAACAGACAATTCTCCAAAATAGTAATTCTGATTTCCAACAGGCACAAGAAAAGGTGTTCCACATCACTAATCATCAGGCAAATGCAAATTAAAACCACACTGAGATATCACTTCACACCAGTTAGGATGGCCAACATCAAAAAGAATAAGAGAAACAAATGCTGGCGAGGATGTGGAGAAAGGGGAACCCTCGCACACTGCTGATGGGAATGTAAGCTAGTTCAACCATTGTGGAAAGCAATATGGAAGTTCCACAAAAAACTAAAACTAAAAATACCATTTGACCCGGGAATTCCACTCCTAGGAATTTACTGAAAGAAAACCAGTTCTCAGATTCAAAAAGACATATGCACCCCTATGTACATTGCAGCACTATTTACAATAGCCAAGATATGGAAGCAACCTAAGGGTCCATCAGTAGATGAATGGATAAAGAAGAAGTGGTACATATACACTGTGGAATATAATTCAGCCATAAGAAGGAAACAAATTTTACCATTTGCAACAACATAGTTGGAGCTGGAGGATATTATGCTCAGTGAAATAAGCCAGGTGGAGAAGGACAATAACAAATGATTTCCCTCATTTTTGGAGTATACTAATGAAGCAAACCTGAAGGAACAAAACAGCAACAGACTCACAGACTTCAAGAATGGATTAGTAGTTACCAAAAAGGATGGGTGGAGGAGAGTGGCGGGGGGAGGAGAAGGTGATTGAGGGATATTATGTTTGGCATACATGTGTGTGGTGATTTTGGGGAAGACAGTGTCACACAGAGAAGGCAAATAGTGACTCTGTGGAATCTTACTATACTACTGGGCAGTGACTACAATGGGGTATGTGGGGGACATGATAATGTGGGTGAATGTAAAAACCACATTGTTTTTTCATCTGAAACCTTCATCAGAGTACATATGAATAAAATCTCAATAAAAAAATATGTTCTTTAGTTGGTAATGTATCAAAATTTGTATTTTATTTATTTTATTTTAGTTTATTTTTTTAATAGTTTATTTTTGTATCATTGATCTACAATTACATGTGCAATATTATGGTGATTAAACTACCCCCTTCAACAGGTCCCCCCCACCAACCCCATTACAGTCACTGTCCTTCAGTGTAGTGAGATGCTATACAGTCACTACTTGTCTTCTCTGAGTTTTACAGCCCTCCCTGCACCCCCCCCAATATAACATCTGCTAATCATAATGCCCCTTTTTCCCCCTTGTCCCTCCTTTCCCACCCATCCTCCCCAATCCCTTTCCCTTTGGTAACTATTAGTTCTTTTACTTGTCTTTTTCAGCTTGGCTTATTTCACTGAGCATAATACTCTCTAGCTAAATCCATGTTGTTGCAAATGGTAGGATTTGTTTTCTTCTTATGGCTGAATAATATTCCATTGTGTATATGTACCACTTCTTCTTTATCCATTCATCCACTGATGGATACTTAGGTTGCTTCCATTTCTTGGCTATTGTAAATAGTGCCACGATAAACATAGGGGTACATATATTTTTTTCAAACTGGGCTGCTGCTTTCTTAGGATAAATTCCTAGGAGTGGAATTCCTGGTTCGAATGGTATTTCTATTTTGAGTTTTTTGAGGAACCTACATACTGCTTTCCACAATGGTTGAACTAATTTGCATTCCCACCAACAGTGTAGGAGGGTTCCCTTTTTTCCACATCCTCGCCAACATTTGTTGTTGTTTGTGTTTTGGATGTTGGCCATCCTCACTGGTGTAAGGTGATATCTCATTGTGGTTTAAATCTGCATTTCTCTGATGATTAGTGATGTGGAGCATCTTTTCATGGACCTGTTGGCCATCTGAATTTAATCTTTAGAGAGGTGTCTATTCATGTCCTCTGCCCATTTCTTAATTGGATTATTTGCTTTTTGTTTGTTAAGGTGCGTGAGTTCTTTATATATTTTGGATGTCAACCCCTTATCGGATACATCATTTATGAATATATTCTCCCATACTGGAGGATGTCTTTTTGTTCTACTGATGGTGTCCTTTGCTGTACAGAAGTTTTCAGCTTGATATAGTCCCACTTGTTCATTTTTGCTTTTGTTTCTCTTGCCTGGGGATATATGTTCATGAAGAAGTCGCTCATGTTTATGTCCAAGAGATTTTTGCCTATGTTTTTTTCTAAGAGTTTTGTGGTTTTGTGACTTACATTCAGGTCTTTGATTTATTTTGAGTTGACTTTTGTGTATGGGGTTAGAGAGTAGTCCAGTTTCACTCTCTTACATGTAGCTGTCCAGTTTTGCCAACACCAGCTGCTGAAGAGGCTGTCATCTCCCCATTGTATATCCAAGGCACCTTTATCAAATATTAGTTGACTGTATATGTTTGGGTTAATGTTTGTATTTTCTATTCTTTTCGACTGGTCTGTGGGTCTCTTTTTGTTCCAATAGCAAATTTTCTGTGTCTTTGTAGTAGAGCTTGAAGTCAGGGAGTGTAATTCCCCATGTTTTATTCCTCTTTCTCAGGATTGCTTTGGCTATTCGGGGTCTTTTGTGGTTCCATATGAATTTTAGAATTATTTCTTCCAGTTCATTGAAGAAAGCTGTTGGTATTTTGATAGGGATTGCATTGAATCTGTAGATTGCTTTAGGTAGTATAACCATTTTGACAATATTTATTCTACCTAGCCAAGAGCATGGGATGAATTTCCATTTGTTAGTGTCCTCTTTAATTTCTCTTAGGAGTGTCTTGTAGTTTTCAGAGTATAGGTTTTTCACTTCCTTCGTTAGGTTTATTCCTAGGTATTTTATTCTTTTTGATGCAATTGTGAATGGAATTGTTTTTCTGATTTCTCTTTCTGTTAGTTCATCGTTAGTGTATAGGAAAGCAACAGATTTCTGTGTGTTAATTTTGTATCCTGCAACTTTGCTGAATTCAGATATTAGTTCTAGTAGTTTTGGAGTGGAGTCTTTAGGGTTTTTTATGTACAGTATCATGTCATCTGCAAATAGTGACAATTTGACTTCTTCTTTACCATTCTGGATGCCTTGTATTTCTTTGTTTTGTCTGATTGCCATGGCTAGGACCTCCAGTACCATGTTGAATAACAGTGGAGAGAGTGGGCATCCCTGTCTTATTCCTGATCTTAGATGAAAAGCTTTCAGCTACTCACTGTTAAGTATGATGTTAACTGTGGGTTTGTCATATATGGCCTTTATGATGTTGAGGTATTTGCCCTCTATACACATTTTGTTGAGAGGTTTAATCATGAATGGATGCTGAATTTTGTCAAATGCTTTTCAGCATCTATGGAGATGATCATGTGGTTTTTGTTCTTCTTTTTGTTGATGTGGTGGATGATGTTGATATATTTTTGAATGTTGTACCATCAATGCATCCTTAGGATGAATCCCACTTGATCATAGTGTATGATCCTCTTGATGTATTTTTGAATTCTGTTTGATAATATTTTGTGTATTTTTGCATCTATGTTTATCAGGGATATTGATCTGCAGTTTTCTTTTTTGGTGAGGTCTTTGCCAGGTTTTGGAATTGGAGTGATGCTGGCTTCATAGAATGAGTTTGGAAGTACTCCGTCCTCTGCTATTTTTTGGAAAACGTAAAGGAGAATGGGTTTTATTTCTTCTCTATATGTCTGGTAGAATTCAGAGGTGTTTCCATCTGGTCCGGGGTTTTTGTTCTTAGGGAGTTTTTTATTACTGCTCCAATTTTGTTGCTGTTGATTGGTGTGTTTAGTTTTTCTGTTTCTTGTTTGGTCAGTCTTGGAAGGTTGTATTTTTCTAAGAAGTCGTCCATTTCTTCTAGGTTTTCCAGCTTGTTAGCATATAGATTATCATAATATTCTCATAATTCCTTGTATTTTTCTTGGGTCTGTCATTATTTTTCCTTTCACATTTCTGATTCTGTTTATGTGTGTAGATTCTTTTTCTCTTAATGAGTCTGGCTAGGGGTGTATCTATTTTGTTTATCTTTTCAAAGAACCAGCTCTTGGTTTCATTGATTTTTTTCTATTGTTTTATCCTTCTCAATTTCATTTATTTCTTCTCTGATCTTTATTATGTCCCTCCTCCTGGTGACTTTGGGTCTCACTTGTTCTTCTTTTTCCAATTTCAGTAATTGTGTTTTTAGACCAATCATTTGGGAATGTTCTTCCTTCTTTAAATAGGCTTGGATTGCAATATACTTTTCTCTTAGAACTGCCTTTGCTGCTTTCCACAGAAGTTGTGGCTTTGTGTTGTTTTTGTCATTAGTCTTCATATATTCTTTGATTGCTGTTTAATCCATTGGTTAATTAGGAGAATGTTATTAAGTCTCCATGTATTTGTAAGCCTTTTTGTTTTCTTTCTATAATTTAACTCTAGTTTTATACCTTTTTGATCTGAGATGTTGGTTGGTAAAATTTCAGTGTTTTTTACTTTACTGAGGTTCTTCTTGTGGCCTAGTACATGGTCTGTTGTGGAAAATGTTCCATGTGCACTTGAGAAGAATGTGTAGGGTTCTATCAATGTCTGTTAGGTCCATCTGTTCTAGTGTGTTGTTCAGTGCCTCTGGGTCTTTACTTATTTTCTGTCTGGTTGATCTGTCCTTTGGAGTGAGTGGTGTGTTGAAGTCACCTAAAATGAATGCATTGCTGTCTATTTCCTCCTTTAATTCTGTTAGTATTTGTTTCACATACGCTGGTGCTCCCGTATTGGGTGCATATATATTTATAATGGTTATATCGTCTTGTTGGATTGACCCCTTTATCGTTATGTAATGTCCTTCTTTATCTCTTGCTACTTTCTTCGTTTTGAAGTCTATTTTGTCTGATACACGTACTGCAACACCTGCTTTTTTCTCTTTGTTGTTTGCATGAAATATCTTTTTCCATCCCTTCACCTTTAGTCTGAGTTTCTTGTAGGCAGCATATAGATGGGTCTTGCTTTTTTATCCATTCTGTTACTGTGTGTCTTTTGATTGTTGCTTTCAGTCCAGTTACATTTAGGGTGATTATCGATAGATATGTACTTATTGCCATTGCTGGCTTTAGATTCGTGGTGACCAAAGGTTCAAGATTTGCTTCTTTACTATCTAATAATCTAAATTAACTTTCTTGTTAAGTTATTGTAAACACCGTCTGATGTTTCTTTATTTCTTTCCCTTCTTATTCTTTCTCCTCCATTCTTTATATACTAGGTGTTTTATTCTTTGCCTTTAGTTAGTATTTGGATTCTCTGCTTTTTTTGCTATGATTTTATTTTCTCTGGTGACATCTTTTTAGCCTTAGGGGTGCTTCCCTCTAGAGCAGTTCCTTTAACATGTCCTGTTGAGGTGGTTTATGGGAGGCCAATTCTCTCAGCTTTTGCTTCTCTGGAAATTGTTTAATCCCTCCATCATATTTAAATGATAATCAGGCTGAATACAATATTCTTGGTTTGAGGCCCTTCTGTTTCAATACATTAAATATATCATGGCATTCTCTTCTGGCCTGTAAGGTTTCTGTTGGGAAGTCTGATGATAGTCTGATGGTTTTTCCTTTGTAAGTGATTTTTTTTCTCTCTCTGTAGCTGCCTTTAATACGCTGTCCTTATCTTTGATATTTGTCATTTTAATTATTATGTATGTTGGTGTTCTCTTCCTTGGGTCCCTTGTGTTAGGAGATCTGTGGGCTTCCATGGACTGCGAGACTATTTCCTTCCCCAGCATGGGGATGTTTTCAGCAATTATTTCTTCAAAGAAACTTTCTATCCCTTTTTCTCTCTCTTCTGCCTCTGTTACTCCTATAATGTGAATATTTTTCCGTTTGGATTGGTCACACAGTTCTCTTAATATTCTTTCATTCCTAGAGATCCTTTTATTTCTCTCTGCCTCAGCTTCTCTGTATTCCTGTTCCCTGATTTCTATTTCATTAACAGTCTCTTGCATCTCATCCAGTCTGCTGGTATGCCCGTCAATGGCTTGTCTCATTTCTGCATTGTCTTTCCTGACTTCTCTCACTTCCTCCCTCAGCTCTTGCATATTTCTCTGTAGATCCATCATCATGGTTATGACTTTTATTCTGAATTCTTTTTCAGGATCATTATGCATTTCCATCTCTTCAGGTTCCCTCTCAGGTGTTGTCTGGGTCTGGGTGATCTTTGTCTGTACCATATTCCTCTGTCTTTTCATGGCAATAGAAGTGGTTGCTGGTAGGTATGACGTATGTCAGCTAAGCTTTAACATGCCTCGTGGGGTGCCGATTCCTCTCAGATGCAGATGCAGGCTGTGCACTGTCCTGTAAATTCTGGTCTCTCTTTTAGGAGTTGTTGTATTTCCTATATTTTCATAGATTTATATGGTTTTGGGAGGAGATTTCCGCTGCCCTGATCATTCTGCCATCTTCCTGGAACCCCCAATATATGTATTTTAATTTAACAAATGAGCAACATTTATGTAAGTTGCTAACAATAGGGGAAATTGGGCAGAAGGTACCCTCTTTACTTTTGCAAATATTCTGTAAATCTAAAATATGTTAAAATAAAGTACATTTAAAAATTTCATTATCTGTGTATCTAAGTAAAAATAAAATAGAAAATCTGATAAATATGAGCAAAAAAGCGAAATTAAACAAATACAGAAGTCAATACAATCTCTTTGTCTCTTGAAATAAGGATAGTGAAATAGAAGTATAATGACATTAACCAAATAACCAAAGAAACAGTAAGAAAATTAGAGAACAAATGAGAGAAAATAATAATAGGGTCATAGTCACAGGCTCTGTAGAGATTCTGACAATCATAAATGTACAAAGCACTTTAAAGTACAATGAACTTTAAGGCAATTTTTCATAAATAGGGAAATAAAAAAATTACAGAAAAAAATTTAGCCAATGCTTAATAATATTCTCAAATTGGTGAAATATGTCATCTCAAAGTTTCAAGATGGTAGGTCAACCTAGGGCAGGGCAAAGATGAAGAAAACCTCCTTAGGGACTTATACTCAGCTGCTGAAAAATCAAAAACAGAAAAATCTTGAAAAAGGTAAAATGTCTGAAATAAAACAATAGTAATATTGACAGATAAGTTCTCAAAAATGGTAGAAACAAGAATAAATTGAACAATATCTTTAAAGTCTGGAAAAGAACAATAAACTGCTAACTTATATTCAATACCCAATAAAAATATCTCCCACCTGAACTGCAAGCACTATAACGAATTGTTTCCAAACATTGGCAGTACAGGACAGTGATCCTTGGGATAGGGTTACAGTGTGAGCTGTATGATATTTCCAGCTAACTTTTGGGAGAGAGTTTCCAGGCCACATACCCCTAAGGTGTCCATCAGTAGAGTCAGAAAGAATACTTTCTCCCTAAACTGAAATGGTAGAGCTGAAAGTCCAGGAAACCAAGGCAGCCAGAGTTCCCAATGTGAGGGCCAGAGAGGAGAAGGCTTCAGCGTGACAAAGCCTCAGAGCTGCAGGGAGGGTTCCCCGTGGATCTTAAGCATGGCACTGATCCATGCACAGGTGTCCACCTAAAGCTGGGCAAGGATCTCCCAAGGGAGCAGTAGAATGGATCTGAGGGTTCACACAGGAATCACTGATATTCCCTCCCCTCATCACTGTGGAAAGCTCTGTAAGTCAGGCTGAAACAGAGATGCTCAGAAGTGTATTCACTCAGCATTAGTGTAAGTTGGCCATAGACTAGAGGTATCCTGTCCTGCATATAAGGCTCCCAACTGGGTAACGTTTACAAGATTTGGCAACTGATCAAAAAATGAAGCCACTCAACAATGGCTTACAATATGACCCAGAATTATAAGACAAAATTCATCAGCAGAGGTAGATCCATAATGACACAAATGCTAGAATTAATAGAAAATGGCTTTGAAACCATTATTATAATATTATTCCATATGTTCAAGAAAATAAAGATTGAGCATGGTAAGTAGAGACAGGAATATACAAAAAAGATTCAGATTGGAATTTTAGAGATAAAGAAATAAAATGGCTCAGATGAAAAATAGATTGCAGAAGATGTGTGAACATGATGGCATTGCATCAGTGAGCTGTGAACTGTGTCCAGCAGCCTGATACATGTGTAATCAGTTTCAAAGGAAGAAGAGTTGGGCATGAAAAATATTTGAAGAACCATGTCCATTAAAAAAATTCTTAAAAACTATGAACCCACAGATCTGAGAAGTTCAAGGAACTCCAAAAAGAAAAAAGAAACTACACGCAGGACATCATACTAAAAATTCTTAAAATTATTGATGAAGATAAGTCTTTAAAAAAAGTCAAAATTTGTGTGTGTGGGGGGGGAGAGGGCACACTCATACAGAAACGGATTTCTCACCAGAAACAATGCAAACCAGAAATATAATGGAGCAAAATCTTTAACAAAGCAAAAGCAAAAATAAAAATAAAAACCTAGAATTCTACACAAGCAAACATCTTTCAAAAATGAAGGAAAAATAAGGGCTATTTCAGCTGCACAGAAGAAGATGCAAGATATGCACTACAAGCACATTAAAGGGAGCTTTTCAGGGAGAAGGAAAATACAGCAGACAGAAACTGGGTGTATGCAGAGATGAGCCACAGGCACTGGGTGCATGTAGGCAGCAGGATAGTTCTTGAGGTAGACGCAGATGAGTTAAAGTTGTGTGTTATATTTCATAAGATAAACACCAAATCAGCAAAACAAAGTGCAGCTCATACATTTTAAAGGAGGCAAAATGAAATTCAAACTACTCAATTTTGTATGAAAATTACAAAATACATATTCTTTTCTGATTAGTACAGCACTATTTGTAATAAATTTGGAAACAACTGAACATCAGTTATTAAAGAAGTTTCTGAATAGACCCCACATGATGGATTGTCATATGGTTCTAAAAAGCTAAAAATGCATAAAGCTTTTTAAAAACTATTTTGGATTTTTCCAAGGTAAAAAAGCAAATTGGATAAAAATGTGTAGGTTATATCACTGTTCATCTAAGAAGTAACATATATACACATACACATGTATGCTTATACTCACAACTGGAAGAATAAGTATTTTGAATAAATTATGCAAAAAAGAAGGGAACAATAGTGAAAAGGCATATAAGCCAATATTTTTCAAATATACCTTGTTTCATAGATTTATCTTGGAATCATGTAATTAACTTACATAAAAATAAAAAACTATATTTTAAAATCAAACTCTTTAATTCAAAACTAAAGGAACTATAAGTCATCAATTTGGTCGAAAACCTTGCAGAGTAGTATTCCATATACCTGTAAAATGTAAAAATTTTATGTTTACATAAAATGAACAATCTGTGTGTAATACAATCTGAAAACAAAATTATCTTAAACTACCTCTTCAGTAATCATGCTGGTAGTGGCTCTCTCTTTTTCTCTAAATGTACATATATACACCACATATTTGGTATATATTAATCTCATCTTGCGCTATTTCTAATTTTATTATTTTTTCTTGTGTGATCCTTTATTGGTGACTTTTATGAATTTTGTTCTATTTCTTAAAATACCTTTTCTTCCTTTAGTTTAGAAGCTATACACCATATTTCTAGTCATTTAATGATTATTTTAGAATTATTTCATGCCTTTTTAACTTAACAGGTTGTATTGTAAGACCATAATGGTCTCTTTCTTCATCTCTAATATAATAAAAGATCTCTCACTTCTAGTTTTATGAGTCATTATTCAAACTTTTATTTTTATCTTGTTTGTAGAAATTAGGCATTAGTATTATTATTTACCAAGATAACATTTTTAAGCCTTATTATTTCTGAGTTGTATAAATCATGCACAGCTGCATATATCGTGTGTCTGGAGTTGAACAGTCATGATATAACTTATCTGGATAAGTCAAGTTTCTACACAGTAAGACTTTGGTTATAAACTGATGCAAAAAATGTAGCCATGGTCCCCATCAGTTTACACCAATGTGGGCAGAGTGGCCCATGTAGAGCTGCATATTGTTGCATTCAGTGAACAGAGCAAAAGCCCAGGCAGCCTGTCATGTAAGTGACGATCAGAGAAGTGAGATATGAGAACCCAAACCGTGGAATGTGAGGGGGTTCAACCAACGTATCAGAGAGCAAGAACCAGGCATCAGAACCGCTCTGAAATAAACATTTTTATCTTTTCCCATTCGTCAGAGGACACTTGGGCCCTCCTCTGCTAGGTCTGTCATTACAAAGTATCACAGACTGGGTAATTTAAACAACAGAAACTTTTCTCCCAGTTCTGCAGGCCACCTGTCAGAGGTCAAGGTGTGGCAGTTGGTCCTTTCTGAGGCCTCTCTCCTCATCTGTAGGTGGCGGCCTTCCCTGTGTCCTCACAGGGTCTGGTTCTGTGTGTATCTGCATGTATTCACATTGCCTCTTCTCACAAGGGTACCAGTCATATTGGATTAGGGCCTACCGCAATGACCCCATTTTAACGCTATTGTCTCTCAGTAAAGACTGTATGAAAATACGGTCCCACTCCAAGATACTGGGTTAAAACTTCTACATATTAAATGGGGCTGTGGGAGGGAGAGAACAATTCATTCCATTACACTCCGTCATAGGCTCATTGAATGAAATTAGTTGTCCGAGGCCAGACAAACCCCTGTGAATTGTGGTAATCATGATTCACACCAAGCCATCTTTGTCACAACACCCCATGTTTTTATGATGGAAACTGCCATCCCCGTAGCACACTTATATCTCAGACCATTATTAGTAGGATTCCATGGGTAGTATTGTATTAGTAGAGTATGTTTTCATCTAAATGTTTAACTATTTACAGTACTTGTACTCGGAAGCGAAACCGTATCTTATTACTTCCAATGGTAAGATGCAGCTTACTCAAGTAAATATAAAGGCAGAAAAAAATTCCCAATATTCATTTGTGGAAAGGACTATTGTTAGGCTATTTAACTTTCATATATGAAGTACAAGTTTATACATATTTATGTATCCAGACATAAATTTGTTTCGAGAAACTGAATTTAGCTGAAATCAAAATGGTTACGTTTATGGCTATAGTTTATTGCGAGTAAGCATTACTTTGATGTTTACTTATCTTTGTCAATCAAAGATATATACATTTCCTTCCTCATTCAATGAATTTTTTATGTACATTTTTCATCTGTCAACTTTCTTCTGAGTAAGTCTTCCTGCAAGTGAAGCCTGAACACAGGGGGTTACCCACTGGTACCTGGTGTTCATTCCATGACAGGTGACGGTTGGTTTACTGTCACTCTGTTGCTTCAGTTTCCAAGGCTGCAGGCTTGCTCACTATGCACTGTTACATGGACAGCAGTATTTCCTTTCAATGTTGCCAGGTGGCTGTTACAATGCAGAACTACACTATTTTCAATTACCTCCCCAAATGAGGAAGCCACGTCAGACATCATTAATTCTTTTACTTCCATTATGAGTCTTAGAAGATAATATTCATAATATAGATTGTTGAGGACACTGAAGTGAAGGACTATTGATGAAAATAACAATAAATAAAAAATATATGGCAACAGTTTTCCAGAAAGTCATGCCTGAAATACTTATAAGTAGGCATTTGCATAACAGGAACATGTGATATCAAGAAAAACAAAATAAAGCTCCTCAAAAGTTGTTGTTAGTGGCGATAAGGTTATTCAGGAAAGTAGGAAGACAGAGGCTTTAGCTGAGGTTGAAAGTTAGATGGTTTCCCACTGCTGTTACTCCTGTGATCACTTCCCTGGCGAAATGGCAGGCTCAGATTGTCGCCATCTACATTTCTAAAGAACAGTTAAAAATGTGAAAGTACATAGTCAAGCCCTTGGGTCGATATATTAAACTTCAAGGTTTCAATAAGTGAAATCTAATATTGTGTATACTTTATACATGCAAGATCTATCTAGTTGAGACAAGAGCTCTTAGGTTCAGATAAAAACATCAGTTTGGAGCGACTTGGGGTTCATATATGGACAGGCTTTTGTGCATTTTTAAAGCTTGCATGATTACAATTCACCTCTTTGTTTTTAAATGTATTATTCTGTTTCTAAAATATTTTATTTAAATTAAATGGAGAGGGGCATATAAACATTACTTCCAAAGGCTCCTTGCATGACAGAATCCAATATATCCATGTCTATATTTTCCTTTAAATGTATATGAATTTTGATTTTAAATCTCCTCCTTTCTAAACTATCCTAACACATCTAACACAAGGCTCAGTGTGCTGGTGTATATTTCCCCTTTATATATATATTTTTTCTTTATTTTGGAATCCTTAATCTACAATTACATGTGAAATATTATGGTTATTAAACTACTCCCTTCATCAAGTCCCCCCCACCAACCCCATTACAGTCACTGTCATCAGCGTAGTGAGATGCTATAGAATCACTACTTGTCTTCTCTGAGTTGTACTGCCCTCCCCGTGCCCCCACAACATTACATCTGCTAATCGTAATGTCCCTTTTCCCCCCTTATCCCTCCCTTCCCACCCAACCTCCTCAGTTCCTTTCCCTTTGGTAACTATTAGTGTGCTCTTGGGTTCTGTGAGTCTGCTAGTGTTATGATCCTTCAGTTTTCTTCTTTGTTCTTATACTCCAAATATAAGTGAAATCATTTAATACTTGTCTTTTTTGGCTTGGCTTATTTCACTGAGCATAATACCCTCTAGCTCCACCCATGTCGTTGCAAATGGTAGGATTTGTTTTCTTCTTATGGCTGAATAATATTCCATTGTGTATATGTACTACTTCTTTATCCATTCATCTACTGATGGACCCTTAGGTTGCTTAAATTTCTTGGCTATTGTAAATAGTGCTGTGATAAACATAGGGGTGCATCTACCTTTTTCAAACTGGGCTGCTGCATTCTAAGGGTAAATTCCTAGCAGTGGGATTCCTGGGTCAAATGGTATTTCTATTTTGAGTTTTTTGAGGAACCTCCATACTGCTTTCCACAAAGGTTGAACTAATTTGCATTCCCACCAGGAGTGTAGGAGGGTTCCCTTTTCTCCACATCCTCGCCAACATTTGTTGTTGCTTGTGTTTTGGATGTTCGCCATCCTCACTGGTGTGAGGGGATATCACATTGTGGTTTTAATCTGCATTTCTCTGATGATTAGCGATGTGGGGTATCTTTTCATGCACCTGTTGGCCATCTGAATTTATTCTTTAGAGAACTGTCTGTTCATGTCCTCTGCCCATTTATTAATTGGATTATTTGCTTTTTGTTTGTTGAGGTGTGTGAGTTCTTTATATATTTTGGATGTCAACCCCTTATAAGATACATCATTTATGAATATATTCTCCCATACTGTAGGATGTCTTTTTGTTCTACAGATGGTGTCCTTTGCTGTACAGAAGGTTTTCAGTTTGATATAGTCCCACCTGTTCATTTTTGCTTTTGTTTCCCTTGCTCGGGGAGATATGTACATGAAGACCTTGCTCAGGTTTATGTCCAAGAGATTTTTGCCTATGTTTTTTCTAAGAGTTTTATGGTTTCATGCCTTACATTCAGGTCTTTGATCCACCTTGAGTTTACCTTTCTGTATGGGACGAGACAGTAGTCCAGTTTCATTCTGTTACATGTAGCTGTCCAGGTTCTCCAACACCAGCTGCTGAAGAGGTTGTCATCTCCCCATTGTATATCCAAGGCTCCTTTATCAAATATTAATTGACTGTATATGTTTGGGTTAGTGTTTGGATTTTCTATTCTGTTCCACTGGTCTGTGGGTCTGTTTTTGTGCCATTGCCAAATTGTCTTGATTACTGTGGCTTTGTAGTAGAGCTTGAAGTCAGGAAGAGTAATTCCCCCTGTTTTATTCCTCTTTCTCAGAATTGCTTTGGCTATTTGGGGTCGTTTGTCATTCCACATGTATTTTAGAATTATTTGTTCCAGTTGAAGAAAGCTGCTGGTAGTTTGATAGAGATTCCGTTGAATCTGTAGATTGCTTTAGGTAGTATAGCCATTTTGACAATATTTATTCTTCCTAGCCAAATGCATGGGATGCATTTCCATTTGTTAGTGTCGTCTTTAATTTCTCTTAGGCGTGTCTTGTAGTTTACAGAGTACAGGTCTTTCACTTCCTTCCTTAGGTTTATTCCTCAGTATTTTATTCTTTTTGATGCGATTATGAATGGAGTTGTTTTTCTGATTTCTCTTTCTGTTAGTTCATCGTTAGTGTATAGGAAAGCAACAGATTTCTGTGTGTTAATTTTATATCCTGCAACTTTGCTGAATTCAGATATTATTTCTTGTAGTTTTGGAGTGGAGTCTTTAGGGATTTTTATGTACAGTATCATGTCATCTGCAAATAGTGACAATTTTACTTCTCTTTACCAACCTGGATGCCTTGTATGTCTTTGTTTTGTCTGATTGCCATGGCTAGGACCTCCAGTACTATGTTGAATAACAGTGGAGAGAGTGGGCATCCCTGTCTTGTTCCTGATCTTAGATGAAAACCTTTCAGCTTCTCACTTTAAGTATGATGTTAGCTGTGGGTTTGTCATATATGGCCTTTATGATGTTGAGATACTTGCCATCTATACCCATTTTGTTGAGAGTTTTAATCAGGAATGGATGCTGAATTTTGTCAAATGCTTTTACAGTATCTATGGAGATGATCATGTGGTTTTTGTTCTTCCTTTTGTTGATGTTGTGGATGATGTTGATGGATTTTCGAATGTTGTACCATCCTTGCATCCCTGGGATGAATCCCACTTGATCATGGTGTATGATCCTCTTGAAGTATTTTTGAATTCAGTTTACTAATATTTTGTTGAGTATTTTTGCATCTACTCTCAGCAGGGATATTGGTCTGTAATTTTCATTTTTGGTGAGTTCTTGGCCCGGTTTTGGTATGACAGTGATGCTGGCTTCATAGAATGAGTTTGGAAGTATTCCCTCCTCTTCTATTTTTTGAAAAATTTTAAGGAGAATGTGTGTTATTTCTTCTCTACATGTCTAGTAGAATTCAGAGGTGAATCCATCTGGTCCGGGGGTTTTGTTCTTGGGTAGTTTTTTGGTTACTGATTCAATTTCGTTGCTGGTGATTGGTCTGTTTATTTTTCTGTTTCTTGCTTGGTCAGTCTTGGAAGGTTGTATTTTTCCAAGAAGTTGTCCATTTCTTCTAGGTTTTCCAGCTTGTTAGCATATAGAATCTCATAATATTCTCTTATAATTCTTTGTATTTCTGTGGGGTCTCTCGTGATTTTTTCTTTCTCGTTTCTGATTCTGTTTATGTGTGTAGATTCTCTTTTTCTCTTAGTAGGTCTGTCCAGGGGTTTATCTATTTTGTTTATTTTTTCAAAGAAACAGCTCTTTGTTTCATTGATTTTTTCTATTGTTTTGTTCTTCTCAATTTTATTTATTTCTTCTCTAATCTTTATTATGTCCCTCCTTCTGGTGTTTTTGGGCCTCATTTGTTCTTCTTTTTCCAATTTCAGTAATTGTGTCTTTAGACTATTCATTTGGGATTGTTCTTCCTTCTTTAATAGGCCTGGAATGCAATATACTTTCTGCTTAGAAATGCCTTTGCTGTGTTCCACAGAATTTGTGGCTCTGTGTTATTGTTGTCATTGATCTCCAAATATTCTTTGTTCTGTGTTTTAATTTGGTCATTGATGCATTGTTTATCTTGGAGAATGTTGTTAAGTCTCCATGTATTTATGAGCCTTTTTGTTTTCTTTCTAAAATTTATTTCTAGTTTTATACCTTTGTCATCTGAGAAGTTGGTTGGAAGTATTTCAATATTTTTGAATTTACTGAGGTTCTTTTTGTGGCCTAGTATGTGGTCTATTCTGGAAAATGTTCCATGTGCACTTGAGAAGAATGTGTATCCTGTTGCTTTTGGGTGTTGAGTTCTGTAGATGTCTGTTAGGTCCATCTGTTCTAGTGTGTTGTTCAGTGCCTCTGTGTCTTTACTTATTTTCTGTCTGGTTGCTCTGTCCTTTGGAGTGAGTGGTGTGTTGAAGTCTCCTAAAATCAATGCATTGCTTTCTATTTCCTCATTTAATTCTGTTAGTATTTGTTTCACATATGCCAGCACTCCTGTGTTGGGTGCATATATATTTATAATGGTTATATCCTCTTGTTGGACTGAACCCTTTATTGTTATGTAATGTCCTTCTTTATCTCTTGCTACTTTCTTTGTTTTGAATTCTATTTTGTCTCTTACAAGTTCTGCACCACCTGCTTTTTTCTCCTTGTTGTTTGCATGACATATCTTTTTCCATCCCTTCACTTTTAGTCTGTGTATATCTTTGGGTTTGACGTGAGTCTCATGTAAGCAGCATATAGATGGGTCTTGCTTTTTTATCCATTCTGTTACTCTGTGTCTCTTGATTGGTGCATTCAGTCTGTTTACATTTAGTGTGATTATTGATAGATATGTATTTATTGCCATTGCTGGCTTTAGATTCGTGTTTACCAAAGGTTCAAGGGTTGCTTATTTACTCTCTAACAATCTAAGTTAACTTTCTTGTTAAGTTATTGTAAACACCATCTGATGTTTCTTCTTTTATCTCCCTTCTTATTCTTCCTCTTCCATTCTTTATATACTATGTGTTTTATTCTTTGCCTTTAGTTAGTATTTTGATTGTCTGCTTTCTTTGCTATGATTTTATTTTCTCTGGTGACATCTTTTTAGCCTCAGGAGTGCTTCCCTCTAGAGCAGTCCTTTAAGATATCGTGTAGAGGTGGTTTATGGTAGGCAATCTCTCTCAGCTTTTGCTTGTCTGAAGATTGTTTAATCCCTCCATCATATTTAAATGATAATAATGCTGGATACAATATTATTGGTTCGAGGCCATTCTGTTTCATTACATTAAATATATCATGTCATTTTCTTCTGGCCTGTAATGTTTCTGTTGAGACGTCTAATGATAGTCTGATGGGTTTTCCTTTGTAGGTGATCTATTTTCTCTCTCTAGCTGCCTTTAATACTCTGTCCTTATCTTTGATATTTGCCATTTTAATTATTATGTGTCTTGGTGTTGTCCTCCTTGGTTCCCTTTTGTTGGGAGATCTGTGGGCTTCCTTGGACTGAGAGACTATTTCCTTCCCCAGCCTGGGGAAGTTTTCAGCAATTATTTCTTCAAAGACACTTTCTATCCCTTTTTATCTCTCTTCTTCCTCTGGTACTCCTATAATGGTCACACAGTTCTCTTAATATTCTTTCATTCCTAGAGATCCTTTTATCTCTCTCTGCCTCAACTTCTCTGTGTTCCTGTTCTCTGATTTCTATTCCATTAACAGTCTCTTGCATCTCGTCCAGTCTGCTGCTAAGCCTGTCAATCGCTTGTCTCATTTCTGCATTGTCTTTCCTCACTTCCCTCACTTCCTCCCTCAGCTCTTGCATATTTCTCAGTAGATCCATCAGCATAGTTATGACTTTTATTCTGAATTCTTTTTCAGGAAGATTGTGCATTTGCTTCCCATAATGCTCCCTCTCTGGTTTTGTCTGTGTCTGGGTAAGCTTTGTTTGTACCATATTCCTGTCTTTTCATTGCAATAGAAGTTGTCAGTGGTAGTTGCCATGTATGTCAGCTGGGCTCCTTAAGACTTTTAAAAAGAAAGAAAAGAGAAAAAAAGAAGGAAAGAAAGAAATAAAAGAAAGGAAAAGAAACAAAAACAAAACAAAACAAAACAAAATAATGCCTGCCAGGAGTAGATTCTGTTTGGATGCTGTAGGTGGCGCTGGTGCTACACTATTCTACAGCCACGGCCACTTTGTAGCTGTGGCTGGGGCGGGACGAATGAGAGGCTGTTGATCTCTGTGGGAAGTCTCAGTGTGGCTATTTTTTCCCAGTCTCCAACCAAGGGGTCTGAAATTCCGCTGGATCTCAGCCTGCTGGGCTGAGTTGCTGGGATGATCCTGCTCCTCCATTGGGCCCGTGTCTCTTTAAGACCACTAAAACATATCACATGCTTTTCTTTTGTCCCGGGGAGCTGGCTGAGAGGACTCGGGTGCATTCCCCGGCTCAGATCCTGCACCCTCTGTCTCTCCAATCTCTGATAAACCGTGCGATGTGTGTCAGCGCTCCCGGTGCACAACACCAGGGCTGGTTATTTTGCGCGCCTGTACTTCCACTCCCTCCCAGCTCTGAATCCTCTCCTCCAGCGGTGTGCTTGTGTGGGTTAGTGCTCAGGTTCCGCCAGGTCGCTGTTCTGTATCTTACCCACTTCGCTAAGTGTCAAGTCCTCTCAGGTGTAGATACAGGCTGGGTGCTGTCCTGTATCTTCTGGTCTCTCTTTTAGAAATAGTTGTATTTGTTGTATTTTCATAAATATATATGGTTTTGGAGGAGATTTCCGCTGCTCTGCTCATGCCGCCATCTTCCCGGAAGTCCTCTCCCCTTTGTATATATTATAAAAAGCATTTTAATAACTCTTTGGCACAGTGGGAGACTTCTAACTATCTATAGTTGAAATGAATTCTCTCAAGCATGGGCATTTAGTATGTTTCTTAATGAAAAGTGACATGCTTATATAGAAGAACACTCTTTTGCAAGTTATTTTTAATGTTTTAGCACATGAATAAAGAAATATGGTAACCCTCTCTCCTTAATAAACATTGGTAGGAGAGAGAAGAGGTACAGCTACTAGGTAAGTCGTATCCACTCTTATAGGGAGATCCCTGGCCAATGGCAACCAATTCCCACATAGGAACTGCAACAGATTCTGAACACTTAGTGATGTGATCATGACATTTTTACTGGGGACAGGAAGACTTCTAAGTGGCCCTTGAGGCTTGCAGGAGCATCTCTCTGGTTTGAAACAGCCACTACAGTATGATCTACAGGAGAGCTGAATGAGGTTCAGGACAAACAGCAGCCTCTGTAACTGCCTGATTTCAGGATTGTTTCATACTAAGTACCTAGGTTGGTATATAAGTCACCACAACTCCCCAATGCCCCTCGTTTGTCACAGCAGGAGCTCCAGCATATAAGCAGGAAGCAACGAGCCTCCGCAGCAGTTCTGTTATTGAACCAAACTACAGAGTATGTCCTCAGCCAGAAGCACACAGAGTAACCGATAAGAAAGAACACCAAGAACAAGAACCACAAGTCTGAAAGCAGAGCTTGCCATGGTGACTGCTAGGTCTGATTAAAATCCAGATATTTCAGTGGCTGAAAAATGGGTTCCTAGTTACCTACATTTACATTCCAAGCATCCAAATCATAAGGAGAGTCCATGTCACAGTGCAGACTAGGCATTCATTTTAGCCACCTTTTAAAATTCCTTATATTTTGTTCACTTTGCTAAACACTTATCAAGGGATAGCTTTATAACATGTGTTTCTTTTTCAAAGTGATATATTAAGAGTTAATGCTGGTTACAAAAATTGCCTATTTCACTATGAGATTTTTTAGAGGTTTCAATAAACTGACATAAATTTATTATTTATTTAGCCAATATTGATTTTTCTTTATAAATTGAATTTCACCAAATCATACTGCATATTTTATTAAAATGTTTCATTCATCACCCACCGTTTTAAGCTATACCATATAGAGGTTTTTAGTTGTTTCTGTTCTTGTAATTCTTGGACATAATATGCTATAAGTTACTCTGAAGTTTAGCCATTCTTCAAGAAATTAGGTCAACCCATAATGTTAAAAGATACTCAATAAAATAAAGCATAAAATGAAAAAATTTTAAATGTATTCCAGATACTCATAATCTTTCCAGGAATAGTAAAAAGAAATATATTAACTAGTTTGACACATATGCATTTATATAGTTATTTCTATAATGGAACTATGTTCCAAGTAAAGATGCCTATTAAGAAGTGTGCTGAGCACACCAATTGTCTTGGAAAACACTGCATCAGGACCATCACAAGCATCCTCACAATTGAAGTTTGTGTTAGTATAACAGTTAATCATAAGGGAGGAAGTTCAAAAAACCATCTCAGGGCATTAAGGGGTAGTAAGGTCAAAACAACAATATTTTGATTTTTTAAATTTCTGAAATATAAAGTCAAATAATTATTGCCAGAAGTTCCAGCTTCTACTGAATGTGTGGACAGCTGGTAAAGGTGTCTTTTCTATCAAAACTGTATTTAAAAAAATCCATGATATACAACTCCATAACTTTCTGAACCTATGAGAGAGTCCAGGGCAATCGAGCTTCAGGACAATTAAATACCCAGAAATCTCAAGAAAGACAAGTGTCTCCAAACAGAGATGAAGTGCAAGCCCTCGCTCACCTGTGGAACAGCATGGAAAGAAGACAGGATGGCACCTATAAGCCAATAAGAACTTAGCTAAAATTTTTAATAGATTGCTGAAGACCAACTGTAGCTCAACATGAAAATACAACAGCCTTGGTAGCCATAGATACAGGAGAGGTTTGCTCCCTTTTCAGGGCCATTTCCATGAATCAGTTCCTTCCAAGATGTAGACTTGATTGGTGGTGTCCTCAGGAGGGAATGATGCATTCTGCATTTTGCGTTTTGCTTTTTGCATTTGGAAAAGATGGGAAGCATTGATCGGGAAGGAAGGTGGTCTACAGGTTCGGTGGTTGCTTCTAAAATGGCTTCCAAGGAATTGGAATTTCACCTCCTGGTATTCACTCCCTTATGCAACGTCCTCTTGTGTGACTTGACCTATGATTTATTCTAATGATTAGAAAACAGATAAAGTGATAGGACATTATCGGTTGAAATATTTGGGCTCCCCCAACCACACTAATTCTTATATCTATGACTTAACCCCCAATCTGATGGTATTTGGAGGTGGGCCTTTTGGAGGGTTAGATAAGGTAATGAGCA
Organism: Smutsia gigantea; assembly: GCA_032199065.1. NCBI lineage: Eukaryota > Metazoa > Chordata > Mammalia > Pholidota > Manidae > Smutsia > Smutsia gigantea. Next base: position 38,117 of record JAVSCE010019575.1, read on the forward strand.
TGGGGTCCTCATGATGGGACTAGTGTCCTTATAAGAAGAGACACCAGAGAGCTTGCTCTCTATTTCTTCTTCCATGTTAGAACATGGTGCAAAGGTGGCCATCTGCAAGCCAGGAAAGATCTCTCCCCAGAATACAATCATGGTAGCACCCAGATCTTCGGCTACCAGCCTCTATGAGAAAATTATTCTGCTTAAGCCAATCAGTCTAAGGTGTTTTGTCATGGTAGCTATAGCAGACTAAGATAGGTTTGAAGTCTAAGATGAGGTTATGAAAGATATTACTTCTGTCTTGCTGGCTAGAACTCCCACGCTCTGGATTGTCTCATGTTCTTACTCTAATGAAGCAAGCTGGAGAGGCTCACACGGAAAAAGACTGAAAGCAGCTACTGCCAGCAGGAACCTGAGGCCCAGAGGGATTTAATATGCCTGCAACCTTAGAAGTGGATTTGTCCTACATGTCAGATGAACGTGCACAGCTGAAATCTTGATTGCATCCTAAGAGAGATCCAGGCCCAGCTAAGCAATGCTTTGATTCTTACACATAGAAGCCAGCAGATGTGTGATGTTTTATTATATGTGGGCTGTTTTAGTCTAAATTTTAGATTATTTTTGATGCAGTACTAAGCAACTAATACCCACCTGGGGTCAAGGTGGGAGACCAGAAAAGCCTCCCTCAGTGGCACAGGACTAAAAGAAGGGCATGAGCTTCAGAATCAGAGTGAAGCCTGGACCATTTATTCTCCTCCAAAGAGTGAAAGCTGTAGGTCCCTGGGGCAAGGACAGTACAGGCTGCACCCCTGGGCCACATGAGGACTAATGAAGACTGTGAAAGGGACAGAAACACATCTGACCCAGAGGACGATGGAAAGCTAAACAGAAAAAAAAAAAACATGTCAATTTGTTAAAATAAATAATAAATAAATTATCAAAGCAAAAACACTGAAAGAATGTATTGCCAACAGATATGTACTACAGGGAATGTTAAAGGAAGTTCTTCAAGCAGAAAATGGTACCAGACAGGCAACTGTGGTCTATACAAAGATAGTTTTGTAGAATTGTTAAAATAAAGATAAATATAATTTTTTAAATTTTAAATTACTCAGTATAACTGTCTAAAGCAAAACAGTAAAGTTTTGTGGTTTATAGCAAAAATAAAAATAAAATATATGACAAATAGTATCAATGAAGAGATCAAGTAATTAGGACTCTTAAGATTCTTACACTGTGCCAGAAGCAGCATAACATTCTTGAAAGTTGATTATGAGTAAATAATTAACATTGTAAATCTTAAGGTAACAATTGAAAATCTAAACATAAAGAAATATAAATAATAAGCTAGTAGTGGGGGTAAAATAGAATCATAAAAGTACTCAATCTAAAAGCAGACAGAAAAGGAGACATGAGCAAAGAAGAAATTAAAAATACAGAAAACCAACATTATGGTAACTATTTTACCTCATAAATGAAAAATTATATTTAAAAAAATGATCTAAACATAATTTAAAAACAAGTTGCCTAAAGGATTAAAAATTGAAAGATTAGGCTAAATGCTGTTTAAAAGAAATCCACTTTAAACATAAAGACATAAGTTAGAAGGATGGAGAAACATGTACTCTGTAACCTAAGCAAACAGCTGGAGCAGATTAATATTCTTCATACAGAGCAGACTTCAGAACAAGAAAAAGAAGGATATTTTCTCATGATAAAGGCTGCAGTTCACCAAGAAGATACTACAATCTTAAATGTGTATGTACCTGACAACAGAGCTTCATGATAAGTGAGTCCAAAACTGATAGAACTGAGAGAAAAAATGGACATCTTACCAATTTTATATATGACATCATGCCCAAATAAGATTCATCCTGGAAATCCATGGTTGGTATTGAAGAAAGAATTCCATATCAATCAATGGAAAGTAAAAGAGATTGCAGAAAAAGATGTGTTAATATATGGCTAACTGGTTTTCACCAAAGGTGCAAAGACTATTTAATAGAGAGAAGATAGTCTTTTCAAAAATGGTGTTGGAGGATTTGGATATACATGTGCAGAATGAGCACTGATTCACATTCCTGACTCAATTCAAAATATAACTCAAAATCTATCATACAACTAAAGTATAAAACCTGAAATTATTAAATTTCTAGAGGGAAACATAGCAGAAAATTTCATTTTTAAATTTGGGTTAGATGGCGATTTCTTGGTTACTAAAAGCATGATCCATGAAATACAATTTTTGATAAACTGGATTTCATCAAAATCAAGACATTCTGCTCTACCTACAAAATGAAGACCAAAGATCCAGACTAGGAGAAAATATACACAAAACACTATCCTAATAACAGATTTGTACCTAGAATAGACAAACAACTTTCACACTGTGAAGATTAATAAAGGGAAACTTGACAAAAGTGGAGTTGGGAGGTTAGGAGGAGCTGTCACTCAGACCCCATAGAGGAATCTTAAACAAGAAGGAATCATCAATTACAGGCCCCAACAGGGAAAGATGCACATTGCATCTCATACTAGAAATTGCCCATCACTCTTAGTCAATTTAGTAATGCCTACTAATCCCTGCTAGTATTTTATATATTTAAAATTAATGTAATATGTATTATATAATATTTTGTAAAAATAAAATGAGATGAGTCTTGTGAAACAGCTTGTAAAATACAAAGTGCTAATCAGATGATTTATTATCACTCTTTTAAGCAATATTCAAAATGTGACTGGCATATTAACAAACCTTAACAAATATACTATATTTATATATTTATGTATTTATTTATTTAACATTTAAGCCACTTTAGATCATTTAGTTTTTAATGAAAATAGATAGAAATAAATGACATCCATCATGGAAATCATACTAATAAACAATTAGAAAATACTTACGTTAGAATTTATATTTGAATTTACTCATACATGTTTTCAATGTTTTCCAGTTAATAGTAAGTTCACTCTTGGTAGGTACTAAGAGATTTTTGTACATCTAATAAAACACAGTAAAAATTAATAAATGGTGTACCTTAAAAATAAGATCCATTACAATCTACTTTCCTAACATCTTCATTAAAAAACAAATCTTAGCCTCAAACCATTCAGTGAATGAACTAACCAAGATGGTTAAAATCAATGAGTTATTCTTAAAACAAAAAAACTGTTATACTTGGTAATTAAATTAAAAGAATTGGGGTAGATGAAATAACCAAAATCATACATGCCAATGAGGGTTATTGCCCTAATAGCTACACCAACAAAGATTTGTATTTATTTTTCCCTGAGGTACAGCTTGGATTTTCAGAACATGGAAAAAAATGTACAGTCAGAAAAGATCAGAATCAAAAAAAGGTAATGAAGTCACTGGACAAAGGTAGACCAAAATAAAGATTCCTTTATCCCTTGATTATTTAAATCATTGATGGAATGAAATGATAAAGGATGAGACAAATACTCCAAATGTTCAAAAACTATTAGAGTTAATAAATGAGGCCATCAAAGTTTCGAGATACTAGATCAAAAATGAAATATTAGTTGTATTTCTATACAATAGCAATGAACAATCTGAAAATAAAATTAAGAAAATAATGCCATATAAAATAGCAATGAAAACAGTAAAATGCTTAGAAATACATCTAACCAAATAAATGCAAGTCTTGTGCACTGAAAACTTAAAAATATATTGTGGAAAGAAATTAAAGACAACCTAAATAAATGGAGATATCTTGTATTTATGCATTGGAAGACTCAATATTATTAATATGATATTATCAGATTTAGTGCAATTTCTGTCAAAATGTTGTCATTTTTCAGAAATTGGCAAACAAATCCTAAAATCCAAATGAAAAAATAAGAATAGTCAAGACAATATTGAAAAAAAGAACAAAGACAGAGGACTTACTCTTCGATTTCAAATCTACAGGAACTGATGCACTTGGGATGTAGTATAATATATACAAAACAAAAGGATAGAATAGATAGTCCAGAAATGAATCTGTGATTTTGAGAAGATTCCCAGGAACATTCAATGGAGAAAGAATAGTCTTTTCATCAAATGTCATTGGCATAGCTTGGTATCTACATGCAAAAATGTGAATTTGGAGCCAAGTCTCACCACATTGTATGCAAAAATTAATTCAAGTTGCATCAAGACTTAAATACAATACGCTAACATCTGTAACATTTTTAAAAGAAACATACATGTAAATATGTTTTTGGACTGGCAATGGTTTCCTAGATATTACACTAACAGCACAAGCCACAAAAAAAATGGATAAATTGGACTTCATTAAAATTAGAATCTTTTGTTGTGTCAAAGAGCACTATCAAAGGACATGCATGAAAAGACTCCAAAGAATGGGGAAACTGCACAAAATTGACATCCAATGGTCTAGTATTTGGAATAGATAAAGAACTTTTACAAATAAATATTAAAATGACAAATATACAGTTAAAATTAGAGAAAGGCTATGAATAGACAGTTCTCCAAAGATACACATGAGCCAATAAGCACGTGAAAAGATGTTCAACATCATTAGTCATTGTTTGTCAAATTGCAACCATACTGAGTTACCACTTTACTTCTAATAGGATGGCTTTTAACAAAAAAAGGAAACAAATTTTGGGGATGGTGTTAATTTGCTGGTACTGCCACATAAAACTACCACAGACTGGGTGGCTTTTAAACAACAGAATTTTATTTTCTCACAATCGTGGAGGCTAACAGTCCAAGATCAAAGCGTCAGCTACTCACCTGGGCTTGCATATGGCTGCTCTCTTGCTGTCTCCTCATGTGCCTTTTCTCTAGGCAAATGAAGCCCTAGTGTTACTCTGTATATTTCTTTGTGTGTCTAAGAACACTGGTCAGATTGGATTTCAGCCCACCCTAAGAGACTCTTTTTAACTTAATCACCAGTTTAAAAGCCCTTTATCCAAGTACAGTCACATTCATTGGTAATGGTAGGGCTTCAACATATGAATTTTGGAGGGATACAATTCAGCCCACAGCAGGGAGAATGTGGAAAAATGAAACCCTCATGCCTTGTTGGTAGGAATATAAAGTAGTTCAGCTACTGTGGAAAATAATTTGGCAGTTCCTCATAAAAGTAACATATAGTTACCATAGAACCCAATAATAGTAACCTAGGTACATATACAAGAGAATTAAAAACATGTGTGCCAGTTGGAAACTATGTGAGGTGATGCATGTAAACTTATTGAAACCATTTTGCAATATATACATGTATGAAATCATTATGTTTAAACTTTAAACAAAAATGTTCTATGTCAAGTATATATCAATAAAACTAGGAAAAAGGAAGGGAGCTAGGAGAAGGAATGAGAAACAATTTACTGTCAAAAATTAAACATCAAATATGTCTACCAAAAAATCTTGTACATGAATATTCAATGCAGCATTATTTATAATAGCCAAAATATTATGTCCGTCAACTGATGCATGGATAAACAAAACAGGTGTATCCATAGAATGGTATATTGTTGAGCCATAAAATCATCAATGAACCCTGAAAACATTATGCTAAGTGAAAGAATCCAGACAAACAAGGCCACATATTATGTGGTTTCATTTCTGTGAAAGGACCACAATAGTCAGGTCCAATGGAGAAAGCAGATTAATGGCTGTCAGGGTTTGCAAGGGCAGGGAGAGTGGAAAGTGACTGCTAATAGGCACAGGGCTTGTTTGGGGGCTAACAAAAATGTTCTGTAATGAGTTAGTGGCAATGATTACATAACCTAGTGAATGTAATAAAAAACATTGACTTGCACTTTTAAAACAGTGACGTGGATGGCAGGTGAAGTATCACCACTCAATCAAAAAAAGAACAACAGTAACACTCCAAACTCAGGAGACCTGGGTGATTTGTACGCCCATCTCTTTCATTCTAGTTCAGAATAGTTCAACTGCAAGGAAGGTCATTCTAAAACCTCACTTCTAAGGAGTGAAGGTGCCAGTATTTTGAGGACCATTTAATAAGATTTTTAAATCCCTCTTTAGTACTAGAAGGCATGTAGTGAGTGAAACAATTAGATGTGAACAGAGAAAATTGGGAAAAAAGAAAAAAAGAAAAGTGGTGCTGTAAACTTGCTTCTTTAGACACATTAGTTTAATTAATCCTTTGTCAAAATCTTGATAATGTCAGGTTAGCCGAATATAAAATTGCCATGCTTTTCATATCATCTCTCTCTCCCTCCCTCTCTCTCTCACCCGTGCAAACTCTACAGATATACCACACACAGGCACTAATTATTTGTTCTTTTAACAGGGCTGAATTTTGGGCAAACCGTTCTACCTTAAATGGCATGTACCCATATCCTGTACATGAGTCTAAAGGTTATGTGGAAGGCATTTATTTTATTTGAGTTCCCAAGTTAGATAATCACTGAGTTTTGTCCAATACATTTGTTTATTCACATATTTTGGTTTAAGTTTCTACAGAAGCCAACTCTACACAGATCCACAGAGAAGCGAAAAAAGGAAGAGAAGAAGGCCAGTGAGGATGTGCTCTCCAGACTGTTCCCTGCCATTCAACACTGCTGAGTTAGGGCTCAAGGTCATTCCAGCTGAGAAGTGAGGAAGTTAGGTTATTTATTCAACTACCTGTCCTCACTGGTCATGAACTGCTTCCAGGAACATTGACTCTTAAACTCTGGCTTGTGTGCTCCTGCAGAAGGAAAACCAAATCAGTCAGAGTTGCAGGTGTTTGCTGTATTATAAAAGGAGGTGAACACTGGGAGCGTGTAAGGCATGGACAGCCTCTGCTGCAGCGTGCGTCTATAAATGTATTTGCACATGAGAGTCCCTACCATGTATGAGAATCATCAAGAATAAGGATAATATTTAACCTCATATAAAACAGAGGGACAAATGTAAACACACGTAAAAATTTCTAGTTATCCCAGTGGAATTGTACTAATAGTGTTCCTTTCCCTCTCAAAGGTATCCCATTTTGGAAAATGAATTATAAGATCATGTGTTTTATAGACATAAAAATATAAACTACAAGCGTGAATAAGACATCAAATACACAAACACAAACACACACATACGTAAAACCTGAAGTCATCAGGAAAATCCATGCAGTTTAAATAATTTTAGTTTTGAGCACCCAACATCATCTGGAGAATGCAAATAGCTGACAAACAGAGTCAAGTATGTGGCGGATTAGAAAGAGAACAAAGGCTTTGCTCCAAACAGGTATTCAATGTTTTCGATGAGTTATGTCAGGACCTTTATAAATAGTAACCAACCGAACCCTCCTGATCACCCTGTCAGGGAAGCACAAGGCTGCTGCTTTAGAGTGCAGAGGTGTGGTATGTCCTCCAGCCCGTCCAGTGAGGAAGCCACACAGCTGGGGCCTCTACACGGGCAGTTTGGCTTCTGGGCCTTGCTTTAAACCCCATACTCTACTGCCTTCACACAATTAATTGAAGTATTATATCCCCAGTAAAAAAATTAACCCTTTGTTTCATTGGTCACAAATGAAAGTAATTCCTCAAATTTCATTTTGAAGTTGATACTGTAGAAATCTGACTATATAAAATATTGCATTTTAGTTTACAGCATACATTTATGAATAAATTATTTTAATAATAACAGTATTAATTTACCTATATTATTCATTATTGCCTGTATTATTCATTGGTAATATTAATTATATAAAAAGTGGTTAGAAGAACCTTTTTTTTTAGACCAGAAAAGTTACTTAAATTGTCTTTTTAATTTCCTGGAATTTTCTCTTTTGTTTTCTCATTTCCACTTAATGATTTCTCATGCTTCACTTATGACTGAAAAATTACTCAAAAGATTGTATTGACCCGGGAAAATTAATTTAGGGTACCTTAAACTTTAAATAATGATCATGAGTTTGATGACACCAATAGATTAGAAGGAAACCTGGAATCTTGCTTTCTTACATGTTTATACGTGGGGAAGTCTGTAATAGTAACAAAAAATGTCCTTGGCGGGTCTAAGTTGTCAGAAGAGTAAGGGAAGTTTGGCAGTGTCAGCTCAGCTAAGCGGGGAGAGGCGCTGAGCTGCCAAGTGGCAGAGTGATCTCTTAAGGCAACAACCAAAGGCAGAAGAGTTAATCTTTCAGCCACCTGCTGACGGGAATAAACTGCAGCCTAAAACCGGGGAAGAGCTGACCACCCTGTTCTGTACCCTGTTCTGTTTTCCCATGCAGTGGCGCACTTGCTGAGCATCAGGTAAACCTGTGCAGACATGGAGGTTTCTACCTACTTCTGACTTATGAGAGAGTCCCTAAGTCTGCAATTTTATGGACCCTGAGAAGGGCTAGGGGTAGAAAAGTACCCAGGGTGAGTCAGAATGGAGAAAGGCTTTCAAGTTCTCCCCCTTCTCACCCCAGCAGTAGGACTCAGCAGACACTCCTGAAGAACTTTGCCAAAATCTCAGATAAAGACACCTGGAAATTAAGGCATGGCTAGGATTAGACATGCAAAGACCATGACAGGCAGGGTGCCTAGGTCCCTGACTGCCCCTCCTTCTGAGGCCGTGGTACACTGGCTGTGCACCCAGCTGTGGAGAGGGCAGCCTTCCCGAGGCCTGCCAGGTAAAGCCTCTGTAATTACTGTGGGGCAACAGGAAAGGTCACACATAGGTTCTTAACGGGATCCAGACTCTTCAGGTGGAAGCCTCTTGTCAAATAAGTCTTAATGTCTGCTTGAGCACTCACCAAGACCTTTTGAACAATACTGTACAAAATTGTTTTACATTTTAAATTAATGTATTATGAATTCATTCTCTCCAGTTGTGAATATTAAGCCAGTGAAACATGGAAAAATATTAGTTATCTGTATCCATTTGGTTGCTCAGAATATTTGAATGAACTTGGAACATTCTGCAGGTTAATGAGAACACGTGGAAATAGAAATGTAGACAATTTGGCCTCAGCCACAGGAATATCAATGCTGCTGTAAATATCACTATCTTAAATTCAGAGGAGATACAAATTGGATATTACAGGGTTTGGGCTGATGACTTCATATCGGCTATATATCCCTGATTCAGGTCCATGTTGTGAGAATTAACAGTTCGTCTAATTCCGGAATTACACTTCCAAATGATAAAGGACAGCAGAGGAGCTGGTCTGAGGGATGATAGGAGTCACAGAGTGAATGGAATCATTCCGTTAGGACCAGTTTCTCCAACACTTGTCTGCACACTTACCACTAGAGATGTGTCCCTTCATTCACTAGGATCACACATGCATATGAAACTAGACATTTTACCAGCCATGCACATTACAAACCCAGGCCTACTAATGTCCATTTGGCTCCAGTTAGACCGGGCTGTAAGTGAAAAATGTGTATCATGTAATACAAAAATAATCAGTATGCTTTTAAAATACCATTTTTAAGCTTCTATACTGTGCCATTGTGGTATCTCATTCAATACTTTCAAAACCCCTTGAAGACAGGAGTGACTGGTCTTCTGATAGATGAAGAAACAAGGGCTTTAGGGAGATGAATTAACATGTCCAAAGTAACACTATTATAGGAGCAGGGAATAGGACAAACATCCAGGAACTCTGAGACAAACATATTTGCACCAGGGTTGCATTTTCTTTAATTGATATAAAAAGGGCACCCAAGGAACATCCTTAGAAACCGAAAAATGGTACACCAGCTTCATTTGACTTTAAATACTCCAGGGAGAATTATATAATGTATTTTCCTTTAGAGGCAAAAATGTTCCACAATAAAGCCTTGACTACTGCAACTATTTTTCATTTAAGGACTATTGCAATGGTAAACATGGATAATATGTAATCACTTAAAAAATCAACATTGGCTGTTCTTATGCTAAATATTTCCTATTGTATTTCATATTACAGAGTTATCATGTAAGTTTTGATTTTTTTTCAATAAATTGCCAACATTTTGATTTTTTTCCTTAGCATTAGACTAATGAGCTTTCCATAGATGGAAGTTATAACCCAGTTGGCTTGGAAGATCATTTAACTTTTAAGACTTTTAAACACCAATTTAAAAGTTTTTAAAAAAAACAACTGTTGCAAAATAAAATTATCCTTTACAAAAGTTGTTCTGTTAATGTCAACTTGATAAATTTTTAAGACAAATGTGACACTCACTGAGAGGAAAATCTAGCAGCTCTTTAGGATTATAGCATTTAGTAATTTATTCAAATTCTAACTATTTTTGGTTTTTTGGTTTTTAGATCTAAACATAGAGAGGGAATGACTAGATTTAATTTTCCTAAATTCATTTATTTAAACTCACACCTTGTTGACCCTTGAAATCTTCACTTTAAAAATTAAATCAATAGACCTGTCTTTGAAATAAGTATAGGATATTAAATCATGTTCTAGGTCCTCAATTAGAAGTAATTAAGAATAATAGTAAATTCCTCACACTAGTGATACACTATATAGAGGGAGTCAGGCCACCTCTAGCTGAGAGCCTGGGACGCTATTGCCATGTAACACCTGCCCTCATCCCAGACATCTCTAGTGTAGACCTATCTGCTGAGGTCCAGATTTCTCTTATCTATGCCTCCCTGATAACTACACCTGAATATCTTACATTTAAAAATAAACCTAGGATTTCCAGTCTGGTCCTTCCAAGCCCCTACAGATCCATTTTTGTTTCCCTCATTTCAGTAGAGGAACCTTATCTTTCTCACTGTAGGAAACAAGCTAATGTCCATCCATGTGCTAATTCCAGGCCCTGCAGCTGTTGTCTTCTCCTCCCTCAGTCCTCATGTCACCAACCCTGCTCAGTCACCATGCGGGGGCCTCCCTCGCCTCCTAAATCTAGATTCAACAGTTTTTCATGCATTGAACACTGCAAGCTTTTTATTACTTAGGGATTTTCTCAATCGAAATTATCCCTGGAATTGTTTGTTTTTTTCCATCCTGTTCTTATCTTTACCGGAAATCTCCTTTTAGCTCTGTTTCTCTGGAGAATACTAGTATAACTGTCATGTTCAGAAACTGGCTGATTTTGAGTTTCAAGTGTGACATCAACATTTTACTCATAATGTAAAGGAGGTGGAGAAAAGGCTTGGTTCCTTGCAAGAAAGATTGTTACAAAAGCAAACAAACCTGGGCCTGCTTACCTGAAAAATCTCAGCAAACCAAACACTGACATCAGGAGGCAGTGAAAAACCTGGGTGTTTATTGCAGGCACCAAGCAAGGAGAATGGGTAGCTAACGCTAAAGATCCAAAACTCCCGATAGGGTTAAAAGTAGGGATTTTTAAGGGCAAACCTGTGGGACAGGGTGGCAGGGGTGTGCTCAGCTTGCACCCAGTTCTTCTGACTGGTCAGTTGTGAAATGACAGGACTGATTCAGGAGCTTAGTCAGTCTTCTCACTCCATCCAGTCTGGGATCCACTGCTTGTTGTCTCTAAATCCCTACAAACCATCTCATGGATACATGAGTCAAGAGTTTATCTACGGAGGTGAGTATCTGCTCAGTTTGCTTCACAAACTCCCGTTCTTTAATCTCTAACCACACAGTCTAATTCCCTCACTCTGGGTCACGATTAAGGGGCATGGACTTTGCTTTGTTGAGGAGCAGTCTAAGGGGCTTCATCATAGGAGGCCCCACTGCAGTCACTCGAGTGATGTTTTGGTGGCCGGGAAGTGAACCTTGAGCCAATCACATGATGAAAGGAAACAGTTTTAGAGGCTGTTCAGCGTTCACAGATGTAACGTTCACATGCTCACAGCCCAGGGGAAAATCAGCATAAGTTGCCTAACTGTGTGATGAGAAAAAACCCTCTTTGAGTTGCTGCTTGGGCACTTCAGTTTGACAACCCTGCTCACACCCAGAGGCTGGATATTTGGATTAGGACCCGAGCTCAGGATTCCTGCCCTGAGTTCCCACCTTACTTTTCCTGGGGCACCTTTCAACATGACCATTCAAAGCTGAGCCTGTGAAACATCGGGTTCTGCCACCCCAACTACCTCGTAAGTAACAGGGCTTGTTTTCCTGCTATCTCCTGCTCTCCCGTGACCTGGGGTAGAGGAATGCCTTTCCCTTGACTCATTGTACCCCATTCTAGGACTTGTAAATAATAAATCTATGATTTTACTTCCTTGGTGTACGTGTATTGAAACTGTGCCTTCAAACAAAATGACCCAGGGTCTTCTCTTCTCCAGAGTGGGAGCGCAGATGCCCGAGGAGCTACTTGCTGATCCTGTAGGGGGCGCTTGTGCTTCCTCATTCAGCAGGTCATAATCTGCATATTCTTAAATTAACACACCAGTTCGGAGTTTTCCAGCACATTCTGGATATCCAGCCTTCTGAAGCAGAAATGTAGTAAATTACACACAACAATGGTGAGGCTAATGCTGTGAGCTTCAGGCTTTAAGCACTTGCTGTATGTTTATTATGTGCTTCAGATGATCTGGTCCTAAATACCAGTTTCCCTGATAAACATTAAAATTAATTTATAAATCCATATCACACACTAACATATCAGGGGAGTAGCAATGGTACATTAAACTCAAATTTAATATTCTTTGTTATATGCCTATTAGAGTACTGGGAATATTTAATAATTTTATTCATGAAATGGAATATAAAGGTATAGTAATGCATATATATTGCATTTAAGGGGTTCTAATAATTTTATAGCTATTTTTGAAGTACTTAAAATTCATTTTTAGATGTAAGAAAAGGTGACAAAGAATCAGTAGCAGGGGCTTTATCTACTCCCCTTGGGGAAATTTTAAAGTTCCTTTATTACAATTTTATTTATCTGTCATACCTTGTAAAGCAAATAGAGGAAAGATGAATCTTTTCATCTTGCAAACGAAGATATAAGGCCCAGAGATGCTCAAGTTCCTTAACTAACGTGAACTGGTGTGTCAGTTCAGGAGCTGAGGGCCGTAGGAGACCCTTCTGAACCTGGAGACTGGCATTCCCCACACAGAATTCCAGTTATAAGAACAAGAACCAATCACTACAACAGGCTGGGGGAAACTCAAGAGCAGGGATGTTGCAAAGAGTGCTGGTTTTTGTGGGAGCCCATGTAATGAGCTTGCATTTTCATAGTTGTTCTTTAACTGGTAAGTGAGCTACTTTACACAGACAGGCAACAGCTGCTCTGTGGAGATTTTACCTGTTCAGGTGAATTGAGCAAGTAGCTCCCCTATTGTTCAATCTGTCAAAGTCTAAGTTCCACATCGTTGATTGTTGATGGGAAAGACAAATAGCATCTCTACCTTGTTTCTTTTCAGGCTCTAATTCCATCTGCCTTATTGGAAAACAGATGTGCATCTTACAATGATTCACAGTGGCAGCTAAAAGAAACTACACAACTAAGAAACTACAGAATTAAGTCAGGGTATATTAAATGCTTCAGCACTTTATCTAATTTGACTCTTTCAGTAATTAATAGGTCTCAGGAAGTGAACAGAAAGAGGTCCAGAGAATCTCCTGAAGTAGGAGCTTAAATATTTGCCACAATGAAGATGTCCTAGCCACTGCTGCCTGCGCTAGCAGGAGCAGAGATGACTGCTACGCAGAGAACTGCTGCTGGCCTAGCGTGTGGGCTTGAGATGTGATGAGAACAGTAGAGTGGGTTTTAGGGAGAGTCCAGTAGCTGTGGAGGTGGTCGGTGTGAGTACTTATTTCTAGTGATGGGAAAACCAAGACTAGAATTTCCTCCATTTCCTTCTTCATCCCTATTTTGAGTGCCTTTTTTTTATTCTGGAAACACAGTCTTAGTTTTCTGTGTGGTTTTTCTTTACATTATTTTTGAAACTGGTGACATTTCACAAATAATTTGTTCCAGCCAACTATTTAAAATTTATACCTTGAACTAACCCTAGAATCAGTTTCTCTTTGTTATTTCCGACAAAAGATACTGTGCAAGAACAGGGAATAGACCAGGTTCCAAGAGCCAGATTCAATAAAGCACGATTTGGGGTAGTGGACAGACTGAATAGGAAGCACCCAGATCCCCACACCTGTGTAGGGGAACCCACAGAACTCCTGACAATCCACAGAGGAAGTCTCCATCAGCACCATTTCTTTTTAGTTGGGGTGTGAACTAGGGTTAGGGTCAGGATCCCACTTTTAGAAAGAAGCCTCAAATCCTTGTGGGGAAGAAGGCAACTTCCTGAACTAGACCCTGGACTGGCCCTTCAACACAAGCATAGTCTAAGGAACTACAAATGTCGTAGGCCAGTGCAGAAGGAGAAAAGAAGGTGAGATATAGGAGCTGGGCTTCAGGAGCCCTGTCATTATGTGCATCTCTGTAAACCCAGGGTCAACCCAGGAATGACATATTCCAGCACAGATGGACATCAAGTATGACTCAGTTCGGAATATGTGGCAGGATAGTCCTGTTACCACAAAAGGTGCTGCCAGGCTCAGGGAGTGACACAGCTCTGCCATCACCTTGGGGACATTTTACTGAGATCTGACTAATGCAAAGGTAATTTATTGGCTTGATTTTAAATAAGGGATTTGGGATACTGAGACTTGTGTGTTCAGATGTGGTAGCAGGCATGACAGAGGCTCAGTTCTGTTCCTGCCCATCCTCCCTCTCATGTGTCCTCAGCAACAGAGGGTGGTTAAGTAAACAGAATAGGTACAATGCATACATGAGCTTCTTCGACATTTTTATTCACTTTATCAACATCATCTTTATATGTGCAAAGACACACTCAGTGGTTCTCCTGGTTGCTTGGAAAAGGACACATATTTCCTGGTTCCTAAGGATGTTTAGTTATCTTGGATATTCTGTATCCCTGTCCCAGCGCTGACCAGAGAGAGAACAGAGGAGGACTCTGCATGACACTGTTATCTGAAGCAAATATTATTTCACTGACCAGCTCTGAAGCTAATATGTAATATGGTTTACTACATAAAGGCACTTTATTCCGAGTACTCAGGGCTCCTAATGACACCTCGAGTTCTATTCAAATCCTTTTCTACTAATTAGGGTCATTAAGGCTCTCCTTTTGCTTGGCATCTTGGAAAGGATTTATTAGAACTAATTCTAGGTTAACCTGTTGGTTGCTATTCACTTAATTTGGATAAATCTTAGCTTTATATATTAAACATAAAATATATGTCTCTATAAATGAGTCTGCTGAGACCACAACACACACTAGCATACATTATTTGAAGTTTTAGACCTTTTCCTCAGGATTATTACCTTTATGGTTCTTCTCCCCTTAGTTAAGCTTGTGTTTTACTCCTTTAGAAGATTTAACTCCATTTCAGCAACTTATTGAGCCCTCTTTACTGAGAAATCAAAACTCCTAGTCCTAACCTAGGGCTTAACCTTACTCAGTGTGCTGTCTTTATCTTCCCTCAGAAAACATGGGCCATTTTCAAGGTAGTTTTTTTTTTTAATTCCATACTACTACGGATATAAGTGCAGATAAAAGGAAGATAGATGAGCATTTCATTGTTTTCAGTTTATGGCTTCTCTTATGAGCCTAAATTTAGGATAAATGCTAATTGGCTGTGCATACATGTGTATGTATATATATGTTATGAATATGAATATATAAAGAAATACTTAAGCACACAAATTAAATTATAAAAGATATTCAGGTGATGATTTATAGCCTAGACTTATTCATTAACCAGGAAATAAATTTAAAAAGCCAACACTAGACATTCTTAATGATTCACCAGGCTGCTTTATTGATACAACTTAGATTGGGCAATGTGTTACCAGTCATCAGGACTGCTTTGGCTATTCGGGGTCTTTTGTGGTTCCATATGAATTTTAGAACTATTTGTTTCAGTTCATTGAAGAATGCTGTTGGTATTTTGATAGGGATTGCATTGAATCTGTAGATTGCTTTAGGCAATATGGCCATTTTGACAATAATAATTCTTCCTAGCCAGGAGCATGGGATGAGTTGCCACTTGTTAGTGTTCTCTTTAATTTCTTTTCAGAGTGTCTTGTAGTTTTCAGGGTATAGGTCTTTCACTTCCTTGGTGAGGTTTAGTCCTAGGTATTTTATTCTTTTTGATGCAGTTGTGAATGGAATTGTTTCCCTGATTTCTCTTTCTGCTAATTCATCATTAGTGTATAGGAAAGCAACAGATTCCTGTTTATTAATTTTGTATCCTGCAACTTTGTTGAATTCAGATATTCTATAAGTTTTGGAGTGGAGTCTTTAGGGCTTTTTATGTATAATATCATGTCATCTGCAAACAGTGACAGTTTGCCTTCTTAAACAATCTGGATGCCTTGTATTTCTTTGTTTTTTCTGATTGCCATGGCTATGACCTCCAGGACTATGTTGAATAACAGTGGGGAGAGTGGGCATCCCTGTCTTGTTTCCAATCTTAGGTGAAAAGCTTTCAGCTTCTTGCTGTTAAGTATGATGTTGGCTGTGGGTTTGTCATATATGGCCTTTATTATGTTGAGGTACTAGCCCTCTGTACCCATTTTGCTGAGAGTTATTATCATGAATGCTCTTTCCGCATCTACGAAGATGATCATGTGGTCTCTGTCCTTCCTTTTGTTGATGTGGTGGATGATGTTGATGGATTTTCGCATGTTATACCATCCTTACATCCCTGAGATGAACCCACTTGAACATGTTGTATGATCCTCTTGATGTATTTTTTAATTCGGTTTGCTACTATTTTGTTGAGTACTTTTGCATCTATGTTCATCAGGAATAGTGGTCTGTAGTTTTCTTTTTTGTGGGGTTTTTGCCTGGTTTTGGTATTAGAGTGATGCTGGCTTCATAGAATGAGTTTGGAAGTATTCCCTCCTCTTCTTTTTTTCGGAAAACTTTACAGAAATAAGTATTATGTCTTCTGTAAATGTCTGATAAAATTCAGCAGTGAATCCATCTATTATGGGGGTTTTGTTCATCGGTAGTTTTTTGATTACCGATTCAATTTCATTGCTATTAATTGGTCTGTTTAGATTTTGTTTTTTCCTTGGTCAGTCTTGGAAGGTTGTATTTTTCCTAGGATGTTGTCCATTTCTTCTAGGTTATCCAGTTTGTTAGCATATAGATTTTCATAGTATTCTCTAATAATTCTTTGTATTTCTGTGGGGTCTGTTGTGATTTTCCTTTTCTCATTTCTGATTCTGTTTATGTGTGTAGATTCTTCTCTTCTCTTAATAAGTCTGGCTAGGGATTTATCTATTTTGTTTACTTTCTCAACGAACCAGCTCTTGGTTTCATTGATTTTTTCTATTGTTTTATTCTTATCAATTTTATTTATTTCTTCTCTGTTCTTTTTTTGTCTCTCCTTCTGCTGACTTTGGGCCTCATTTGTTCTTCTTTTTCCAATTTCAGTAATTGTGTCTTTAGACTCTTCATTTGGAATTGTTCTTCCTTCTTCAAATAGGTCTCGATTACAATATACTTCCCTCTTATAACTGCCTTTGCTGCATCCCACAGAAGTTGGGGCTTTGTGTAGTTGTCATTTTTCTCCATATATTTCTTGATCTCTGTTTTAATTTGGTCATTGATCCATTGATTATTTAGGAGCATGCTGTTAAGACTCCATGTGTTTGTAAGCCTTTTTGTTTTCTATGCACAATTTATTTCTAGTTTTATACCTTTGTGATCTGAGAAGTTAGTTGGTAGAATTTCAATCTTTTTGAATTCACTAGGCTCTTTTTGTGTCCTAGTTTGTGATGTATTCTAAAAAATGTTCCATGTGTACTTGAGAAGAATGTGTATCCTGTTGCTTTTGGGTGTAGAGTTCTGTAGATGTTTGTTAGGTCAGTGTGTTGCTCAGTGCCTCTGTGTCCTTACTTATTTTCTGTCTGGTATGTCCTTTGGAGTGAGTGGTGTGTTGAAATATCATTGAATGAATGCATTGCATTCTATTTCCTCCTTTAATTCTGTTAGTACTTGTTTCACATATGTTGGTGCTCCTGGGTTGGGTGCACATATATTTATAATGGTTATATCCTCTTGTTGGACTGCCCCCTTTATCATTATGTAATGTCCTTCTTTATCTCTTGTTACTTTCTTTGTTTTGAAGTCTATTTTGTCTGATACAAGTGCTGCAACACATGCTTTTTTCTCCTTGTTGTTTGCATGAAATATCTTTTTCCATCCCTTCACTTTTAGTCTGTGTATGTCTTTGTTTTTGAGGTGAGTCTCTTGTAAGCAGTGTATTGATGGGTCTTTCTTTTTATCCATTCTATTACTCTGTGTCTTTTGATTGGTGCATTCATTCCATTTACATTTAGGGTGATTATCAAAAGATACATACTTATTGCCATTGCATGTTTTGGGTTTGTGCTTACCAAAGGTTGAGGGGTACCTTCTTTACTATCTAACCATCTAACTTATCTCTCTTATTACACTTTTATAAACAGTCTGATGATTCTTTATTTCTCTCCCTTCTTATTCTTCCTCTTCTATTCTTTATATGTCATGTGTTTTATTCTGTACTCTTTTTTGTTTCCTTTGGTTTTGTGGATAGTTGATTTTCTTTTTTGCCTTTAGTTAGTATTGGTTGGTCTGCTTTCTGGGCTGTGATTTTATTTTCTCTGGTGACATCTATTTAGCCTTAGGAGTGCATCCATCTAGAGCAGTCCCTTTACAATATCCTGTAGAGGTGGTTTGTGGGAGGCAAATTTCCTCAACTTTTGCTTCTCTGGGAATTGTTTAATGCCTCCTTCAAATTTAAATGATAATCGTGCTGGATACAGTATTCTTGGTTCAAGGCCCTTCTGTTCCATTGCATTCAATATATCATGTCATTCTCTTCTGGACTGTAAGGTTTCTGTTGAGAAGTCTGATGATAGCCTGATGGGTTTTCTTTTGTAGGTGATCTTTTTTCTCTCTCTGGCTGCCTTTAATGCTATGTCTTTGTCTTTGATCTTTGACATTTTAATTATTGTATGTCTTCGTGTTGTCCTCCTTGGATCCCTTTGTTGGGAGATCTGTGGTCTTCCAATGTCTGCAAAACTGTTTCCTTCCCCAGATTGAGGAAATTTTCAGCAATTATTTCTTTAAAGACACTTTCTATCCCTTTTTCTCTCTCTTATTCAGGTACCCCTATAATGCGAATATAGGTCCATTTGGATTGGTCACACAGTTCTTTTCATATTCGTTCATTCCTAGACATCCTTTTATCTCACTCTGTCTCAGTTTCTCTGTATTCCTGTTCTCTGATTTCTATTCTATTAACAGTCTCTTGCATCTCGTCCATTCTGTTCTTAAGACCTTCTATCAATGGTTTCATTTCTGTTATCTTCCTCTTGACTTCATCCCTTAGCTCTTGCATATTTCTCTGCAGGTCCATCAGTATGGTTATGACTTTTATTTTGAATTCTTTTTCAGGAAGATTGGATATATCTATCCCACCAAGGCTTCTCTCTGGGGTTTTCTGAGTGATTTTGGACTGGACTAGATTCTTCTGCTTTATCATGGTGATAGAGGGGGTCGCAGGCAGGTGGTATATGTTTCAGCTGGAAGAACAATGTCCCTTCCTGCTTGCTGGTCACCTTGCCCTTCTCCGCTGTCTGTGTCATTACCCGCACACCAGGAGTAGTCTCTGTGATAATCCCCGAGATGCTGTGGGTGGGGAAACCCTCTGGATAGCGTAGCACCCTGGGGGGGATCGCAGCTGTGCAGGGTGTGTTCTTCTGTGAGCATGGCATCCCTCTGTGCCTTCTGGATGTTCCTCCAGCCTCTGCAGCCTGTGCCGGTTACCCACAAACAGGAGTAGTCACTGGGATAATCCCTTGAGCTGCCATGGGTGGGGCAGCCTTCAGGATAGCCTAGAACCCTATAGGGGGTGGCAGACATGCAGGGTGTGTTCTTCAGTGACAACAGCACCCCTTCATGCCTTCTGGACCTTGCTCCGGATTCCTCGGTCTTACAAGGCTGCTGCGCCCTGGCTTCAGCCTCTGGGTCTGTCCCAGTTAGCTGTGCACTGTGAGAAGACTCTGTGTGGTTGCTGTGGTCAGGGCTGTTCACCTGCTGCTCTGCAGCTGTGGTGAGTCAGCCAGTTTGCTTGCAGCACCGGCCAGGGGGAAAGAATGGCAGGCTGCTTATAGCCATAGGTTGCTTCAGGGCTGGGTTACCCCACAGGGGATTAGGGCACCTGACATTCCTTAAGATTCCCAGCCTGCTGAGAGACTTCTGGGAAGATGGTGGCATGAGAAGGGTGACAGAAATCTCCTCCCAAAACTATATATATCTATGAAAATACAGCAAATACAACTATTCCTAAAAGAGAGACCAGAATACACAGGAAAGCGCACAGCATGCAGCTACACCTGAGAGGACATGGCACCCCGCGAGGCGGGTAAGACAAGGAAACGCGACCCAGCAGAACCTGAGCACTCACCCACCCTAGCGCACCGGCGGGAGGAGAGGATTCAGAGCCGGGAGGGAGTGGAAGTACACCCAGCCCCTGCGAAATAACCAGCCCCGGTGATCTGCGTGGAGAGTGCTGACACACATCGCGCCATTTAGCGGAAATGGGAGAAACAGAGGGGCAGGATCTGAGTGGGGAACGCGCCAGGGTGCTTGCAGCCAGCTCCGGGGAAGAAAAAAAAAAGAAAGAAAGAAAACCGCACGCTTTTTTTCAGCAGTCTTAAAGGGACAGGAGCCCAGCGGAGAAGCCAGAACGCCCGGGCACACTCAGCCCAGCAGGGTGGAAGTCCTGGGGAGTTTCGAACACCTTAGCTGGCAACTGCAAAAGGGTGGCCTCACTCCAACTTCCCACAGAGATCAACAGCCTCCCATTCATTCCCACTCAGGCCAGTGCTACAAAGGGCCCTGTGGAGCAGCGCAGCCACCGCTGCAGAATAGTGTAGCAACAGCGCCACCTACAGAATCCTCAAAGAATCTACTCCCGGTGGGCGTTTTTTGTTTGTTTGTTTTTTGTTTGTTTGTTTTTTGTTTTTTCTTCTCTTTTTTTCTTTTCTTTTCTTTCTTTTTCTCTTTTTTTTTTTCTTTTAAAAGACTTAAAGAGGCCAACCGACATACGTGGCAACTACCAGTGACCACTTCTATAGCCATGAAAAGACAAAGGAATGTGGTCCACACTAAGATTAACCAGACAACCCCACAGAGGGAGCCCGAAGGGATGGAAATGCAGTCTCCATGAAAAAGAATTCAGAATAAAAGTCATAACCATACTGATGGATCTAAAGAGAAATGTGCTAGAGCTGAGGGAGGAAGTGAGGGAAGTGAGGAAAGACAATGCAGAAATCAGACAAGCGATCGACGGGCTTAACAGCAGACTGGATGAGATGCAAGAGACTGTTAATGTAATACAAATAAGACAACAGGAATACAGAGAAGCTGAGGCAGAGAGAGATAAAAGGATCTCTAGGAATGAAAGAATATTAAGAGAACTTTGTGACCAATCCAAAAGGAACAATACTCACGTTATAGGAGTACCAGAGGCAGAAGAGAGAGAAAAAGGGATAGAAGGTGTCTTTGAAGAAATAATTGCTGAAAACTTTCCCATGCAGGGAAGGAAATAGTCTCGTACTCCACAGAAGCCCAAAGATCTCCGAACACAAGGGACCCAAGGAAGACAACACCAAGACACATAATAATTAAAATGGCAAAGATCAAAGATAAAGACAGAGTATTAAGGGCAGCTAGAGAGAGAAAAAAGATCACCTACAAAGGAAAACCCATCAGACTATCATCAGCCTTCTCAACAGAAACCTTACAGGCCAGAAGAGAATGAAATGGCATGATATATTTAACGTAATGAAACAGAAGGGCCTCAAACCAAGAATATTGTATCCAGGACGACTATCATTTAAATATAACAAAGGGACTAAATAATTTCAAGACAAAAGAAAGTTGAGAGAGTTTGCCTCTCATAAACCATCACTGCAGGATATCTTAAATGGACTGCTCTAGAGGGAAACACCCCTAAGGCAAAAAGATGTCACCAGGGAAAATAAAGTCATAGCAAAGAAGCAGACCATTCAAATACTAACGAAAGGCAAAGAATAAAACACCTAGAATATAAAGAATGGAGGAGGAAGAATAAGAAGGGAGAGAAATAAAGAAACATCAGATGGTGTATACAATAACTTAACAAGAAAGTTAAGTTAGATGGTTTGATAGTAAGGAAGCAACCCTTGAACCTTTGGTAACCACAAATCTAAAGCCAGCAATGGCAATAAGTACATATCTATAAATAATCACCCTAAATGTAAATGGACTGAATGCACTAATCAAGGGACACAGAGTAACAGAATGGATAAAAAAGCAAGACCCATCTATATGCTGCTTACAAGAGATGCACCTAAAACCCAAAGATATACAAAGACTAAGTGAAGGGATGGAAAAAAATATTTCATGCAAACAACAAATAGAAAAAAGCATGTGTTGCAGTACTTGTATCAGACAACATAGACTTCAAAACGAAGACAGTAGCAAGAGATAAAAAGGACATTACATAATGACAAAGGGGTCAGTCCAACAAGAAGATATAACCATTATAAATATATATGCACCCAACACAGGAACACGAGCATATGTGACACAAATACTAACAGAATTAAGGGAGGAAATAGACAGCAATGCATTCATTTTAGGAGACTTCAACAAAACCCTCACTCCAAAGGACAGATCAATCAGACAGAGAATAAGTAAAGACACAGAGGCACTGAACAACACACTAGAACAGATGGAGCTAACAGACATCTACAGAACTCTACACCCAAAAGCAGCAGTATACACATTCTTCTCAAGTGCACGTGAAACATTTTCCAGAATAGACGACATACTAGGCCACAAAAAGAACCTCAGTAAATTCAAAAATATTGAAATCCTTCCAAGCAACTCCTCAGAGCACAAAGGTATAAAACTAGAAATAAATTTTAGAAAGAAACCAAAAAGGCTCACAAATACATGGAGACATAAAAACATTCTGCTAATTAATCAATGGGTTAATGACCAAATCAAAACAGAAATCAAAGAATATATGGAGACTAATGTCAACAACAACACAAAGCCACAACTTCTGTGGGACGCAGCAAAGACAGTTCTAAGAGGAAAGTATATTGCAATCCAGGACTATTTAAAGAAGGAAGAACATTCCCAAATGAATAGTCTAAAGACACAGTTACTGAAATTGGAAAAAGAAGAACAAATGAGGCCCAAAGTCACCAGAAGGAGGGACATAATAAAGATCAAAGAAAAAATAAGTAAAATTGAGAAGAATAAAACAATAGAAAAAATCAATGAAACCAAGAGGTGGTTCTTTGAAAAAATAAACAAAATAGATAAACCCCTAGCCAGACTCATTAAGAGAAAAAGAGAATCTACACACAAACAGAATCAGAAATAAGAAAGGAAAAATAATGATGGAACCCACAGAAATACAAAGAATTGTAAGATAATATTAGGAGAATCTATATGCTAGCAAGCTGGAAAACCTAGAACAAATGGACAACTTCTTAGAAAAATAGAACCTTCCAAGACTGACCAAGCAAGAAACAGAAAAACTAAACAGACCAATCACCAGCAACGAAATGAATCAGTAATCAAAAAACTACCAAAGAACAAAAACCCCGGATCAGATGGATTGAACTCTGAATTCTACCGGACATATAGAGAAGAAATAAAACCCATTCTCCTTAAAGTTTTTCAAAAATTAGAAGAGGAGAGAATACTTCCAAGCTCATTCTATGAAGCCAGCAACACTCTAATACCAAAACCGGGCAAAGACCTCACCAAAAAAGAAAATTACAGACCAATATCCCTGATGAACGTAGATGCAAAAATACTCAGCAAAATATTAGCAAACCGAATTCAAAAATAGATCAAGAGGATCATACACCATGATCAAGTGGGATTCATCTTTCACGTCAGGGATGCAAGGACGGTACAGCATTTGAAAATCCATCAACATTATCCACCACATCAACAAAAAGAAGAACAAAAACCACATGATCATCTTCATAGATGCCAAAAAAAACATTTGACAAAATTCAGCTCCATTCATGATTAAAACTCTCAACAAAATGGGTATAGACTGCAAGTACCTCAACATCATAAAGAGCATATATGACGAGCACACAGCTAGCATCATACTTAACAGCGAGAAGCTGAAAGCTTTTCATCTAAGATCGGGAACAAGACAGGGATGCCCATTCTCTCCACTGTTATTCAACATAGTACTGGAGGTCCTAGCCATGGCAATCAGACAAAACAAAGACATATAAGGCATCCAGATAGGTAAAGAAGAAGTTAAATTATCACTATTTGCAGATGACATGATACTCTACATAAAAAACAGTAAAACTCCACTCCAAAACTACTAGAAATAATATCTGAATTCAGCAAAGTTGCAGGATACAAAATTAACACACAGAAATCTGTTGCTTTCCTATATATTAATGATGAACTAACAGAGAAATCAGAAAAACAATTCCATTCACAATTGCATCAAAAAGAATAAAATACCTAGGAATAAATCTAATGAAGGAAGTGAAAGACCTATACTCTGAAAACTACAAGACACTCCTAAGAGAAATTAAAGAGGACACTAACAAATGGAAATGCATCCCATGCTCTTGGCTAGGAAGAATAAATATTGTCAAAATGACTGTACTACATAAAGCAATCTACAGATTCAATGCAATCCCGATCAAACTACCAACAGCTTTCCTCAATGAACTGGAACAAATCTGAAATTCATATGGAACCACAAAAGATCCCGAATAGCCATACCAATCCTGAGAAGGAGGAATAAAAGAGGGGGAATTACACTCCCTGACTTCAAGCTCTACTACAAAGCCACAGTAATCAAGACAATTTGGTATTGGCACAAAAACAGACCCACAGGCCCGTGAACAGAATAGAAAATCCAAACATTAACCCAGACATATACAGTCAATTAATATTTGATAAAGGAGCCTTGGATATACAATGGGGTGATGACAGCCTTTTCAGCAGATGGTGTTGGAAAAACTGGACAGCTACATGTAAGAGAATGAAACTGGACTACTGGCTAGCCCCATACACAAAGGTAAACTCAAGGTGGATCAAAGACCTGAATGTAAGTCAGAAACCATAAAATTCTTAGAAAAAACATAGGCAAAAACCTCTTGGACATAAACATGAGCAACTTCTTCATGAACATATCTCCCCGGGCAAGGGAAACAAAATCAAAAATGAACAAGTGGGACCATATCAAGCTGAAAAGCTTCTGTACAGCAAAGGACACCATCAGTAGAACAAAAAGACATCCTACATTATGGGAGAATATGTTCATAAATGACGTTTCTGATAAGGGGTTGACATCCAAAATATATAACGAACTCCTGCACCTTAACAAACAAAAAGCAAATAATCCAATTAATAAATGGGCAGAGGACATGAATAGACACTTCTCTAAAGAAGAAATTCAGATTGCCAACAGGTGCATGAAAAGATGCTCCACATCTCTAATCATCAGAGAAATGCAGATTAAAACCACAATGAGATATCACCTCACACTAGTGAGGATGGCCAACATCAAAAACACAAACAAATGTTGGCGAGGATGTGGAGAAAAGGGAACCCTCCTACACTTCTGGTGGAAATGTAAACTAGTTCAACCATTGTGGAAAGCAGTATGGAGGTTCCTTATAAAACTCCAAATAGAAATACCATTTGACCCAGGAATCCCACTCCTAGGAATTTACCCTAAGAATGCAGCAGCCCAGTTTGAAAAAGACATATGCACCTGTGTGTTTATCATAGCACTATTTACAATAGCCAAGAAATGGAAGCAACCTAAGTGTCCATCAGTAGATGAATGGATAAAGAAGAGGTCATACATATACACAATGGAATACTATTCAGCCATTAGAAGAAAACAATTCCTAGCATTTGCAACAACATGGATAGAGCTAGAGGGTATTATGCTCAGTGAAATAAGTCAAGCCGAAAAAGACAAGTATCAAATGATTTCACTCATATGTGGAGTATAAGAACAAAGAAACAATCTGAAGGAGCAAAACAGCAGCAGACTCACAGAATCCAAGAATGGACTAATAGTTACCAAAGGGAAAGGGATTGGGGAAGATGGGTGGGAAGGGAGGGATAAGAGGGAAAAAGGGGCATTATGATTAGTAGATGTAATGTTGCAGGGGCATGGGGAGGCCTGTACAACTCAGAGAAGACAAGTGGTGATTCTATAGCATCTCACTACGCTGATGGACAGTGACTGTAATGGGGTTGGTGGTGGGGACCTGATGAAGGGGTTGGTTTAATAACCATAATATTGCACATGTAATTGTGGAATAATGATACCAAAATAAAGTATTAAAAGAAAAAAAAATTCCCAGCCTGCTGGGCTTAGTGTGCCGGGGCTATTTTGTCCAATTGTTAAATCCTTGTCCCTTTAAGACTTTTAAAAAGTTCCCACTTTTCTTTTTTCCCAGGGGAGCTGGCTGTGTGGACCCACTCACAGTCTCTGTCTCGGATTTTACTTTTTCATTTCTCTAATATCCAGTACACTATGCAATGTGTATTTGTGCTCCTGGTGCTGATTACTAGGGCTGGTTAATTAGCTGGCCTGTGCTTCCACTCCCTCCCCACTGTAATTCTTTTCCTCCTGCCAGTGAGCTGGGGTGGGAGGAGTGCTCGGGTTCCGCTGGGTCTCAGCTTTGTATCTTATACTTTTCATGAGATGCTGAGTTCTTGCAGATGTAAATGTAGCCTGGCTGTTCTACTGTATCTTCTGGTCTCTCTTTTAGGAGTAGTTGTATTTGTTGTATTTTCAAAAATATATATGGTTTTGGGAGGAGATTTCCGCTGTCCTACTCATGCCACCATCTTGAGCCAACTTTTGTGTGTGTATTGATTTTCATCCTGCAACTTTGCTGAATCCAGTTATTAGTTCTAGCAGTTTTTTGGAAGATTCTTTCGGATTTTCTATGTATAATATCATGCCATCTGAAAATAATGACAGTTTAACTTCTTCCTTTCCAATTTGGATGGCTTTTATGTTTTTGTGTTGTCTGATTGTTGTGGCTAGGGCTTCACGTACTATGTTGCCTAAAAGTAGAGAGAGTGGACATCCTTGTCTTGTTCCCAATCTTAGAGTAAAAGCTTTCAGCTTTTTGCTGTAACGTGTTTTTATATGGCCTTTATTATGCTGAGGTAGGTACCTTCCATACTCATTGAGAGTTTTTATCATGAATGAATACCGAATTTTGTCAAATGCTTTTTCATCATCTGTTTAGATGATCATGTAGCTTTTATCTTTCATTTTGTTAATGTGGTGTATGATATTGATTGATTTACAAATATTGTACCATCTTTACATCCCTGAAATAAATCCCACTTGGTCATGATGGGGGATCCTTTTGACATATTATTGCATTTGGTTTGCTAATATTTTGTTGAGGATTTTGCATGTATGTTCATCAGGGATATTGGTCTATAATTTTCTTTTCTTGTGGTGTCTTTGTCTGGTTTTGGTATTAGGGTGATACCTCATAGAATGAATTTGGAAGTATTCTCTCCTCTTCTGATTCTTGGAATATTTTAAGAAGGATTGGTGTTAGCTCTTCTTTAAATGTATGGTAGAATTCAACTGTGAAGCCACCTGGACTTGGGTTTTGTTTTGTGGTCTTCTTTTTATTACCATTTTGGTTTAATTGCTTGTCATTTGTTCAGATTTTCTGTTCAATTTTGGTTTATCTGCAATTTATTTAATACTTGTGTCAAATTTAAATGATAATCTTCCTGATTAGAGAATTTTTGGTGAGAGGACCTTCTATTTCATTATATTAAATATATCATGCAACTCCCTTATGGCCTGTAGAGTTTCTGTTGAGAAGTCTGATGATAGCCTGATGGGGTTTGCTTCATAAGTAATCCTTTTTCTCTCTCTTTCAACACTCTATTCTTATCCTTGATCTTTGCCATTTTAATTGTTATATGCTTTAGTATTGCCTTCCTAAGTTTCCTTTTGTTAGGGGATCTCTTCCTAGGATCTCTTCATAGGGTTCCTTTTGTTAAGAATCTTGAACTTCGGGGCACCATAGGATTCCTTCGTCATAAAACTGTTACTTTATAGGCCAGAAAGCACAGCAGAGGCATCTAATACAAAGGAATACACACAGAAACCCTGACAAAATGTGTGGGCAGAGGAATATGATCTAAACAAAACTATAAGACAGAACCCCAGAAAAAGGGCCAAATGAAACAGAGATCACCAGCCTTTTTGATAAAGATTTCAAAATAAAAGTCATAAACATGCTCATGGATTGACAGAAAAGTATTCAGTATCTCAAGGAGGACTTCAATGAAGAGATAGAAATCCTTAAAATGAGCCACACAGAGCTGAAGAATACAGTATCTGAAATTAAACATACAATGGAGAGATTTAGAGTAGGTTAGATCATGCAGAGGAGACAGTAAATGAAATGGAAATTGGAGAAAAGGAAAAAAAAGAAGCTGAGAAACATAGAGAAAAAAAGACCTCTATGAATGAAAGAATGATAAAAAACCTACATGACAATATTCACATAATAAGAGTACCAGGAGAAAGAAACAAAGGGATAAAAAGCTCTTTAAGGAAATAATCGTTGAAAACTTCCCAAATGTGGGGAAGGAAATTGGCACTCAGGTCATGGAAGTGCAGAGATCCCCTAACAAATTATTTTTGAGCAAAAATTGCAAAGCTCATATATTATTGCTTTAAAAATATTATACATTAATTCTCACTGCTGTGGGGCTGAGGGTTGGTAATACATCAGCTTAGTATTCCCTAATAATACTATATGAGAAGGAAGAATAAAGCATGGGGCATCTCACTTCCCAACTTCAAGGTCTACTATAAAGCCATAGTAATCAAAACAATTTGGTATTGGCACAAGAACAGACCCACAGACCAGTGGAACAGAATAGAAAATCCAAACATTAACCCAAGCATATGTGGTCAATTAATATACAAAAAAGGAGCCATGGATATACAATGGAGAAATGACAGCCTCTTCAACAGCTGGTGTTGACAAAACTGGACAGCTACATGTAAGAGAATGAAACTGGATCATTGTCTCACCCTATACACAAAAGTAAACTCAAAATGGATCAAAGACCTGAATTTAAGACATGAAACTATAAAGCTCTTAGAAAAAAACATAGGCAAAAATCTCCAGGACATAAACATGAGCAACTTCTTCATGAACATATCTCCACAGGCAAGGGAAACAAAAGCAAAAATGAACAAGTGGGATTATATCAAGCTGAAAAGTTTCTGTACAGCAAAGGACACCATCAATAGGACAAAAAGGCATCCTACAGTACGGGAGAATATATTCATAAATGACATATCCTATAAAGGTTTGACATCCAAAATATATAAAGAGCTCACACACCCCAAAAAACAAAAAGCAAACAGTCCAATTAAAAATGGGCAGAAGATCTGAACAGACACTTTTCCAAAGAAGAAATACAGATGGTCAACAGGCACATGAAAAGATGCTCCACATCACTAATCATCAGAGAAATGAAAATTAAAACTACAATGAGATATCACCTCACAACAGTAAGGATGGCCAACCTCCAAAACACAAACAAAACAAATTTTGTGAGGATATGGAGAAAGGAGAACCCTCCTACACTTCTGGTGGAAATGTAAACTAGTTCAACCATTGTGGAAAGCAGTATGGAGGTTCCTTATGAAACTCCAAATAGAAATACCATTTGACCCAGGAATCCCACTCCTAGGAATTTACCCTAAGAATGCAACAGCCAAGTTTGAAAAAGACATATGCACCTGAGTGTTTATCACAGCACTATTTACAATAGCCAAGAAATGGAAGCAACCTAAGTGTCCATCAGTGGATGAATGGATAAAGAAGAGGTGGTACATATGCACAATGGAATACTATTCAGCCATAAGAAGAAAACAAATCCTACTATTTGCAACAACATGGATGGAGCTAGAGGGTATTATGCTCAGTTGAATAAGCCAGGAGGTAAAAGACAAGTATCCAATGATTTCACTTATCTGTGGAGTATGAGAACAAAGAAAAAACTGAAGGAGCAAAACAGCAGCAGACTCACAGAACCCAAGAATGGACTAACAGTTCCCAAAGGGAAAGGAACTGGGGAGGATGTGTGGGAAGGGCGGGATAAGAGTTAAAAAAGGGGGCATTACAATTAGCAGACATAATGTAGGGGGGAGTATGGGGAGCACTGTACAACACAGAAGAAAAGTAGTGATTCTATAGCATTTTACTATGCTGATAGACAGTGACTGTAATGGGGTATGTGATGGGGACTTGATGATGGGGGGAGTCTAGTAAACTTAATGTTGCTCATGTAATTGTAGATTAATGACACCAGAATTAAAAAGAAAATCAATACACAGAAATCTGTTGCATTCCTATATACTAACAACAAACTAATGGAAAGAGATATCAGGAAATCAATCCATTTACAATTGCACCAAAAAGAATAAAATACGTAGGAATAAACCTAACCAAGTTGGTGAAAGACTTCTACTCTGAAAACTACAAGACACTCAATGAGACAAAGAAGACACAATAAATGGGAAAGCTCTCCCATGCTCTTGGATAGGGTGAATTAATATTGTCAAAATGGCCATCCTGCCTAAAACAATCTACAGATTCAATGCAATCCCTATCAAAATACCGACATCATTCTTCAATGAACTGGAACAAATAGTTCTAAAATTCATATGGAACCACAAAAGACCACGAATAGCCAAAGCAATCCTGAGAAAGAAGAATAAAGCAGGGGGATCTCACTTCCCAGCTTCAAGCTCTACTACAAAGCCACAGTAATCAAGACAATTTGGTACTGGTACAAGAACAGACCCATAGACCAGTGGAATACAATAAAGAGTCCAGATATTAACCCAAGCATATATGGTCAGGTAATATACAATAAAGGAGCCATGGACATACAATGGGGAAAAGAGAGCCTCTTCAACAGCTGGTGTTGGCAAAACTGGACAGCTCTCGATTATTGCCTAACTCCTCACTCAAAAGTAAACTCAAAATGGATCTGAATGTAAGTCATGAAACCATAAAATTCTTAGAAGAAAACATAGGCAAAAGTCTCTTGAATATAAGTATGAGCAACTTCTTCCTGGACACATGTCCTCAGGCAAGGGAAACAAAATAAAAAATGAACAAGCGGAACTACATCAAACAAAAAACTTCTGTACAGCAAAGGACACCATCAGCAGAAAAAGAGGCATCCTACTGTATGAGAGAATATATTTGTAAACAACTCATCAGATAAAGGGTTAACATCCAAAATATATAAAAACTCATACACCTCAACACCCAAAAAAACAAAATAACCTGATTAAAAAATGGGCGGAGAACTTGAATAGACACTTCTCCAAAGAAGAAATACAAATGGCCAACAGGAACATGAAAAGATGCTCCACATCACTAATTATCAGGGAAATGCAAATTAAAACCACAATGAGATGTCACCTCACACCAGTCAGAATAGCCACTATCCAAAAGACAAGAAACAACAAGTGCTGGTGAGGATGAGGAGAAATAGGAACCTTCCTACACTTTTGGTGGGAATGGAAATTGCTAAAACTGCTGTGGAAATCAGTATGGAGGTTCCTCAAAAAACTCAAAATGGAAGTACAATTTGACCTAGTAATTCCTCTCCTAGGAATTACCCAAAGAAAACAAAATCCCAGATTCAAAAAGACATATACACACATGTTTATTGTCACACTATTTGCAATAGTCAAGATATGGAAGCAACCTAAGTGTCCATCAGTAGATGAATGGATAAAGAAGAGGTGGTACATATACACAATGCAATATTATTCAGCCATAAAAAGAAAAGAAATCCTGCCATTTGGGACAACATGGTGGACCTACAGGGTATTACACTTAATGAAATAAGGTAGGTAAAGACAAATACCATATGATTTCACTTATTTGGGGAGTATAAAAACAAAGCAAAACAGAAGGAACAAAACAGCATTAGACTCATAGAAACTGAGAAGTGACTAGTGGTTACCAAGGGTAGGGGTTGTGGTAGGTGCAGAGTGGAAGGGAGGTGGATAAAAGGTAACAATAATTCACAATAAATATAAGTTGATCATAGGGACTGTTGAATCACTGTGATGTACATTTGAAACCAACATAAGATTGTATATTAACAACACTTTAATTAAAAACTAAAAAAATTTAAAAATAAAAAATAATTTGTAAGAGAGAGGAAATTAATACTCCCCCACTTATACTATACTTTTAAGGTTGAGGCTCCTTTTTGACCAGCAGAGACCACCCTGATGCAGCCAGGATGATAATCCATTTGTTTTGTCAGTCTCACAGTGGCTAAGAATGAAATTCAGCTAGCTTTCCTCAGTCAGTCCTCCAGCTCTTCTGTTGCTGTTGTTTGTTCATTTTAAGCTTTTCCTTGTGTTAATTATGGTTGAGTCAAATTTATATCTGCAAGGAGATAGTGGGAAGGAATAAAAGTAAATGTCCTAATTTTCAAGATTTGTAAATAAGTTATTTGTTTTTGGAAGTATGGGGTGAGAATTTGTCCAACCCTATTATCAGTATCATGCTAAATATCATCTAAACTGGACTATACAATAGAGAAATCTTCTTTATTCCCCAAGACAATACTACTGCAACATCATACAGAGTGATTTCTAATGTGAATTAAGTGTAACCTATATAGGTGTGGTACAAATTGTGTTAAAAATCACTCCCACCATAATAATACAGATATAATAATGAGATATACTAACTTAAAAGAAAGGGGTGTGATCCTAGAGTATGAGTATATTAGTGCAGAAAATAAATTTAGAGGTATTCTAATATAGGTCTTTTATTAGGTTGGTCACATCTCAAATCTGGTTTCAAAATTCCTCAGGAATGTGGCTTGAACTTCTCTCTCCTCAAATATACCATTGGCTCTAGCATCTCTCCTTCATTCTAGTACATTCTCATCATAGAGCATTTCCAGATCATTTCCAATTTTTAATCTTATTTTCTTCCACAAACTTTCAGATACTTTCATTTCTAAATGTACTCTATTATCTGTAGGTCAATTATTATGTCTGTGTTTACCCAGCCCCTGGGTATATCTATATTCACAGAATAGGTATAGTTTCAACCATGGATCTAGAATAACATAAAACATAAACATTTATCTTAGCAAGATTATATCTAACCACTGTCAATATAAAGTGTAAATCACACAGAAAAAGACAGCCTATTTTTTTTATTTGATCCTGTTTGCACTATGAATTGTTTTGTAGTGAAATTGATAACAGATTTAAGTGGTTTAAGTCCTTGAAAATGTCACATGAAAATGTAATCTCCATTCACTTATTCATGAATTATGAATATATATTTAACTTCTGCATACCTACATTATGCCAGATGTTGGGGTTGAATGTGACAGATATTTGGAGACAGAAAATGAAAGAATTTTAAAAGACCATGATAATCCTTTAACTCTTATCAGTTTCTGAAATTATTAAAGATATGTTGTAATAAGTTCAAAGTATTACAAAATCATACTGATACAGATATTAGTTATAGAAATATATGATTAGTAAAATCATAATCTTTAAATATACAATGAATATTTTTTCTGTAGTTTTAAGATTGGTGTTAAACTAAGTATTGCAATTCTTCTAAACATCACCGTAAATATCTAATAATGACACTTAGTTGGCCCTGTATTGAGAGAGGAACAAAAAATAAATTAGCCAATGTTTATAAGCATTTAATAATTCTAAAGTTATTGTTGTTTGAAAAATCAAGGAAATGAATATTTTCTTGTGTTTTTAATATTTTAATAGCAAAACCAAAAAGTCTGTTTTTGTGGTAACAACAGGAAATCTCATTCATCATTAGTAGTAAGAAAGCAAACTGATACACCTTGCCAGGCTAGTCAGCAATTTTTTATGTAATGTACACTTACAAAAAGTCCAAGAAATTTCCTTCTTAATTATTTACTCAAATAAATCGAAAGCTTACATTCCCTCAAAAGCCGATTCATGAATGTTTCTAGCAATTTGATTCAGAATTACTAAAACCCAAGATATTCTTTACAAGCGAATGGATTCACAAATTCTCATACAACCATACAATGGATTCCCCAATTTGATGAGAAGCACACTTCATCTATATGGCATTCTTCCCGACAATCTGTAACTCTAGTCAGACCATGATAAAACACCAAAGAGTCCCAAACTGATGGATGTTCTCTAACATGACTCCAAAATTCTCAGTTATAAAAACAAGGAAAGATTGAGGAACTTTCACAAACTAGAGGAGACTAAGGAGATGTGAGGACTACTTCAATATGTTGTCCTGATCACATCCTGGAACACAAGAAGGATATAAATGGGAAAACTGGTAAAATCCAAACAGAGTCTGTACTTTAGATAATAGCTTTGTACCAATGCTAATTTCTTTATCTTGGTAATTATGCTATGGTTATGTAAAATGTTAACAGTAGGATAAACTGGGTGAAGGTTACATAGGAACTCTGTTTATTAAGTTTGCACTTCTCCAAATCTAACATTATTCAAAAATAAAAAGCTTAAAAAATATATGTAGTTCTTATACCACAAGTACCACACATCTGTAATCTGAAAAACTTCAGCTATGCACTGTGGAAATGGCCTGAGAGTTGATTACCATCCTGTAAGTTTAGGGTTTCAACTTGAGTTTGTTTAGAATCTAACAAAAAAAAACTATTAAATATTAATCAGAACTCCCCTCTGATCTATATCATAATTTAAGGTAACATTTTAAGTTCACAAAGGAACTTAAATGTAATATAATCAGTCTATATCTGAATTCCTTGTACAACATTGCAAAGATCTTCTCCTTGAACACTCCCAGACATGCATGTCTCATTACCAGACACTTGATTCATAAAACCTTTTTATTGAGCTAACAATTGAACTAATATCAATTTCATTTTTTTTACCCAGCATGCCATTCTCACCCTCTTATTTTTTAATACACGTTTTTATTTTTTCATTTTATTTTTATTAAGATATCATTAATATACACTCTTATGAAGGTTTCACATGAAAAAAAGTGGTTACTACATTTACCCATATTATCAAGTCCCCCTATACCCCACTGCAGTCACTGTCCATCAGTATAGTAAAATGCCACATAGTCACTACTTGTCTTTTCTGTGCTACACTGTCTTCCCCATGATCCCCCCCACAGCATGTGTACTAATCCTAATACCCCTCAGTCGCCTTCTCCCTCTCTCCCCACCCACCCTCCACAACCCCTCCCGTTTGGTAACCATTAGTTCCTTCTTGGAGTTTGTGAGTCTGCTGCTGTTCTGTTCCTTCAGTTTTGCTTCGTTGTTATACTCCACAAATGAGGGAAATCATTTGGTATTTGTCTTCTCTGCCTGACTTATGTCACTGAGCATAATACCCTCTAGCTCCATCCATGTTGTTCCAAATGGTAGGATTTGTTTCTTTCTTATGGATGAATAGTATTCCATTCTGTATATGCACCACCTCTTCTTTATCCACTCATCTACTAATGGACACTTAGGTTGCTCCCATATCTTGGCTATTGTAAATAGAACTGCTATAAACATAGGGATGTATATGTCTTTTTGAACCTGAGAACTTCTTTCTTTGGGGGTAAATTCCTAGGAATGGAATTCCCAGGTCAAATGGTATTTCTATTTTTAAGTTTTCTGAGGAACCTCCATATTGCTTTCCACAATGGTTGAACCAATTTACATTCCCATCAGTACTGTAGGACGGTTCCCCTTTCTCTGCATCCTCACCAGCATTTGTTGTTCCTAGTCTTTTTGATGTTGGTCATCTTAACTGGTGTGAGGTGATAACTCATTGTGGTTTTAATTTGCATTTCCCTAATAATTAGCTATGTGGAGCATCTTTTCATTTGCCTGTTGAATTTCTTCTTTGGAGAAGTGTCTGTTCATATCCTCTGCCCATTTTTTAATTGGGTTATTTGCTTTTTGTGTGTTGAGGCATGTGAGTTCTTTATATATTTCGGATGTTAACCCCGTTTCGGATATGTCATTTACAAATATATTCTCCAATACTGTAGGATGCCTTTTTGTTTTGCTGATGGTGTCCTTTGCTGTACAGAAGCTTTTTACTTGATGTAGTCCCATTTGTTCATTTTTGCTTTTGTTTCCCTTACCTGAGGACATGCGTTCAGGAAAAAGTTGCTCATGTTTATATTTAGGAGATTTTTGCCTATGTTGTTCTCTAAAAGTTTTATGGTTTTATGACTTACATTCAGATCTTTGTTCAGTTTTGAGTTTACTTTTGTGTGTAGGGTAGGACAATAAACCAGTTTCATTCTCTTGCATGTAGCTGTCAAATTTTGCCACCACCAGTTGTTGATGAGGCTGTTATTTCCCCATTGTATGTCAATGGCTCCTTTATCATATTTAATTTACCATATATGCTTGGGTTTGTATCTGGGCTCTCTAGTCTGTTCCATTGGTATATAGGTCTGTTCTTGTGCCAGTAACAAATTGTCTTGATTACTGTGGCTTTTTAGTAGAGCTTTAAGTCGGGGTTCATAATCCCCCCAGCTTTATTCTTTCTTCTCAGGATTGCTTTAGCTGTTTGGGGTCTTTTGTAGTTCCATATCAGCCTCTTATTTTTGACAGAATTAAATAGCTGTAACCCTCAACGTCTTCACATTGCCAGGGTAAATAATCCCAAGCCTTTTTTCTTACTTCAAGAGCCCTGGCTGTGCTTTCAAAGTATTTACAACTCTTTATACATTACTTTTAATGTCTTAGAAGCTAAATTGAAGACAATGTATGTGAAATATAGTTTGATCAGCAGATTTAAGAGGAGCCAAAAAATCTCTTATTTACATACTTTTATGTGTTAACAAAAACTAAATTCCTAAAGCTCACCCCACTATTGAAATATATTGATGTATACTTACTTCACTTTCGCACATTTCTTATAAGCATTTTTGATCCCATTTTTGTTTTCTGGACTAAATAAAAGTTTTATTTATTGCCATTATACAATTACTCTTACAAGAGTTACAGTATTTTTGCCTTTCAAAACTAATTTGAATATTTATACTCTTCTCTTTTATGACCCTTAGAGATGTAATGTTATCAATGTACTTAGCTGAATCACAGATTAAAAATAAGTTTTATTGGAAGACAGAATTCTAAAATATAATTTGTGTCATTTCCCTCCAGGTTAACATGCTATCTTAAGATTTCTGAGAATGGCCCAAATGAACAATATATGCAGCACACATGCGTCCATCTTGTCAGTGATTTGAAGAGAGATCTTACCTATTTCCTTGGTGAAACTGAGCTTAATTGGTCTATCAAATACGTATCTGTCTAGTATTATTACAAAATTACAAAAAATATAAATTAAATGTCCTTTGTATTAGAGATTCCATGTTTGTTCCTGGCAATGGAAAATCTCTGTCCTTCTCACTCTCTCTGTTCATTTCTCTCTACATATCTACTCACACATACACACATATGTGGATCTGAAAATATGATTTTATTAAGTAAAACTAGAATATACTATGGATTGCACCCAACTGTTCTAAAATTTGTCCAATCTACTTTATAGTTTCTGAATAAATAAAGTAATTTTGTCCTTTTTAGGCTTAAATTATATTACCTATGATATTTTAAGATCATTGACATTGTTTCAGAAATATATCCATAGGATGCTTTTTCCTTGTAAAACTTATAAAATATTCTGAAGAATCTTGAATTTTTTCAAGATGAATATGTATACATCTTAGAGACCGAGATATCAATATAGGTAGAGATTAGACAGATTATACATAGATGACATATATATGTATATACATATAATATCAATCTCTATATGCTATATAAAGATCAATTATTACTATGGGCTAATTGTGCCCCTCCCCCTCACATTCATATGCTAAAGTCCTAACCCCCCAGTACCTCAGAATGGGACTGTGTTTAGAGACAAGGTCTTTAAAGAGGTACTCAAGTTGAAAGGGGTCATTAGGGTGAGCTCTAATCCAATCTCACTAGTGTCCTTTTAACAAGAAGAAATACGGACACAGTCACACACACAGGGTCAAGACCATGGAAGACGCAGGGAGGGGATGGCCATCTGTCTACAAGCCCAGGAGAGAGGCCTCTGGGAAATCAGCCCTGGGCAGCCTTGATTGCAGAGTTCCAGCCTCTGGAAATGGGAGACGGTAAAGTTCTGTTGTTTGAGTCACCCAGTCTATGGTGCCTTGTTACGGCAGCCTTAGCAAACTGATACAATTATATGTAACACTAAGGATTTTCAGTTCTCATTTTATAAGTATGACAATGGTTTGGCTGAGAATTACTGTTCACATCTCTCATATACAGTTCAGTATAAATGAAACTACACATACTTATACACAGAGACTATGTGGGATACTCTGGGAAATTTGATACCAATTTCTAGTTCCCCATCAATAAGGGGCAGATCACACACCTCACAGTGATATCTGGGAATAGCCCCCAAACAAGTCAGGCTGGATCATTGTCTCAGGCCCCACACCATTGCCTCACACAGATGCTCTCTGCTGCCAGCCCCAGAGACTGCACATGAGGAATTTAAAGCACTTTCTAAAACCCAGCCTTTAACAACTGATTTCCATATGGCTTTACTTTCAATATATTTCACAAAGTGCTGGCTCTAGACTGTTTGTTACTTAAATTAATGTAAATAAGAGAATTATTTTCATGTTTTCTCTAATGTCTGTATTTCAGTTTTAACTTTTAACTTGTCCTCTCTTTCATGCCTTCATTCTCTGCCTTGATCAGTGTCTTAATGCTGCAGGAGCATGAAGGTAATTTCACACCTCCTTTGCAGTATGATTTTGTATTTGAAGTCAGAGGTGGAAATGAATATGCCATCACCTTTATCAAGACATATCCTTGTAACATCAAGGGTCAATCAAAATTTCATAAGAACCTTAGACTACCTAATCTTGTGACAGTCCTTTAGACTTTTTTTTTCAAATATTGGTTTAATATCTACTTAGTGAAGAAAAAGAGCTAATTTTTGTTGATAAAAATTATGTAATTTCATATAAAAAATAATTCATGACATTTGGGTATATTCTAGTTTTTAGAAGTTATTTATGCTCTATGCACTTTTTCATGTCTATGTTGTATTTCATAAGGAAGTTCTAAATACTGAGGATAAAAGAGGGAAGGAATGAAAATAGGGAAGTGCTTGCAGACGCTCAGAAAATAAATGAATTGACACACACACAAAAAAAATAATAATGATAATAATTCATGGAAAAATAAAATCCCTCACTTGAATTTTGCACAAAATTGAAAGGGTAGCTGGGAGATCAACATCTTTGGTAGAATTCTTCACCTTTTTATTTTAGCAGGGCCTATTTTGATGCCCACACCATAGGTGGGTCCCCATTTAGAATTCCACTGGGACTGATGCCTCCTCGTAAACTATTTTACAATATTCAGCTAATTATTTTCTGTTTTACTTCACAAACTGTATGTGCTTCAAGGCAGCTCACACTTCATTTGTACTACTTTGCCTTCTGAAATATCAGTAAATTATTTGTCTCCCTAGTAAATTCAAGTGTTCTTTTTTCTTAATTTAAATGTTTTAATGTCTGGATTCACAGTCCTGAAGAATTTAATACTGGTCAAAAGAGTTGCAAGCATTTCAAAGTTTATCTACAAACTGTGATCAAAGCACCTTGCCTGTGGAAACTGAGTGTTTGTGTGACTCTCAAGTGGGGCTTTCTGCTAAAAACCAGCCTGGTGCTTGAACTGGATGAAAGGAGACCAGCAGGACTGGCAATCGTTTGCATTTGAATGGAAATCTGTTTGTTTACCTGAGATTCTGGGCTGTGACAGCATAGACTGTATGTGCATAATCATAACAGTCAATGCATTGTATCAGCACAGTGTACTTTATGAGTGTGTGTGTGTGTGTGTGTATGCATGTGTATCTTAGAAATAATGCCACAGAAGAGGTCCTTCTTTTTATCCAATTTTCAGATAAGAAAACTGAATTTTGAATGCCTATTTGCTTCATGTCTCAGAGGTAGAAAATATCAAACCTCAGACTTGATCCCTTGGCTTTCTGATCCAAAACAGCATCTTCTGAACCAAGGCACTTCAGGTATCCAGGACAGTGTGTCCTTCACATCTCCTACACGGACAGGATAGGTGGCTGATGACCCCAGCTGCTGTGCGCTGACTCCACCACCGAATTCCTGCAGGCTGCTCCTCACTTGTGCATGGAAGGAAAGTTAATGCCCTGCCACTATGCGCAGGGTGACTTTTTTGGATGACTCTCACCAGCTTTGCCAATATTTTCTTAGAACTGTCCTGTCACCTATGACTCCTCCTACCCAAACTTCTTTTCTTCCTTCTCTGCTTCGTAGGATTTAGTCTTGTATCCAAGTATGCTGTTCTACCAGCCTTGTCCAGCCCTGTCCTCATTTTCTCAGCTGAGGCTTCTGTAACAAAATACCATGGATTGCATGGCTTAAATAACAGAAATTAATTTACCACAGTTCTGTAGGCTTAGAAGTCCAAAAACAAGGTGCCAGCAGGTTTGGTGTCTGGTGAAGTTCTTCTTTCTAGGTTGCAGAAACTCCCTTCTCACTATGTGCTCAAGTGGGCTTTCTTTGCTGAGTGTGCATGGAGAGAGCGAAATCTCAGTTTTCCTCTTCTTATAAACCCATCCTGAGGATCACACCTCATCATCTAATATAAACCAAACCAAACTACCTTCTCCAAACCCCAGCTCCAAATATCATATTGGGAGAATAGGACTTCAACACATAAGTTTTGGGGGACACAAATATTCAGCACATTGTATTCTGTCTCTGGCCTTCCAAAATTCATGTCCTTATCACATTTGAAATATATGGATTCCACTCCAATAGCTCTAGAATGTTAGCTCAGTTCAGGATCAATTTCAGTCTAAAGTCAAAGTTGCACTAAATAACATCAAAATCAAGTGTCAGTGAGACTCAGTAAATGAATCATTCTGAGCCAAAATTCACCATCTGTGAAACTGTGAAACTAGAAAGGATATATGCTTCCAAAATACAGTGGTGGGACAGGCATAGGTTGTATATTCCCATCTCAAAAGGGAGAAATAAGAGAGAAAGGAAGAGTGGCGGGGCACAAATAAGTCAGGGCCCAGCACGGCTATTCCGTTAGACCTTAAAGCTGGAGAATAATCCCCTTTAGCCTGATGCTCTGCCCTGCGGGCCCACTGCAGTGGTAACAGCACCCCGCAGCTCACATCCATCGTTTTCATCTGAGGTCTCATCGTGATAGCCTTCTATGTCTGTATTTCCTGGTACATTCTGTCCATGATTTATTTATATCTTCTCTGAGAAGGAGAGGGCTTTCTGTACAGCTCTTCTGAGCTACCCTCAGGATCACCTGTAATGTACATTTTTCTACTGACAGACTCACAGAAATGTATGTTTTTTTCTAACATGCACTTCAGAACTCCTCTAACCTCTGCCTGTTATCCAATTCCAATGCTGCTTCCCATTTTTAGGTATTTATCACAGCAGCAGCCTATTCCCAAAACCATTACTGTCTTAGTTCAGGCTGCTACAAAAGATGGTAGACTGGTGGCTTAGCAAACAGACATTTATTTCTCAGTCTGAATGCTAGGAAGTCTAAGATCAAAGAGCCAGCTGGTCAGATCCCCATGAGAACTCTCTTCCTGGCTTGCAGATGGCCACATTCTTTCTGTGTCCTTACCGACTGGGAGAGTGCAGCTGTCTGAACTCTTATTATTAGACCACTAATCCCATCATGTGCGTCCATTCTCATGACTTCATCTAAGACACATTACCTTCCAAGGGCTCTATCTCCAAATGCCATCACATTGTGGGGTAGGGCTTCAACGTGGAATCTGGGGGCACACAATTCAATCATAGAACAGGCATGTTCCCCACTAAATTTCTTAGATGTCTAATCCCTTGCTCGCTTTTTTTCTCAGAAGACCCAAACACAGGAATATATGGCTTTGAGGGGCAAAAGTGCAACACATATGATATGGCATGTGTGGGAAAGTGTTAGTGTCGGTACTTCCATGTGGGTTGCTGTGGAATGTCAGTGCTGTGAGGACGCTGAGGGCTCTGGGCTGTTGTGACAGGCCTATTGTGGGAGCTGGCATATCACTGACTATGAACAATCTATACTTTGATGAAAAAGGTGATGTTGGAATTCACTGGGGGATGGCTCAAAATGTGGAACTGTGAGTAATGAGTGAAAAGATCATTCCAGTTTCTTCACTGTGGAGCTAGAGAAAAGCAGAACAGTACAGGCACATATGAATGAAGGACCACTTCACGGGCACACAGCAGGCACCTTTTGAGAGCTCTCAGCCTAAGGGGGACCCTCTACTGCAGGCAGAGAGTACTGCTTAGGTTGGAAATCCAACAAAATATAAACACATTGCCTAGAAAATGTTATTATTCCTGAAAAACAGTAAGAATCTATGCTTTTTACAGAGTCTAGTTCAAGCTTTTAATCAGAGAACTAAGTGCATCCAATCTGGTCTCCTAAGCCATTTGACAGTGACAGAGCCTGCAAAGAGGACTTTTGAATCTGTGGCTTAATAACCTAGCTGCTTCAGCTCTGACCGTGTAGAAAGAAGAATTGATGTCTTGAATACACAAATGCTGAAAGAATATCCTTGAAGAGAAAAAAGAAAAAAAAATTAGATGAAGTTATGAGTTTGTGGTTATGATGTGGTGTCCCTCCCCTTTCTTCTTTTAATATTCCATAGCTATACCTATCTAGAATTCCTCTAAAATTTGATTAAGTTGAATCTCATGTACAGAATATGTAAGTATATATCTATTTGCCTTCCTCCCTCCCTCTCTCTGTCCTTTCTTTCCTTCCTTCCTTCCTTCCTTCTTCTTTCTTTCCTTCCTTTTTCTTTCTTTCTTTCTTTCTTTCTTTCTTTCCTTCTTTCTTTCTTTCTTTCTTTCTTTCTTTCTTTCTTTCTTTCTTTCTTTCTTTCTTTCTTTCTTTCTTTCTTTCCTTCTTTCCTTCTTTCTTTCTTTCTTTCTTTCTTTCTTTCTTTCTTTCTTTCTTTCTTTCTTTCTTTCTTTCCTTCTTTCTTTCTTTCTTTCTTTCTTTCTTTCTTTCTTTCTTTCTTTCTTTCTTTCTTTCTTTCCTTCTTTCCTTCTTTCTTTCTTTCTTTCTTTCCTTCTTTCTTTCTTTCTTTCTTTCTTTCTTTCTTTCTTTCTTTCTTTCTTTCTTTCTTTCTTTCTTTCTTTCTTTTCTTCATTCATTTCTTTCTTTCTGTCCTTCTTTCTTTTTCTTTCTTACCTTCTTCTCTTTTCCTCCCTCCCTATTTACCTCCTTCCCTTCCTTTATCCTTTCCTCTCTTTTCTAGATCTATCTATCTATCTATCATCTATCATCTATATTTTAAAAATGGTATTTTCAAGTGTTTTAGCCCATCAATTGGCTCCAGGTTAATAATTACAGAAGGAAATAAAAAAGCAGAGGCTATGGGATTGGAATGCCCAGCAACTAACACTGTAATGGAAAGTGATAAAATAGAGCAGTAGGTCATTAACACTGCAATTGTTGCAGTAGAGACCACCTATTAGATATCAAACTAATGGAGGATGAGTATACAGACTTGGAGGTATCATGGTATAAAGTCTGAGGAAATATGGTCACTGAGAAAAGACCAAGATCCTCTTTGGGGACCAGGTGAAATTGTGGAAATGCTAAGTTCAAATATGTCAAAGACAAGTGGACCGAAAAAGAATTAGAAAAAGGAAGGCTCCAGCTGACACTCTAAAATCAGTGATCGAAACAACAGGACTTTTTTGTTG
This sequence comes from Smutsia gigantea, assembly GCA_032199065.1. Lineage (NCBI taxonomy): Eukaryota > Metazoa > Chordata > Mammalia > Pholidota > Manidae > Smutsia > Smutsia gigantea. The sequence continues at coordinate 81,929 of JAVSCE010019575.1, forward strand.
CTGTTATTTATCCCAAGAAATGAGAAATGGTAAAACAAGGCTTGTGGAAAAGCTCTCAGTTTAGGAACCAGACATCTGAGCTTGAATCCTGGTTCTACCATTTTTTTGTGTGCGAGCTCATGGAAAACTAGCTAAATCCTCTGTGCTTCAGTTTCCTTATCTATAATAGGGGGATATAGCATCCAGTAGATATGACTAATTTGAGGATTCATGTTGAGAGCCTAGAACAGTATTAGTGAGAGTAAATATTAAAAATGGTTAGCTTTCACAATAGCAAATATAAATAATAGCCTGTATATATAACTAATTATTTTATTATTAACACTAGGGTGGTTTTGATAGATTTGTAGTAAAGCAGAAGGATTCAAGAGATATTTAGGCAATACTGTCTTTAAATCTCTACATCAGATGGGATAGTGAAGATCAAATAAGCAGCCAACAAGACAGATTCATGTTGCTGGACTGCACAACCAACTGCTTATCGTTGTGTCTGATGAAACACGGAAAATTGAAGGAGATGAAGGTTTGGATGGATAAAGGTTATTTGTTCAGGTATAGAAACATTGAGTCTGAGGTAGCAAACTCACATACAAAAATGCAAATATCATACCCTTAAAAATATGAACTAGAAAAATGCCAAAAATACTCTTAATGCTCTAGGTAGATTTCTTAGTGAAAATTAAGGGTGACGCTAGAATTTAAATTATGTTATAAATTTTCATGGTTTAGCTCATGGTTATAGTTTAGCTCATAGTTATAGTTAAATTGTTAGTGATTTCTCTTTCTATATAATGGGAAAATCTCTATCTGCTGATAAGTGATATAAAGCATGAACAAAATTGTATTACTCCTAGAATGAAAAAGAAATATCTCCAGGACAACGGCCCCAAGCACATGTGCAGCCCTGTGAGGAGGAGGTGCTCTCTGCAGACACACCAAGCTGCAAGGAAGTTGCATGAGACAAAGTTGTTCAGAAGGGCACACACTTTATGAACTCAGAACATTCATTCCAGCTTTTCTTCTATGGATTATTTTCCTAGCAGATTAACAGAGCAGATTGATTCAATCAGACTAATATGGTCCTGCTCTCTGATCTTCAAGAAACATTAAAAATCGCCATTGGAAAGCATCTTGACCATAAGAATGAACTAAATGTTACCCAAATTAAAAGAGAAGATGAAAAAATCTATAGATGATGAAGTGTGGAGTGTGAATAGTTTAAAGCACCATAGTGAAAGGGAGTTCTTTCATATCTGCTCACTGAAGTAAAATGTGGGCTGATGGTGGTTGCTCTATCATCCCTGGAATTCAGTGGTCCTCAGTACCAGAGACATTCCATTAATTTTTAACATAAGATTTTTTTATTTCTTTGAGAAATGAGGCAAGATAATCAGAGTTAGTTTCATTTGTTTTTTGCTACTTAATTCAGTGTGTGTGTGTGTTTATATGTATAATTTCATTCAAATCATCATTTATAACTTAACTGAACAAATATGACATCTGTGACTGAAATGGTTCTAAAGTTCTGCAAAGCCACGCTTAGGAGATAGAGATGAGAGAGAAGAGGATAGATAAATGACAGGTGATAGATAGACAGATAGGGAAAAGATTTAAACCCCACTCTCTCTCATATATATACCATAGTGCTCTTTATGATCTTGAACATAATCCTACTTGTCAAACCTGGATAATTTTCACTTTAGAGTTCTTCTACCAGAAAGGAGATATCAAATATCAATTGGTCAATGTATTAGTTTACTAGGGATTCCATAACAAGAAAACTATGGTAACTTAAACAAGAGAAATTTATTTTGTAACATTCTGGATGCTGGAAAACTGAAAACAAGGTGCCAACAAGGCTGGTTGGTCTCTGGTGAATGCTGTCTTCTTGGCTTTGTTGAATTCTCTTTGTGTCCTCAACATGCATGGTCTCTTCCCCATGCATATAGAAGGAGAGAGACCTACCTGGTGTCTCTTTCTCTTCTTATAAGGATACCAATCCTATCAGTTTAAAGATCCACATTTATGACCTCATTAACTTCAATTACCTCCTAATAGACCCTCTCTCTAAATATAAGTACTCTGGTGTTTAGGGCTTCAACATATGATTGGTGGGGAGGGTGGGGGGCACAATTAGAGCTAGTAGACACAAAAGGTCACTACTTCTCAGGAAAACATCCTGACTTATACATGAGTGTGAGGACTCAATGTCTGAACCTCCTGTCTTATGATTGGTTAGCCAATAGTTTTAAGATATGCTTTTTATTTTGCCGAAGGTGAGCTGAATTTGAAAAAGGATGTTGAAATGCAACCAAACATAAGAGATATTTTGCTAATACATACACAGTAAGTGTAGCTAGCCCTGATCTCTTTTGCTTTCCATTTGCAGGGGATATCTTTTTCCATCCCTTCACTTTCAGTTTATGAGTGTTCTTAAAGCTTAAGTGAGTCTCTTATGCATAGCATATAATTGGATATTGTTATTTGTTTAATCTATTCAGCCACTCTGTGTTTTTTAATTGGATAATTTAAGCCTCTTGTATTTAAATTAATTATTGATAGGTAAGGACTTACTATCACCATTTTCATTGTTTAATGATTGTTTTGTAATTCCTTTGTTTCTTTTTTCCTCTTTTACTATCTTTCTTTGTGAATTGATGTTTTTTTTATAGTGGCAGGCTTTAATTCTTTTCTCTTTATCACTTTTTTTAATATATTAGCAGCTTTTACTTAGTGATTACCATGAGGCTTTCATAATACAACTTATGTTTAAAAGTCAATTTTAAACTGATAACAACTTAACTTCAATTGCATGAAAAAGCTCTACACACTTATTTTATTTGCTCCTCCACAATAGATGCTGTTGCTATCCTAATTTACACCTATTTATATTTTGTATCCATTAACAAAATTTTATAGTTATTGTTATTTTTAACACATTTAAAGTGTATGGTAGAGTTCAAAGTGACTTACACAACTTTGCAGTATTAAGGTATTTTTAATTTGACTGTATATTTACCTTTACCAGTGAATCTTATGCTTCATATGTTTTCATGTTACTGGTTAGCATCCTTTTATTTCAGCTTTAAGAACTCCTTTTAGCATTTCCTATAAAGCAAGTCTAGTGATGATAAAACCTCTCAGCTTTTACTTGTCTGGAAAAGTCTTTATCTCTCCATTTGTGAAGGTCAGCTTTTCTGGGTAAAGTATTCTTGGTTGGGTTTTTCTTTAAGTGCTTTGAATACATCTTCCCACCCTTTCTTAGCCTGTAAAATTTCTACTGAGAAATCTGCTGATACACTCGTCAGGATTCCTTGTATGTGATGAATCTTTATTCTCTTGTTGCTTTCAAAGTTCTCTGTTTGTCTTTGGTTTCTGAGAGCTTAATTATAATGTATGTACTATATAAATTACTGGAGCTGAACTTGAGCCAAACTCTAATTAATGTTCCTCTGATTCTGGCATGAACAAATGATTCATGATGACAAAGGATTACAAATTCTACAAGAATGTCAGTTCTCTAGTACATTATCTTAGCAACTCTAAGAATACATGCTGAGGTAGTTGTGGGAAACTGTACTAGTACATAAAAATGGAACTGTTCCACACTATATTAGCTCTTATGAAGCTACATAGAGCCACTAAGCAAATATAATGGTTATTCAAATGTATAGATGCCTCAGACATGGCTGGATCAGGCTTATACCTGGAAATTTATTCATTTGGTTATTATATACAACAATGTTTTTTTTATCTACTATGTGTTAAGTTCTGTTAATAGAATAATATTGGAAGAATTATGAGAACAGAAAGGGAGGGAATCAAGGGAAGAAAATGATAGAGAAATGGCAAAATGTCTGGGTGTTAAAGGTGATGGAGGTTTCAGGCCAAGCAACCACAGGAGCTAAGTCAAAGAACAAGAAATGATGTGGGGTATTTGAAAACCAGAGGCAGTCGGGGAGCATGAACAAAGAATAAGATGAGGGCATAAGAAGTGATAAAAAATGCTTAATGACTAGTCATAATGTGAACTGAATATTTTGTCTGAAAATTGGATGTTTCGTAGGTTTTTAAAGAAATAATATAATTTTATCTCATGCTTCAATGGTTTCTCATATATTCAAATTTCATCATTCTGAAATTATTTTGTTATGAGAAATAAGACATACCTTTTTGGCTGATGGTTCTGGTGGCTGTATAGAGGGTAAATTTGAGAAGGATGAAACTTGAGACATTCCGTTATGGCAAGGCTGTGGACCTCAATCAGAGAGGTGATAAGGACATGCAGACCTAGGAATGAGAATGTGAATTCCCATTTTGAATGGGGAGAGGGTCAATTTAAATCCCTTCCCACATACACCCAAGTCAAATTTTTCCTCAAATACTGCTACCGTTTGTACTAAAGCTCTCTCAGTTCCAGAAATCATATTTCAATATGTAAATTAATCTATGATTAACAAAACTTGATCTGTAAATGTGAAAGTGACTTACAAATGTACATTTATCTGAAAGACTGACAAAGTAAATGTTGATTTCTGAATTCATTTTTTCTATTTAAATCTGATATATTACTTAATAACTAAAATAACGGGCCTGTGTCAAATATTGTTCTCTTAACTTCGTTCTTATCATTTGTATTCTTAATTTCAGACCTGCAAGGAGTCCTTGAAAAGTTGAGCTAAACTCATTCACATGAACATAAATGAAAATTAGACTTTTGGTTTTATGACAAAAGTTGCAATATACTAAACGCATTTCAAGTGCATTAAATCTAATTAGACTTTTAAAGGCATTTCTCATGCAATTAAGTTGACAGCAGCTTATCCTGAGATGAATCAATTAGGAATTTTAGTGACATATACAAGGCACTTAATCTACTTCTGTATATGGAAGATGGTCTGTCTCCCCTCACTTGCTCCTGATTGGATGACAAGCAGAATAGCTTCATGTAATTAATCTTCTGTTCAAGAGTGTCCTTTAATCAGGGACTTGATGTACAATAGATCTATGTTCTTGGCAAAGCTTGATTCACGAAGCAGGTGTGATAAACACTTCAGATATCTATCTACTTTTGGGGAGTTTTCTTCTGTAGATGAGAGGAGGTTAGGGGCAGTTGGGTTCTTCCCTTAAGCACAGTAGCATGTTGAAATCTGTAGATGAAACTCAAATGCTTATGAAGCATGCTAATAATTACATTACTGTATGTTTCTGAGGTTGTTATGGCAAATTTTATGGCTGCTTATTAATCCTATTGTTTCATAATGTCATAGAAAAACTGTTATGGCTTCATAATTTTAGATTGAATAGCTAGACTTTAGAACTTATTTTCTTTTAATTCTGCAACAAAAAACATTTTCCATCCTGTATAAAAATATAATCTGATCAAGTGAATGAAGGGGGCCCATCCCACTGGGCATCTCCCATCACTGCTCTTCCTGTCAGCTGCAGAGAAGACTGGGACTCTCTCTCCATTCCCTTTACCAGAACGCAGACAACTGTCCTGGTGCATTCTCAGTTTTACAAAGAGCATAACTACAAAAACCAATGAAACTCATGGACTTCAGAAGAGCATTAAGGAGAAAAAATATCTGCTGCAAGTTTTCCCCATTCTAAGTATTTCTGTCTTATGTGAAATTGGAGGTTATTGTTTGGAAATGCATTTGAGCAAAAATGAGAAGAGAAAAATAATAAAACATTAAAAATAGATATTTAAGATGAGTTATTGAAAAAAACATCAACCCACATTTAGGGTGTTCATACACTGACTGAATATTTGATTATATTAAGGAATTGTCAGTAATGTTTTATTTTGTCTATAGGTGCTTTTGTGTTAAGGTAGAGTTGAGTAGTTGCAACAGACATTTGAGAGAAATAAATATTTCTGAAATAAATAAATATTTACTCGCTGACTCTTAAAGGAAATATGCACACATACGCATTATATCTATAACACCAAGCAGATGAGCCAGAATGAGCACCAAGTGGTTTGGTAGATAGATGCACTCCAAGGAATGGAAGATAAACCTTACTAAAGCTTAGGGACCTGTCACTTCAATAACATTCTTTGGGGCCCAGTAGACAATAATGTGCCAGGACACACACTCTGAAGTAAAAAAAAAAATTACTGAATCATAATCTTCTAGCACAAAAAGGAAGAACAGTGCCTAAGAGTTCAGGCACTTGGCTTTTAGAGGCAAGCAGGAATATAGTTCCAGTCTAAAAGTGTCCCAGTCTTCCAAGTGACAATGAATTTTATGAGCTTTGAGTCATGCCCAGCACAGGAATGGATACTTCAGCAGGTCCAGGAAATAGTTAAGCAGCCTTTCCATTTAGACCGTGTGATCCAGTAGTTCCTATGGTGCTGGAAGTTTTAGTGATACAAAAAGTTGCAATGTGACTCTTAGGGTAAGCACTTATGGGAAAATCACACATACCCACAGGATTCTATAGGAAGGCTATGCTTTCTACAGCACAGAATTCTTTGCCTTTTGAGAACAGCCCCCAGCATATTACTAGAATCTGGTAGAAATAGAGTGCTTGAAGGAGACATACAGATACAGCACTGACACTGCCTTCTAGAGAAGAAGAGGTGCTAGCACAAAAATAACACTCAAGGATGTGGGCCCCTTTCAGGCTAAGTTATATGGTACTGTGTCAGCAAATAAGAAAAATGCATGGGTCCAGGAACCAAAGTAGAAGCATGAGTGGCTCCACTGACCATCACTCTCCTTGATCCTCTGGATCAAACATTGTTTCCCATCTCTACAACCCTGGACACTGTAGGATAAGAGATCCTAGGTCCCTAAAGGTGATACACTTTTATCAGTACAGCAAGTTTGCCATTGATTATAGGCTTTTACAGCCATCAGGTAACTTTGTGCTTCCTGTGTCCAGAATCAAGCAACAGGAGTCACCACACTAGCAGAGGTACATACAGTGGGGTTGGGAAGAGATATGCGTAGCTGCACTTCGTTCTTACTAGAACCTACTTGTCCCATTAAAACTATGAACAAACATATACATAAGACTACCATGAGAAGAATTTGGTTTCTGACTTTGGGGGTGATTGCCAATCAACACACAGGCTGAGATTGTTCCTCTGATACAGGAATCCACATTCTCTAGGGCATATTATAGTCTCCATCTTTCACCCACAGAACTCTGAAGCTTGCATGAGTGGTTTAACCACCTGCTTCAGATTGGTGCTGAAGCTTCTAGACCAAGATGGTGACATAAGAGGCTTCCTGAGTTTCCCTCATCCTTAAATATACAGCTACACATGGAGTGATTCCTTCTGAGAGAAATCCAGAAACTGGATAATTGATTCCTATTAATTGAGCACCTGAGAAAATACCCACATAAAAACAGGTAGAAAATGCTGAGAAAAAAATCTCACCACAAACTTCACCCTCAGAACACCACCATACACTCAGGAAAGGAGGGAACCCCAAACTCCCATCTTTTCACTGAGGAGTGAAGGGCTTAGACCACATGTCATTAGCCCAACTGTTAAGGCTGTCCACCCAAGGGAAGGGCCCCAAATCACTTAGCTTTGAAAACTAACAGGACTTGCACTCATGAGTCCCAGAAGACTACAGCAAACAAAGGCATTTATTAATGGGCACATGGCACTCTCTGTGCCTCTCTCCTAGGAGTCAGCACAAAGGGATCAGTGAAAAATGTCAATCTCCCAATCTTCCTCTTGAAGGGCTTTAACAGCATATTTCATAAACTGATATATCGGGGTCTGGATTCTAATTAGTATGCACCTAAGTACTGATCATGACCTACCCAGGAGCCCAAAAGATCCAGTGGGCACTTCCCATGACTTCTCCCTCTGGCTCACTCTAACAATAAAAAGAAATAACCAGTATTTCTTTACAATGCACTGACCACACATGTAGCACCCCAAATCTTAAGACTGCCACCTAAGAGATAGAACTCAAATTCATCTAGCTCTGATAGCTAACAGGCTTTCATTCATGAGTCTCACAGGAATATAGCAAACAAAGAGGTAGTCTTAAGATGAGTGCAGGAGAACCACCTGAGTCTATATACCTACATTGAGTGAAAAATGATCAAATAAAAACATCTACAGATTTTCCTTAGAATGGTCTTAAATACAAACTTTCTCAGCTGTTGCCTGAGGGTCTGACTTCTAATTAGCCTTCATCTAAGTGTTGACTGCAATCCTCCCTTTTAGGACACAGATGGGTCTCAAACAACCTCAACTGTTGGGATCCAGTAAGAACCAAGATGGTGACTTGGACAATCTACAAAGGTTTGAAAGCAGTCAGGAACTCATGACAGGGGGATAAATAAGGTTCATGTCCTACATAAGAGCAGTCTTTCATGACTTTGACAGGTGGCTATTTTATACAATGCAAAGAAGTGAACACAAAGATTAAAGGAAATGAAGAAAGAGGGGGGATGTGTTCCAAATAAAATAAAAAAAACAAAAAGCAAACAAGCTAAGTTTTCAGAGACCTTTCTTAATGAAATAGAGATAGGTCATTTACACATTAGAGAGTTAAAAGTAATCATAAAGATGGTTATTGAGACCAGTAGAGAAATACATGAACAAAGTGGTAATTTCAACAAAGAGATACAAAATATTAAAAAGTCCAACAGAGAAACAACAGAATTGAGGAATACAATAATACACTAAAAAAAAAAAAGTAGTAGGGTTGTTGTGAGAGATTCAATAGCAAGCTAAATGAAGAAGAAAAAAGAATCAGCAAACTTGAAGACAAGACAGTAAATTCATCTAATTAGATGAGCAAAAAGGAAAAGAATTAAAAAGAGTAAAGATAGCTTAAAGTACATGATCAAGGAGACCAATTTATACATTATAGAATTCCCAAAAAGATAGGGGACAGAAGAAATCACAGAAAGCCTATTCAAAGAAATAAAGACTGATAAATTTAATTTGCAGGTAAAATAAAGACATCCAGATCCTGGAAGCTCAAAATGTACCAAATAAGATTAATCCAGAGACCCCCACCAAGACACATTATAATCAAATTGCTAAAAGCTAAGGGTACATAGAGACTTTAAAGGCAGCAAGGAAACAGTAATTTCTTGTATACAAGAAAGGCTATAAGACTATAACCCAACCTATAAGATTGTTGGATTTGGGGTTTTTCAGAGTAAACCTTGTACATCAGAAAAAAAGTGGGATGGTATATTCAGAGTGCTAAAACAAAAAAAAAAAGTGACCACCAAGAATACTCTACCAAAGTTTCCCTTCAGAATTAGAGAGATACATAATTTCCCAAAGAAACAGAAGTTGAAGGAATTTATTACCACAAGACTAATCAAACCAAAAATTGTTAAAGAGAATTATTCAAGGTGAAAAAAAAGGATGCTACTTAATAGCAAAAAGAACATGTGTGTATACAACTCAGTCATAAATGTAAATATATACTTAAATCTGAAATATTCTAGCAACTCCAACTCATTTTGTGAGGCTAGCATCACCCTGATACCACAGCCAAAGATACCACAAGAAAAGAAAATGACAGATCAATGTATCTGATGAACATAATTGCAAAAATTCTCAATAAAATAGTAGCAAACCAAATTCAACAGAAAATTAAAATTGTTATACACCATGACCCTGTTGATATTTATCCTTGGAATGCAAAGATGGTTCAACATATATAAATCAATTTGATATATCACGTTAAAAATGAAAAAAACATTTTGACACAGAAAATTATCTGGCAAGGTTAGACATCAATCAATGTTTAAAACGTACAACAAAATGGATATAGAAGGAACTTATGTAAGCATAATAATGGTCATATATGAAAGCCCACAGTTAACTCAATAAATAGGGACAATCTGAACACTTTCCATCGAAGATACTGTACAAGGCAAGTATATCTGCTATCCCTACTTCTATTCAAAATAGTATCGGAAGTCCTAACCAGAGAAATTACACAAGGAATAGAAATGTAAGCCATCCAAATCAGAAAGGAAGAAAAATTACCCTGTTTTCAGATGATAAAATCATATACATAGAAAACCTAAAGATCTGAAAAATAAGTACTAGAAATAATAAAAGAATTCAGTGACGTTGCAGGATATGTATTCAATGTGAAAATGTCAGTCACATTTCTTACAAAAATAATGAACTATCTAAAAAGAAAATTAATAAAATATGTGCACAATTATGACACAAAAATAAAATACTTAGAAACAAACAAACCAAAAAAATGGAACACTTTCACATTGAAAACTATAAAATGTTAATGAAAGTAATGATAGAGTACATGGATAAATGGAAAGACATTCCATGTTCATGAATAGGAAGAATTAATACTGTTAAAATATCCAAAATATACAATGAGATCTATAGATTGAATGCAATCCCAATCAAAATTCCAATGGCATTTTTCACAAAAATAGAAAAAAATTAATCCTGAAATTAATGGAACCACAAAAGATCCTGACTAGCCAAACCAATCTTGAGAAGATTAAAACAGGAAGAATCACACTTACATTTGGAAATATAAATTTTGTCTAATGAACATTCTTAATTTTTAATTTTTAAAATTTCATAAAGTATTTCATTTTGAAAAACATTTTGGAAAGAACAATTTTCTAGGTCCATGAATAAAAACACAACTGGTATCAAAAAGTACATTCAAGAATATTTATAATTTTAGTTATTTCAGAATGCCCTTTTACTCTCAAAATTCCTGATTTGGAAGATAAAAATATATGGTCAACCCCTCTTTGAGTCCTTAAGAGGACATATATGAAGTTGTTTATACCAATTTTCTTTGTGATTGAAGGAATTGAAAGCAAACCAAGAACACATAAGAACAAGGTGGAAAAGAGTTTGGCATCACCTAGTGTATTAGTCATTGTTCTCTTAAGAAACAGAAACATTTATATACACAGTATATATATGGAGATATATATGTCTCTGGATATATATATATATCCAGAGAAATTATGCTACACACACAGACACACAAGTACAGAGATTATTATAAGAAATTTGTTCACATAATTATGAAGGCTTAGAAATCCCAAGATCTACAGTTGGCAAACTGGATACACAGAGCAACTGGTGATACAAGTTCCAGTCTGAGGGTAGAACTCAGGCAGGTGAACTTCCCTTTTGCCTGGCTCTTTTGTGCTAACCATGTCTTCAATTGATTGGATAAGGCCCACCCACACTAGAGAGGACAATCTGCTTTAGTCAGTTTACTGATTCAAATATTTACATTGTTAAGAAACACACTCACAGACAGACATAATGTTTGACCAAATTCTAGACACTACATGGCCCAAACAAGTCAACACATAAATTAACCATTATACTTAATATATTTGAAAATTAACATATCCTATGATACAGGAAGTCCACTACTAGTTTATAACCTAGAGAAATGCTTACACATATACATCAACAGAAGAGGTCCTGTCATACAAAGGAATACTATAGGCAGTGGAAATGAAAAAAGTGGATTACCTCAATAGATTGGATGAATTTCAAGTACAGATATGTAGAGAGAAAAAGAAGTCACAAAATAATGCATACAGTATGTTTCCAATTAAAAAAAATCAAAACTGGCAGAATTACATGCAAAGATTGGAGTGAGAGAGTACAAAGAATAAAAATAAGATGTTTATTGACAACATCAGCTCAGAAATTAGATTAAATCTGTGAGAGAGGGAAGGAGATGCAAGCCAGGAGATGCACAGGGCAATTTACAGAGTGTAATAGATGTTTCTTAACCTGAGTGTTAGGAACATAATGTTCTTTTTATTGGTTTTTAAAATATGCACCTGTGTTTTCTAGCCCTTTATGATCCTATACTATGCTTTTTAATACTTTTACAAAATAGCCTCTGGAAAGCAACGTTAGATTATTTGTGGCACTTTTAGAATCAAAAATTGTTAAAACTTCCATATAGTATTTATCTGTTTAAGACATTTTATATCTAACTTCCCTTGCATGCAGGCTATCCATTAGCCAGGAAGAAATTAAGTTTCAGTAGAAAATATGTTACTCAAATTCATGACCAAAGCCCTCTGGTAACTTTTCCTGATCATGGCCATCTGGTCTGCTGGAGGAAAAGAACAGTGGCTCTTCAGCTCTTCCTCCAATCCCAACACCTACTGCTGAAATCACATTATTCCTCCCATCCTAATTACTGTCACACACTGTTCTCTTTCCACATCTATGATGTTAAAACATTAAATCTCACACAAAAGTATGAATAGTGATTGTGTGCATTTATCTGCAAAGCTAGAACCAAAGATGTCCAACCACAGACTAGAAATGGTGAACTCACATTGTTCTTGGGTGGAAGGAAGGAAGGAAGTCCTTTTGTCTTATTAGTATTCCAAACACGGCTTCAAAACATGTGTTTATGTCTTTTTGCAAGGACCTTCTAGGTTATTTTAAGCACCATTTTAGAATATAACACATACACAGATGCACAATTTTTTTCCATAAAAACTTATTTATGGTGGTAGAGAGGTATTAATGGGAATGGAAATGCATGTTTAGAAACATAGATTTCCTTTACTTTCTATTTAATGAGCAGTGGCTTATAGGAGACTTAGAATATATTTTACATGTATACAAATAAAACAGTTATATTTTATAACATATATTTCATTATGCATTCATGGAAAACTCTCTTGAATATATTTTTTAACAGCAATTAAATAATGGCAAACATTTCTGAGGTCACAGGATGTATTTTCAAATTTTTAAGTAAATGTAGATATAAAGATCTATTATGAGTTTATTAGCTGAACATTTTAGATCATAAGAAAGAAAAACTGCTTATTTCTGGGCAGTTTTAAATCATGTCCACGAATTGTTGGGCACTCGTCTCATTGAAAGGTGGGCTCTGTGGTTTCTTGACCAATAGCAAATGGCAAACATGACACTTCCATTTTGTCATCTGGCCCTGAAGAACAAGGCAGCTTGTATGAGTCACCATGCCAAGAGGAATCCCAAGCAGCCAGGGGAAGAACCATGGAGAGGCATGAAGCTTCTCCAGCTCAAACCAGGCTGGACTACTGGCTCACAGCCAGCCACATGTGTCAGCCTTCTGGAAACTGCCTTCCAGGTGAACTGCCTTGGAAGATACCTTATGTAGCAGAGATGACTTGTCCCTCCTGAATCCTACCAAATTGAAGACTTGTAAGTGAAACAAATGATATGATATTTGCTGTTTTAGGCCGCTAAATTTGGGGGTGATATTTATTCAGCAATAGTAACTGGAAGAACTTTTGGTGGTGAAATTGCATGGCCAATAGGGATATTTTTGTGGCCATTTTGGAAAAAACAAGTCTGCTACAACTTGTGTTAACTCATTTCCATGACAAAGGTTATTACTGTGCCTGTCAGGAAACAGTCACAGTACAGAGGAGATAAAGCTGAGAAGTCACAGATGGGGGTCTAGGCAGTCTCTTCTCAAAGCTCATGTTATTATATCTGGTACATTGGCTTTTATAAATCTTGTGAGAGTTGTTGAGAGAATTGTTTATAAGAGTTGAGAGGTATGAGAGGTAAAAAGTCATCAGAAAACCCTCATAGAGATGTTACTCACAGTTTCAAAGTATTGTGTGTGTGAAAAATGGGATATTATTTTCCCTGGAACAGGGAGACATGAAAGGTAAGAAACTTCAGAATACACAATGGAGAGTGGAGTTAAACACAACATGGAATATGAAAGATTAGGAGCTTCTGTTCTACATAAAGAAAATATAGGCCAGTAAGTATAAGCTTCTTCAATAATAAAAAGGCACACATAACTGCTAAGAACCATTCTAAGTACATTACGTATGCTTATGCCAGTCCTTTGAACTATTCTGTAATTATACTATCATGTTATATATATCATAATACTATGATCATCCCATCTTATACATTAAAAAGAGATTAAACAAATGGCCTAATGTCACAGAACAAAGGAGTGGTGAAATCTGGATTCCAATTCAAGCAATTGGCCCCAGAGTCCATGTTCTTAACCAATATCTTGTGTTAAATTAGGCACATATTGCAAATTTTAAAAATACTGAAAAGGATTTAATGGACAAAACAGAAAGCAGAACAGAAATAAAACAACATTTAGCAAATAAAAACCAATGCCTGCACCCATTCATTCCTCTTTATTTCCAATTCAGTGGCTCATCTTTCCATGAAAGTATACTCAGGTCATTTCCATGTAAAACAATGAAGAATTAGACCAAACCAAGGTAATAAGAAAAAGAAAAGCCATAAGCAACAATAAACAAAACCAAAATGAAATGCCCTTCTTCAATTACATGAGCCCAGGTAGTCACTGCTTATTGTTTGCTGTTACCCCCACATTCCCTGCACAATCAAGTTGCTTGAATGAATATTTCACACTGGGGCTTCCATTGATGACTCAATGACAATTGATTTTATTCATGGGTTATGCTAATGACCAGTTAATCAAATTCAATGTCATTATTGTTGCTAGGCATTTCAGTCCTTATTTCCATATCACAGATTAATGTTTGTCCTTATTCCCTTTTCAGGTTATCTCATCCTTTGGATTATGTGACTCTGTATGGGTTCCCTCTTCCTACCTGTCTGCATGGGCTTCTCATCCCCATTCTCCATCTAGGTCACCTGAAGTGGCTCTTCATTCTGTACACTGGCCCTGAGCCATCTTATCCTCACCCCATCTCTTGATTAACAGCATCTATAAAATAGTCACTTTCAATAAAAACAAAAGCTATGAAGTAGGCATTATGATTTCCATTTTATACATGAGGAAACTAGCACATGAAAATGTAAATCATGCAAGTCAAATCATGTTACCCAAGAAGCTTCAGACAAAATTTGGATTCATGCTCATGAGAACTTGTAACACAGTACTGGAATACAGCAATTTGAAAATGCATTGTGAATTAATCCTCAGAATGATAATTACAGCAACAATCAGTTTCTTCCAAAAACTTCCAACTTTAAATTCCATGTTATTATACCTATTCTAAATAAACAATGTTTCAGTGAATGGAAAGGTTTTGTACCAGAGCACACCCAGGAGACCAAACCAGGAGCCAGAGCTGAGTCTCTCTGGCTCTAATGTGCCTCTTGCCATAGCTCAGCTCTATCTCTTTTCTGAATTATATTTCTTGTACTTTACCTGACCTCAAAATGCCTAAAAAGGGACTCATCTAGATCCTCACTGTTCTGTGACTATATGTTTTAACAACTCACCTCCTTCTTACTGATTTCTAAAATGGAAAATGGCTAGATTCATTCCAATTATTTAAATTATTTCATATTTATCTCTTTCAGAATAATATCTTTAGACAGCAATATAAAGTAGAAAGAACTAAAACAAAAATTTCATTCTAGGTTATGGACAAGGTTAGACCTGGGCACTGTTAACATGAATAGAAGCTGATGACAGAGGGACAATCTGAGGAGGACATAAAATTTCAAAGAAAGAAAGCAGAAAACAACTAAACAAAAAATACATGACAGCCCTAATCTTGCCCTTAAAATAGTGACATCATTTCAGATAGCCTTCTGTTTAACAAAATAATGACCCGGTTATTTTTTACAAGAATTATAGCAGAGAGCCTAAACACAAGGCTAATAGAGGCTATTTTCTAGAGATCAAGTTTCTAATAGCTGTACCTTGAGGGTGCCTAGTAATCAGGGGGAGGGAGGTTAATTGATGAGTCAATTAACAGGTGTATTCCCTTTGAGGTGCCTTGTAGAACTGTCCTTCAGGAACTGGAGAACACAGCACTGTGACTTTGCAATAAGAGGTATCTTTGAACAACTGGATCTGCCAATATGGTTTTCCTTACACATGTTAGCTTAACTCCTAAGAAGTATATGTAGTTACTACCTCATTAATAGTTTAAATAGTTTATTTTTACCTCTGAAAAATAATTAGCAGGCAGCCAGAGTGTGGGCAGCTTTGTGCTGAAAACTTTGAGAAAATCCCCAAATAATATGTCCATAGACTTCATAGACTTGCTGACCAGGAATCCTCTGTAATTTTTATCTGAACCAACAATCTATGGAGCCACGTGCCCTTTAACCATTCCCATAACATGACTGACAATAGATGTCCTTCCCACATAGGTATAAAGTAGGTATCACATGGAAGAAAAATGAGCTTTGGTTACTGTATCTGTATTTCATTAATAAATGATACATGAAAGTGACAAATATAATTCTCAATTTATATATATATATTGCTTCTACATAGAAATGAAATATAGGATTTATGCTTGCCTGGACATTGTTTGAACTATAGTGATTTTACAGATATATTTTGATATCTATGTGGTTAATTTGTCAAGTCATGGAATGTCAAAGAATGGATCATTTAGTTGAAACTATCTTTAACAATCCATAAAAACCAACAACATGTCTTTTTCTGTTGTGCCAGATTTTTTCCAGTGCTGAATTTTAAAAGCTTGTTTGATTGCTATTACATGAAGTTTACCCACACTACTTAAAAATGGATTATCTGCTTTGCCTCTTTGAGTTCCGAATGTATTATTTTCCCCTAAGAACTTAGGGAGCAATCAAATTCAAATAAAAATCTGAAATGCATATCAAAAATCATTTTGTTCACTGATCCTCTTTTTTCCCGAATAAAGGACACTCATATTCATTTTGGCATGAATTTTTCACATAGCCTCTGAAATACCCTTCTTTAAAAGGGAAAACAATACCATCCAACATACCTGCCCCCTTCTGTGGTATCTCTTGTCTTTTTCTTGCCCACAGACTTTCTCATTTTATAACATCTCTGAAATAGGGGTAGGATATACAATCAAGTGTCTTACACCTCTATTTTGCAGAAGCACTCTTTCCAGGTATAGTTACACCCTCTGAGACCTGTGACCTTGGCTGTCAACCTCCACTCTCCAGATTGGTAGCTGGGAATTCAGAAATCTGTATAAATAATTAACAGTGCAATTCAGAGGAGACAGCCCTCCATGTTTAAAGGAGCCTAATCCACAGGGAACATCCAGCTGTGGCTAGAGTCTCACCACACTCTAGGTCAGTGTATTCTCCCCTGACCTAAAGGGTCAGTGCCTGTGGGTCCCAGCCAGTGACAGTGTATTCTCCCTTGACCTAAGTGGTCAGTGCCTGCCTCCAGTGTAAGACAGTGACAGTGCTGCTATGCAGGCGAGACAAATGATAGTGGACCTGTCTGACTTTGCAGAAGAGGAATAATGAAAATGTCACACTCAAAATTATGACACAAATGCATCTCTTCTCCATTGCTGGACAAAGACATCAGATGCTGTTATGGAGTCTTCCCAAAATAACATTGCCCAAACCAGAGTTTTTCCATGTAGAAGGCCCTTTGCACCCACGTTTTTCTCTCTAACACACAGAAACCAGATTTGCAGCCCATCTAAGCATTTCCATAGCTCCCCCAACTCCAGAGCATCAGTCTATCACTCTAATTTGGACTTAAGTTTTGGTTTTACCTCAATAACTCTGTGATCCTGACAAGGTACAATATATTTTATTGTAAATTATTGCTTATCCATAAAATGAGGATAATCAACTCACTAACTCAGGGAGTTTTGTGATATTTCAGTGGCACACCACAAGTTAACATTTTCTTATAGTGACGCGCACATAGTAAAAAATAATACAACTAAACTATTATTTTTTTGCTACAGTTTCCACCATGAAATTTATTTTTACTTGATAATTTCAAAAATTCTCTTGAAATTCTCTTTCATAACATCTGCTTTCACTAACTGTGCTGTTTCATCAAACCCTCCAATCACAGCAGCTTTAAATCCCTGGAAACCCTCCAGCAGGACATTTGGGTCTCCAACCTCCCCTGTGGAGAGCCAAGTAAAAGGATAGAGATACTGTGGTGTGCAATGGGCAGAGGATCAATAGTAGGGTGAAGTTTAATTTGGTTGCCCAAACACCATGGACAAATGATTGGTCTTTGACAGACACAGAAGGTAGCCAGGGGCCTTGGAATTGGTAAGACACAATAACCTTACCGATGTGCATGCAGTCTACTCCCCAGCAATTAGACAAATTGTTTTTGCCTCATTTTTCAACCCTTACTGAACAGCTGCATTTAGATTTAATTTTCATGCATTAACTTCAGAAATGTTTCTGTTGCCAAAGTTCCAAAGGTTTTTTCAAACATCACAAATTTAACATTCTGTTCGCCATGCTGTTCCTACCTGCCACACAACACTCTATGTCACATCAGCTGAAAAGCAAACATTAATTAAGGCAATAGTATAACCATGGTTGTGCTCTAGAAGCATAAGTCTGACTTCTGCTTATGATATGCTGGAGGGCAGAGGCAATGGAAAAGATATAGCTGGGAAACGATTTCAGTAGCTTAGGCAATATGTAACCAATATGTCACCATGATGGATATGGTAGCTGAGAGATAGACAGAAATACAAGAATAACTCTCAGGTATAATAATTGGTATTAGTTACCTTGAAGACATAGCATAAAATAGAAGTGGGGGGTGGAGGGTGTTGCAGAAAACACATTTCAGGATTAGGAACAGATTTAATAGTTATAGAATATTCTGAATTTAAGATAAGATAATGATGGAAATGACCACAAAGTAATTAAAATGTGAAACTGTAACTTGGAAGAGAGAACAAAGTTGGATGTACTATTAAGGAGTCATCCACCAGGAGGTGTAGACTGGAAAAGGGAAATAGCAAAAAAGGAAAGATAGTTGGTTGGGAAAAATATTTCCTAAAAGTCTGGAGAAAGGAGACAGAAAGAGTACTCAGTGATGAGAAACCTGGGACTTTCCCATATCATGGAAATCAAAGAAAGGGCAGAGTCTAAAAGAAATATCCTGGCAATAGAGAGTATCATATTATGAACATAATATAACTAGGAAGGAAAAAAAGCCATTGTATATATCAAATAGGTTTACTGCTTGTTTTCCAGAGAGCCATTTTGGTAGACAGGATAGAACAAAGACCTGGTTGAAAGGACATAAGATGTGAAATTGGAGAAGGAAATGAGAAATTGAAAGACAGAATGCGATGCCTCTGTAATAGTGAAAGTAAAATACATTGATGTGGGGAGATCTTAAAAAAGTACCTATGTGAAGGATAGGAGGCCAAAGATGGAGTAAAAATGATGTTTTGTATAAAGGAATCAATAAAGAAGCAAGGCATCCAGGGGTTAAAGAGACTGCTATTTATTAAATATGGAATGGATGACTCCTCAAAATAAAATTATTAGAGACAAGAGAAAAAAATTAAAAGACCAATAAATTTGATAGCTCACAGAATATGACATAGCTTTTCTCAATAAGCATCTAGGGGAAAAGTTTGGATATATCACATTTCTCTTTTGAAAGGAAGGTAACAATATATACATAGTACTCATATTTACTACCTCTTAATTTTTGAAGGAATATTTATCTTTTCATTTTATAGATAAGGGAATTAAAATCTTGTTCAATTAAGATGTATTTTTTGGTGAGAGGAGAAGTGGACACAGCAAGAAGTTCAGAGAAGTCAGAATACATGTCATGGGAGCCCAAAAGCAAATAAGTTAATTTTTTCACCAGAGAATGTCTAAATAATTTAAAAGGCATGCATTTGTAGAGGAACCAATTCTTTCAATTATGTTCTAATGAAAGGGCAGAGACATCAGATAATGGTATTTATTTCTTTGGTTTAATTAATATGGCAGTAAGAGAAGGATAAGACACAGGATACCCTTGAGTCCTTTCACCTTTTGAAGATGACATTTCATGTAATATAATTGTAGGGAAATGTTTTTGCAGTGATTTGATTTTACATACATAGTCTACATATTCTGCTTTGTACTAATTCATGCAAAGCAACTGTAGAAGAGAACAAACTCCATAGATGGTCAACATGATATATGGAATACTTCAATTTATTTTATGCCAATCTACAGTTGAATAAATATAAGACTAAAGAAAGATATGAATGCTTTAGTTGCAGATAAATAGAAAGCAGGTTTGAAAGTCTATTGTGAAACAATGAAGGAATCTTAATCATGGTCCTGGCCAGGTGGAAGTCACACAATCACTACATGGAGGGGAGTCACAAAGGCCAGAAGGAATTTTACCAATATATCTATGACTAGAGCAAAAAATAAAAATACTAGAAAAGGGTAATTGATTGCCCAGTACCATATTTTCTTTATAACAATCTGATTCTTTCTTATTTTAATTCTTCAGCAAAATATCAAAATGATGACAAGCATTCAATGAATATTGATTGAATCCTGTAATTCACTTACTAAGTACACCCTGTTCTTTTGGATTAATATCAGTTTAAGGGTTTCACTGGCTAGATTATACCCAGTATCATATGAAGGGATTAGTCTGCCTGTCAAAAATCCATTCCAAAAGGGAAATTTTCACAAAATAAATACTTGTTCCACACATATTAAAATTATAATATCATCAAATATATTTTCAATACCACTTATCCATTAATGACAAATTATATTTTTCATATTTCTCCATTTCAAACAGTGTTTCAAAACTTTTATAACACTGGCAGGATAGGAAATTATTTCAAGTAGTGTGTTAGTCTTCTCAGACTGCCACAATCAAAGCCCAAATACTGGGTAACTTAAACAACAGAAGTTTATTTTCTTACTGTCCTGGGGGCTGAAAGTCCAAGATTAGGGTGCCAAGAGAGTTGAGTTCTGGAGAGAACTCTTCCTGCCTTGCAGCTGGCCACCTTTTCTTTATATATTTACAAGACAAGAAGATGTAGAAAGTTGAGGAGGGTAGGGAGAGAAGAAGAGAGGACAAGGGTGAGAGAAAGCCCTCTGGGTGCATTATTAGGTCACCAGTTCACTCAGGCAGGACCTCACCCTCATGACCTCATCTAATCATGATTACCTTCTCCAAAGCCTTACCCCCAAATACCATTACACTGGAGGTTAGGTCTTCAATGTATGAATTTTGGGAGAGCATAAACATTTAGGCCATAATAGGTAATAAGGAAAAATATTTTTAATATTGAGCTTATCATTTAATTGTAATATATTGTGAAACAAATGATTTAATATGCTATTTATAATGAGTAAATAAAACAAATTGATTAATTTAAATATAAATATTGAATAAATAATAGCAATAAAGTAGGTTAGGCTATCAGTGGGAAGTGTGAAATAAGGACCTTCAAAAACCTTTGCCTCCTCAAGAATCATAATTGCACTGGCAAAAATGGTAAAGCCAACTTTCTTAGAACTCTGAGAGTTAACCCAAGGTTTACAATAATTGGTATTTATTTAACAAAATTGATTGAATATCAATAAGGTCAGCAAGCTTTGTCACACTTTGATTAAGCCTACTCTTACCCTTCCTACATCCATAGCCTTGAAAACCAACAGCCTCACAATCACTGGGATAAATAGCTGCTTACCAGTCACTTGCGGGAAGACAACATATTTGGTATAATTCCCATTGGTTGTTATAGTTATTAGATCTCTCTGGAAGTTCATTGAAAACCTCCAATTACAAGACGTTTTCCCAACAGTGTTTGTAAAGAAAAATTATTGGTAATTGTTTAATAACATGGCTGTCTGAGGCAGTAATAACACTTATGGCAAAAAAGAAGGTGACTGACAAATTTAAAAGAATAAGCGGGTGAATGAGCTATCCATAGGTGACTTTGGAAAGCTCCAACATATTATTGGGAATATAGAAATTCATAATGTGGGTAGGGCTGTTGACATGCCTAGGCAAGAACTAAGAAGGACCTAAGCTCTCAGCTGTGGCTCAATTTGATGTTTTAGACAAATAGGAAGAGAAAGTGAAACCAGTGTTGTAGACTGCCTGCATGAGTATCGAATGCACCAATTCACACACACAGAGTCCCTTGGCAAAGGCTGGGAAACTTAAAGGTTCAAGCTTTTAAAGAAATCTCTGTTCAATAATTTAATTACTAGTAACAGTGAAGCAGCTATTTCAGTGGCAATCAGTGATGAAGGATAGAGGCTTTACAGATTTAATTGGGGAAAGTCACTAAATAAACAAGCAACAAATATGATGTGGGGGACATGTTATGTGGTAAAAGATTCTAATTTCCAGAACTGCCACATTATATTATTATTAAATGTCCAGTTATCAACAGAAAAATCCAATGTGTGCAAGGAAATAAAAAAGTTGGTCCTGTATGTGGAGGCTGGGTTGGAGTGGGAGGGAATCACTATCAACTGTACTTGAAGAAACAAAGACGTTAGATTTATTAGACAAAGACTTTAAACCAGTTCTTTCAAGAATATCAATAAACTAAAGGAAACCATGCAAAAGTCTAAAAGATTGTATGAGAATGATGTCTCACCAAATGGAGAATGTCAATAAAGATATAAAAAGATTTATAACAAAGAACCAAATGAAAATTCTGTAGTTGACATGTACAACAGCAGATGAAAATTTCATGAGAGAAGCTGAATAGTAGATTTGAGCTAAAAGCAGAAACAATCAAATAATTTGAAGATAGGTCTATTGATAAGATATCATGCAGTATGAGGACAGAAAGAAAAAGAATGAAAAAAAATTAGAAAGCATCAGAGACCTGTGAATACCATCAAGCATACCAACCTGTGCATAATGGAAGTTAGAGAAAAAGAGGAGAGAGGCAAAAGGGAAGAAAGAATATTTGAAGAAATATTGGCTGAAAAATTTCCAAACTTGATAAAAGATGTAAACCTACACATCCAAAAAGCTCAGCAAGTTCCACATAGGATGACTATAAAGATATGCACATCCATTCACTCATAAACAAACTGTTCAAAGACAAATAGAAAGAGAACCTGGAAAGCAGTAAGAGTGAAGTGACTCATCACATACAAGTGATCTGCAATATAGTTATCAGCTGATTTCTCATGAAAAATTGTAGAGGCAATATTCAAAGTGCTTAAAGAAAAATACCATCAACCAAGAATTTTCTATTCAACAAAACTATCCCTTAGAGATGAAAGGTGATTTAGATCATTTAAAATTAATATGATTATTGATAGTTATATTTAAATTTATCATCTTACTATTTTCTATTTTCCCATTTTGTTCCTATTTGTCCCATCTTTGTGTGTTCCCATTTTTCTCTTTTCAGCTTCCTCTTGACTACTTTTTATAATTCAATTCAATTTTGTTGGTTTATTAGCTAGTTTTGTTTTGTCACTTTAATGTTTGTTCTAGGAAGAATCTACTAAGAGTCACATTCTGTTAAAGTTTTTATGTCATATTCTATCAATTCCTGCAGTGTAAGAATCTTACAATTGTATACTTCCATTTCCATATTTACAGCTGTGTGCTGCTGTCATACACTGACATTTGTCCAGAATACATAAACATGTACCTTTATATATATTTGCATCTTATAAACCCCATGCTACATTGCTATTAATTGTACATAGCATTCAATTTTATCTCAATACATTAAAGTAATAAGAGCAGCCTTACATATTAACCCATGTAGTTACCATTTCCAAATATCTTAATTTCTTTTTCTGGATTCATATTTCCATTTGATGTAATTTTCCTTCTGCCTAAAAGACCTCCTTTCATATTTCATATAGTGAAGGTCATCTTGTGTTCATTCTTTCAATCATCCTGTGGCTAAAAAAGCCCTGATTTTACATTCAGTTCTGAAAGAATTTTTTCTGGGTATAAGATTCTAGGTTTGTGGGTTTGTACTTTGTTTTTCTTTCAGTACCGATGATTCAGTAAATGCTGCTCCTTTTCTTCTCACATGAATATTTCTAATGAGGAGCCTGAAATTATCCTTTGTCTTTTATTCTGTACATAGCAATAGCATATTTTTTCTTTTTCCTGTAGGCATTTAACACTGTTTCTTCACCACTCGTTTTGAACAATCTGATCACTGTGCAAGTCAGAGTAGAGTTTTTTACGTTGCTTGTGATAGGGTTTATTCAGCTTCTATGTCCTGTGGGTTCATCATTTTCATCAAATTAATTCATAATGTCCCTGATGTTCTGTTAATTTATGTTTGTTTTGTTTTGAGTTCAGTTGTTTTGGTTCCCTTTGGTTTTTATTTTAGATAGTTTCTATTGCTATGTATTCATCCTGACTGATTTTTTTTTACAATTGGAAGTTTGTACCTCTTTTCACAGACAAGATAATTAATATTCCTATGAGTTATAAATTGGTCTTTTTATACTTTCCATGTTTATACTTATCATTTGAAATATTTGCAATATATATTATTTTAACTGTATCAACATCCTTTTCTGTTAGTTCTAAAATTATGCCATTTTTGCATCAGTGATATTGTAATATAATAAAAAAATATACTTTATCTTCATCCCCAGTTCATAGCACAGAGATCCTCAAACCCTTGTAATTTCCTAAGTAACAGGGGTGAGAAGTCCATCTTTTGTTATTCACAAGTTCCTTTCAATCATATCTGAGTTTATGCTAATGAAATGACTCTTGGCAGGCCTCCAGGTAGCTCCAGAATGGGGGCTGGTTGCCAGATGAACCAACCATGTGATTAGAGGGTAAGAACTTCCAGCTTCACTCTCTGACCTCTGGGAAGGGGAAAAGAGCTTGGGATTGAGTTAATCACCAATGACTAATGATTTAACCAGTCATGCCTACATAATGAAGCCTCCATAATAACCCTAAATGAAAGGGTTTGGAGAGCTTCCAGGTTAGTGAATGCATCCACATGCTGGGAGGGAGGCACACCCTAAACTCCGTCAGGACAAAAGCTCCTGAACTCTGTACCCTTCCTGATCCTGCCTTATGTACCTGTTCTTCTGACTTTTCATTTGTTTCCTTTATGATAGCTTTTATAATAAACTGATAATAGTAACATGTTTCCCTGAGATCTATGAGTCATTATAGGAAATTACTGAACTGAGGAGGGGATCATATAAACACCCAGTTTGTAGCCAAGACAGACAGAGGTATGGGTAACCTGGAGACACACTACTTGGGACTTGTATCTGAAGTGGGAGGCAGCGTTATGTGGCTGAGCCCTTAACTTGTGGGATCTGTGCAAATTCCAGGTAGTCAGTGTCAGAATAAAATTGTAGGACACTCAGCTGTTACCCCCAGAGAATTTGAGATTTTCTTGGTGTGGAAAACCCACATATTTGGTGTCAGAAATGTTGTGAATAGAAACAGATCATAATAGTAGTAAGTTCAAATTGGTTAATTTTCATTCTTCTTATAGATTATATTTTGTTTCTTTGTATGTCTGTTAATTTTTTATTAGACAAGATATGGTGAATTTTATTTTGTTGGATGTTGCCTATCTTTGTATCCATACAATTCTCCTTAAGATTTATGATGGATGCAGATATGTTACTTGGAAACAGTTTAATTCTTTCAGGTTTTACTTTCATGACCAGTTGGTAAAGTCCAGAGCAGAGCTCAATCCAGGGCTAATTACTCCCCACTGAGGAAGTGACCTTTTTGAAAATGGTACCTCATGCCAATGAATTTTTCAAGTCTTGCTGATAACAATAGACACCACCCCTGATCTGTGCAAGCACAGAAATTGTCATCTTTAATGTTTTGGAACAGTTCTTTCCCTGGTCTCAGACAGTCTTCTCACATGTATGTGCTGATCGGTTCCCTGATGAATATCTGAGAACGGCCTTCCTAGTTCTCTGGTGTGCTCTTTGTGTGGTGTGCTCTTCTCTGACACTCTCTCTGGCAAATGTTAGCTGCCATGTTATTCCTAGGTTCTTGCTCTATCTTCTCAAAGCAGGGAGTCTGGTAAGATGTCCATGGACTCCTGTACATCATGGTGAATTATATGATTAAGTTTGGTGATGCTATGGTGCCCAGCTGTTTGGTCAAAAACTAGTATAAATGCTCCTGTGTAAGCATTTGCAGATGTGATTTATATTTACAAACAGCTGACTTTAAGTAAAGAGGATTACTCTTGATAATGTGGATGGTTTCATCTAATTAGCTGAAGGCTTTTAGAACAAAAAGAGAGGTTTCCCAAAGAAGAAGAGATTCTGCGTCAAGACTGCAACTGGGGATCTTGCCTGACTTTCCAGCTGTGGGCATGTCCTACAGATCTCAGATTTTCCAGCACCTTCCACAGCTGCAGAAGTGAATTCCTTAAAATGTGTGTACCTATTTCTAGCCTATTTGTTAGAATTCTCCGGAGTACTATGACACACTGTGCTGGGATCTCATTCTGGAAACTGAACTGAGGTAAGCATAGCACCCACCTCGTTTACTTCTCCTGTGTCAGGGATTTCTGTATTACTACTTCCTATGTCAACTTTCCTTAAACCTATTGTTTCAGATACTGTCAAGTTCTGTGTTTCAGGTGAGAGGGTAAATCTTGTCCCCACTATGTCTGCTTGCATGGAAATTGCAAAGTTTTTGATTATCACTCTTTTTTAAGATAACTTCACTCTTTGGGGTCAAACAGATATTAAATGTTACTGACCTTTTCTCTTTTAAGCCCTTTTGTTATTCCTCCGGTAGCCCCTGCTGAGTGTCGCTAATGTCCACTTCATGAATGGGACCCAAGTTCTTCTTTGCTTCTGTTTGCTCTCAAACACTATTTTCAATTCCCCTTAATTGCAGCCCCCATAACTAGTTACCTCATAAGTCTTAATTCCAGTGTCCCTCTTGTTCCCACATTTTCTCTTTGGAAGAATCTATTCTAACTAGAAGCACATTTTCTAAACTACTTTGCTCATTGGATTGTCAGGATTTACATACTTGGGTTGCCAGGTACAGCCCTCTTCACCATCATCTGCCTTCCTCAGCAGGAAGTGGTATTCATCTCAGGTACATGTCAAGGTGGAAAGAAGAGTCATAGAATGCCTGTGTTGTTCCTGGCATCAACTCACAATACAGCCTCAGGTAGTTCATTCCAGTAATCTGTACCTTCATGTCCGAATACTTTCTTTACCTGTATAGAGTCTTATAGTCTACCATCTATCATCCATTTATGTGTCTATCACCTATCATCTATCATATATCTATATTTATTCATGTGTCTACACTTAAATATCTAAAGGAAGAATTTCAGCTTACACTTGAGAAAGTAAAATCCACTTGCATTTCCATGGAGACTTTTGGGAGGAATTTAAGAAAGAGGAACAAAAAGAAAGAGGAAAAGAGAGACCCATTTAATCAACAGGCTAGAGAATAGCATGTTGTAGCCAAATTCTGCTTAAAAATGTGTTCTTGGAAGTTTCAAAAAGTCTTTTGATTTCTAACTAAACATATGTTGATTACTTACACAGTTTTGTTGTATCAAGTTGCCCATTCTTCCAACCTATTAAAGTGTCTTATAAGCCTCAATTCTCCTCCTCATTTAATCAGAGTTAATTGAAAAGTAATTTTTTTCATACCTAACATGCTGAGTCACCCATCAAGTCAGTGGTAGGCACCAGTTTGCTAGTAACTTTTCACAGGTGAGACTGAGGTCAGCTTTGAATAACTTGAGGAAATAAGAGCAAGTGAGGAGAGAAATACTGGGTCAGGCCTTACATTGTAAAACATCTTTCACTGAGAAACACATCATCATCAAGAAGATGAAAACAACCACAAGCATTTATGAAATGTCTAGAAAACTGCTAAGAGGTAACCCTAAGGTCAGTAGCATGCATTAGAGTATATCTCTACTTCTAGAGAAAAAAAAAATTAGCCAAAAAAAGAAGACACAAGATCAAACTTCTGAATGTAGTATTTTTAAAGAGGTATAGTTTGTTTAAATAATTTCAAATGGTGCTCTTATTTCAAGACTAGCAATACATTTTTATTAAATTTTAAGTGAAGATTTATTTAATCTCTCATTTTTCATTCATACCAAATGTACGACCATGTTCAGGATATGTTACATGCTCATTGTGTGTCTCCCTGTTTACAGTACATGGGGCCTGCCTTGCCTGCAGCAAATGACCTCAATGTGTTGGTGATATTCGAATGGTGCTGAGAGCATACTTTTGTGTTTGCTTTCAACTTAATGATTTTCTGTATTTACTATAAGAATTCATATGATAGAATATCTAATATCTAATATCTAATGGTGAGTATATGGTGAAACATGGACTTCTAATACAACTGTATATTCCTGGGAAAATCTGATCCTTTTATTATTCTTTTTGCTAATAGCAATGACAATGAGAAGACTTAATGCATACGTAGTGGGCTAAGCGCTGTCCCCAAGATGTAACTTTCCACATGGAATCTCAGAACTTATTTAAAAACAGGGTGTTTACAGAAGTAATTGGTAAAGATAATGTCATACTGGACACTTGGGCCCTAAACCTAATAACTGGTATATCTATAAGAAAAGGACAGACAGAAACACACACAGGGAGGAAGGCCACCTGAGAGCAAAGGCAGAGACTAGAAGGAGAAAGCCAGGGAGCGCTGGCAGCCTCCACGAACCAGGAAGGAGACATAGGACAGACATTCCCCAGAAACAACCGTACTGAACTTTGATTCCAGGATTCTGGCCTCCTGTACTGTGGGAGAGCAGATGTTTTATTGTTTTAAAGTCACCCAGTTACTGATCATTTGTTACAGCAGCCCTAGGAAGCTAATATATTCTTATTACATTTAAAATTAGAATAAAAATGTTAATTTTATTCTACCACTATTTCTTTCTAGGAATGTTTCATATTATAATTTTAAAATCTAGACACTATAAAGGGTATTTAAAAAATAATTCCAAAGTTACATAATTAATTGTTTTTAAAAACTTATTTGAAATATTATTATTCAGCATTATATTTTTCTGATGGGAAATATATGCCGTTCAGGATCATTCTTAATGTGTCTGTTAGGATGGGTCTTACAGTGTCTATTTCTTGACAAGACAGGAAACCCTTTCTTCCATTCAAAAGCACAATTTCAATGCAGTGTGTGAGGTGGGGCACCTCTCAGTCATTCCCCGAGGACAAAGTGGAGTCCCCAGCTGCCCACCACCAGCTGCTGCAAGGGGTGACCCTAGGCAGCTCCCAGCTGGGTCCATCTCTGAGACTCTCCTTGGCTGAAGAGAGCCCCTTCATTCAAAGGTCATGACATGCCTCCTTCCTAGGCAGCCGCATAGGATGACCAGCCAATGCAAGGGAGTAAAGTCCTGCTCAGTTGATCTTGGGATAGAACTGGCATGCCTTGCCAGCCTTTCCTCTGTAGGGAAGGAGTGGCTGAGGCTCTTGTAGGAGCACTAAGTGGGTCAACTTCTTCTCTGCCCAGTCCTGCTTCCTTCCCTTCGTGAGGCATGTTTGTCCCACAGCACCCCTCAGTCTATTACTTGAATGCATCAGTCTCACAGTTTGCTTTCTAGGAAACCCAACTTGGACATCTGGGAATGAAGTTTCTTCAGGACCAGTCTCGGCCACTAATATGATCCCAATTAGAAAAGT
The DNA here is from genome assembly GCA_032199065.1 of Smutsia gigantea. Classification (NCBI taxonomy): domain Eukaryota; kingdom Metazoa; phylum Chordata; class Mammalia; order Pholidota; family Manidae; genus Smutsia; species Smutsia gigantea. The sequence continues at coordinate 111,303 of JAVSCE010019575.1, forward strand.
CAATAGAATTTCCTCCTAGTTTTCTTCCTTACAAGAGGCTGCACTCATTTGTTATTTGGTTTGGGTCCCCTCTATCTGTAAACTCCTGAGAAATTATGTTCATATCGCATATATTTGTCTCCAGATAATACGAGTCCATTATAATATATATATAATATATATATATATTATATATAATATATATTATATATATATAATATATATATATATACAGCAGCTATAGACATTAATAATAGCACAGCAATATATAATTTCTGATCCATAAACTATGTAGTATGTAGTCTTGGTAAAATATAGTGAAGCACTCTTAAATACAAAAAAAGATTTTGAGAGAGAAAATAATTAACTTTGAATTTCAAAGTATGATCAAACTTGTGTAAGTTGCCTTAGTGCTAGGCAGTGTTAGCATATAACTAGCAAGTAAGTAACTGAAAACAAAGCATATATTTCCTTCCCTGTCCTTCAGCTCTAATATGTAGACAATGAAAAAAGTGGAGAAGGAAAAAAGCATAAGGAAATTTTTACTTACACATTCACTTTTAGAATGTAAGATTTTAGACTGTAACACCCAAACACATACTGGATGTAACATATATAAGAGATGCTGCATTTTGGAAAAGGTTATGGTTCCAACTTTCCCTTCCAGTTTATTGTGAGTCATCCCAGTAACCTGCCCTCAGAAGACTGTTGAGCCAGCAAATATACTAATTTGTCTGGTGCAACCCTGGTGCTTAAAGGAAATAGGTACCTCAGAAGGGAGGTGTATAACAAGTCTCATACCCATGTTTAGCTTTAGGACACCATCTTCAAGGTGACCTTGATTTGTTTAGCTGATTAGTCAGTAGACATTTTATAGAGTTTAGTATTCTTAAGATTGATCAAAAAAGGAAAGTTTCAGTGTCTTTAATGGGGTCATTAGGGATATTACTGAATAAAATTAAACTGAAGGACAATCTCAGCAAACTTTTTTTTTACTTCTAATAGCATACCCCTGGGAAAGTTAATAGCTAGTGTAAATTGGTGCCTATTTCCTTTATCTCATTTTCTTTATCTGGATTAAATAGATAACAGATGATTACACTGAATATAAATTAGAAGCTTTGCCTATTTTCTAAACTTGACTCTTATAAAACTAAATGTATAGACCTTTATAAACTCAAGGAGAATTTTTATAGACAGCCAGTAGTACTCTTAAAGAGTTGACACATTTTTTCACGAACAATAACATAACTATAATATTCTTCAGTGTAGAATGACACCAGTGAATGTGTGATTCAGTCATTAATTCCAATCTCAGCTCTCTTGTTTGGTAATATCTATCAGATCACCTCAAACAAAAAGAAATGAAAATAAGAAATCCAGTAAGGATATAGTTGGCCATTTTTGTCAGGTTATTTTAATTTAGCCTTAATGAAAGAAAGCAGTTTGATTGTTACTGAAGTCGGGATCTGAGCCCCTACTTACCACTCAACCAGGTAATCCAGTGGCTGTTGTACAGGAGCCGTCACAATGGTAACACACCAGGTTCAGAATAAATAAATGCACTCACACAGTCAAGGATTTTTAAAAAGTGGATGAATAACTAGATAAAAACAATCTGTATTGAGGAAAGAGTAAAGTTCTAAATTTGGGTGAGCAGAGACTAGAAGAAATGGGTCCACCATCTTCCATCCTCCCAAGAGATGTGCATGAGGCTGACCTTGCCGTGGAGCTAGTTTCACACTGGATCTCACTTTCTCATAAGGCAAGTGTGTGAAAGTGGCCGTGCAGCGAGGAATTAACAGACTGCTCATTGCTAACTAATGTAGTTTGGGGTTCTACCTAAGAATGGAGTTTTGTGGGACATCTTCCGCATGGCCCCTACTAGCCTTGGAGACGTTGGGCTGTTGGAGTGCCTCCTCCCGGGAGGAGGAATGCACACACCTCATGAGATTTAATAGCTCTAGTGCAGCTCCCACCTTGGAGAACACGGTTCCAGCAAAGTTTCAGGGCAACCTGAATTGTTTCAGAGAGTTACGCTCTTTGCATCACAATGCCTCATTTACTTCCTCAAAGAAATACATATCCTTTTTTTTTTTTTTTACTTTTCACTATTTTTCTAGAGAAGACTGTTAATCATGTGCAGAGTAAAGGAAGGATTTAGCATCAATTAAGCACTTATAATACAAAAGACAGTGCTCTAACGTTAATTTTACCACCCTAAAGACCTCAGGATATACATTTTAACTAATTTACAAATAAAGAAACTGAGGTTCAGAGTGGTTAAGTAATTTGTCCAAAGCCACTCAAATCGTAAGTAGCACAAACTGAATGCAAAACAGTTGTACCAAACACCAAACGCCCAGTGCATTTCCCTAGAATCTCATTTCTGTCACTGTTCACAGCAAATATCCCACTGTATAATCAATTTTGATTTCTGAATAATTAACCCCAGATCATGAAGTATGGCTTTAGACTCAATCATCAGGAAAGAACACATCATCCAAAGAGATATTACCAAATAATAAGACAATGTATATTTTCATACATTCTCTGGTGTCAAGGAAAGAACTCTAAAGAGAGGTCAAGGATTGCTGATTTTCATCCAGACTTTGCAAAGTACTAGGGAACATAATTTTCTGAGCTTTATATGTCATAAGAAATTTACATTAGATATATCATTGGACATCTTAATCCCCTTGTTTTTTGCCTCTGCTTTAGCACATGACTAGCAAGTAAGTAACCTGAAACAAAGCATATATTCCCTTCCCTGTCCTTCAACTTTAATATGAAGATAATGAAAAAAGTGGAGAAGGAAAGAAGCATAAGGAAACTTTTTACTTGCACATTTACTTTTAGCATGTAATATTTTAGACTGTAATATTCAAACCAGTGTTTGATGTAACATATATAAGAGGTGCTAAATTTCGAAAAAGGTTATGATCTCAACCTTCCCTTCCAATTTATTGTGAGTTTTCCTAGTAAATCTGCCCTCAGAAAAGACTACTGTGCCAGCAAATATATTAATTTGCCAGGTACAACCCTCCATTTTTCTGCCTTATATATTGTTCTTTTGATTGAGGAATAATCAAATCAGATAACATAAATGAAAGCAATATGAAAACTATAAAATAACACATTAGCAAAAGATATGTGAAAGACACTACAATTTTGTGTTCAGCCCTGACTTGATATTGTTCTTCAAAGCATCAGGAAGAATTCTTTGGTTATGGTGACCTATTGCTTTTGCTAAAGTAAATAAAGCAAGCCCAAGATACATAAGTTTGTCTTATAGCTAGGACTTGTGAGAGGGGAAACAATCAAATCATTTATAATAAATATGAAGAAAGAAATGGAGATAAGGATGTCCAATGATATATTACAATATAAATTTCTTATGACATATACTAAAAAGAAAACAAATAAAAGCCTACTGGAGCTAAAAAAATAAGTTAGCAAGGTCACAGATACAAGATCAACATACAACAATCAATCCCATTTGCAATAGCATTGTAAAAGAACAACATAGGTAAGAACGAATTTAACAAAAGTGTAACATTTGTAAATTGGAAACTACAAAATATTGCTAAGAGAAATGTGATATCTAAATAAATCAAGAGATAATCTGTATTCATGGTTGGAAGACTTGATACCTATGGTTAAATGCCATTTTCCATGCAAACTGATTTACTTCCCATACAAATTCTTCATTTTTTGTAGAAATTGAAAGTTCATCAAAAAAATGTATGTGGAAATGAAAGATCCAGAAGACAAAAGAGTTTTAGAAAAGATGAACAAAGTTGGTGGACTTATACTACCAAAGTTCAAAACTTACTATAAAGTTATAGTAACCAAGACATTGTGGTATTGACAAATAAACAGGCTAGGTCAATGGAACAGAACTCAGAGCCCAGAAACAGATCTTTACATTCATGGTCAATTTCTTTTCAACAAAAGGTCCAATGCAATTCAATGAAGGAAAGAATTGTCTTTTAACAAATGGTGCCAAGTGGATATACATAGAGAAACAGAAGGAAGAGGAAGACTGAGGTAGACCTAAATGTAAGATATAATATAGAACTAAAAAAAAACATGAGAAAATCCATATGACCTTAGGTAGGTTAGACAAAGACTCCTTAAGTGTGACACCAAAAGCACATGGTGTAAAACACTAGGTTGAATTTAGCCTTGGGAGTTTTAGGCAAGTGAATGGGTGGCCAGCTGTTAATTAAGAAATTTCAGAGAAATTTGTGAACATCAGAACCATCTAAAGATGAAGAGAATTGACTCTAAAAGTAGTGAGTTTCCCAACACTGAGGGTGTGCGATTAATAACTCACTCAATATTGCAGGCATTGTATCACATTAGAGAAACAGAAATCATTGCCATTCATTTCCCAATCTGAAGGAGCTCCCAGTCTAAGGCTGAAGTAGCCAAGATGAAAACAATTATAAGGAGGATGCAAGTTCAGAGCAAAGGGTGTCTGTGACAGCCCATAATGGTCCTCAACATACAAAGAGGTCAGGAAAGTTACTAGCATAGGTTACAACTGGGCTGAATTTTTAAGAATGAATTGGACTTATCCAGGCAAGGAAAGGAGGATGGGATGGGACAAAGTAGGTACAAGGGCATAGATGCATTCAAGTCTACAAGTATCTATTTAATAGTATGTGCCAAGCACTGTTGCAGATGCTGGAACTACATCAGTGAATGCAGCCCATACATACAAGTAGTATATGTGGAGTTTATTTGAAAATAAGTGCCAAGGAGGAAATAAAGCAGGAAGGGACATGGAGTGCAGAGGGGGAAGGTCACCATTGTAGCTACAATAAACTGGGATGGTTGCACTGAGAAGGTGATACTGAATAAAGACCTCAAGGAAACGAGGAAGCACATGCTTGAGAGAAATGCCAGTTAGGTAGAAGGTACAGCAACTTAAAAACCCGGAGCTGGAGGAAGCCTGGTATTGTCAAGAGTGAGAAGTCCGGTGTGACTGGATGAACATTTAAGTAAAGCATTGGAGATGAAGTCAAAGAAGCAGCATTTTGGTCTAAGATGACAGATCATGTTGTCTTTATCTAAGGTTTGAAAAAATGGGATGAAATAGCTCATTTGGGGCACTTTATCAATTTACTGTAGCCAGAATGTACAGAAAAAAGTCTAAAATTTTAACAGAGTGATAAAAGTTGGCATCTCTGCCTCCATATTTTACCTGTCTCCGTTGCTGACTTAATCTTTGAAGTTAAAAACTGCTCAGTCCTGCACATAAGCTAATTAATCATCAAAAGGATTTTTGTTCATGACTTAAGATTGATGCAACCAGTTCCTCCCTTCCCTGACACTCTCCTCCCCACCCTGAGGAGATGTACAAAAATGATGGCTGGCTGTCGAGGACTTACAGGAACATCACGGCCACACCCGCACCAACCCAATGACTGGAGTCAGCTAACCAGGCCCAGGGAGCTTCACAGCCCTACTCAGACCCTCGCTCGTGTCCAGACGTCAGGTCGATGTCACCTCCTGATCTCTGACCCCTCTTGCTACCCCCTCCGCTAATATAAAAGAAGTTCGAAATCAACCCTAAGTTAAGATGGTTCTTTAGAATATCAGTCCATCATCTTCTCAGTCTGCTGGCTTTCTGAAAAGCCATTTTCCTTCCCCTAATCTCTTGTCTCTGGACTTACTGGCATGTTGGATAGTGAGTGACAGGAGCTTGGACACCATAAGAGAATTACAACATATAAACCTTGAGGTGCAAGTAAGCATGCATGACCATTTCCTAAAAATCGCACCACCGGGGGACCCACCATGTGTCCATATTTGCTCAGAACAATCCCAGGGACCCCTGTTATAGTGGGATAATTTTCAATAGTGCCATATTTCACTCTCAAAGTGTTCTGGTTTGGAGATTAAATGTCTCCCAGCACACAAAGCAGCATATTTTCTAAGAAATAAGAAGGGATGAAGGGTGGTGAATTTAAGAAAGGACACACACGTTTACTACAGAGACAATTTGTTCAAGGCCAGGCTGCAGGCCAGTGACAATTTCTCTGATGTCAGAGAGGTCTGCTGAAGGCTTTGGTGAAGCAGCGACGTTGGCCAGTGGCTTGGTGGGAGAATCCAGCAGCAGAGATGTCCTCAAGTCTGATGATTCTGTTACTCTTGGTAATAACGTCCATCCCCTGGAGAGCTGGGTCGGGGTGCGGCAGGGGAGTGGTGAATGTGCTCTTACACGCTATTGAGTCTCACTGGGCACCAATCGTGCTGTGGACCTCAGAATTCACAATATTTAGAAACAGAGGATTTGGTTGAATATTTTGGAGTGTTAAACAAATACAAAACATCCTACTCAAAGTGCTTAAATCTGCTGAAGCCTCTGAAATGGAGCATAATTCACTATTAACATTACAGTTTTAGGCCACAGCTTCTGTTATGTAAGTTAACTTCACTCTCATAAAAAATTCACGAGCAATAACACTACTCTAATTTTAAAGAACTCCACCAGACCACTGAATCAACTAAATAGCCAAAGCGTCTGGCTTCCTAAGCAATTTTAAAATCAAATAAATCTTAATTTTGGTTTTTAATAAACTTCACATTTGAGATTCAGAGCAAAGGGGAGCTTAAAATGTTGGAATGAGACCAGAGGCAACCTTTCCTATGGCCAGCACAGACCAATCTAAAACCAGATCTTAGAAGGAGACACTCACACCTGAAGGTTGATCATTAAGACAGTGGAGCCAGAAGATGCCTCAGGAGTTAGGCAGACCTGGGTTAAAATCATTGTTTTAATTCTAAGAGTAATTGTGTGATTTGTTCCAAATTTTATTTAGCTAATCCTGGTTTGTTTCCAAAGTGGGATAAATGAATATATTTATTTCATAGGGTAGTTAAGTAGATTAAAAGTAATGTACACAAAATGCCAAAAACAATGTGTAGCACATCACACATATGCAAAAAAGTCTAGGTAGTAAGTGTTTTCCCTGTAAGCATATTCATTTTAGTCAGATAAAATCTAGGAATTACAGGGGTCACTTGCACTTGCATATAATGTTTTTGGTATTAAAAGTATTCTACAAAAAATTTAAAAATGTAGAAGGCAGCTTTTGAGTACATATGCAGATATAAATAACAGCACAGCTTCAATGTTATAAAAAGGTAAAACAAAATAATAAATTTAGTGTTCCAATTAATGGAATTCAGAAGGAAATATAGTTTAAAACATATGCCACAAATGTTACAAGTAAAATATGTTTAAAAATACATATTGAAATTATTTTTGGCAAATACTTAAGAGAGTTCTTACAGGAAGTGGCCATGTGGTTTCATTTCCCAAGTCCTGCTTTCCCTAATAATAGTTTCAGTAAGATGTAACTTTCAACTATGTTGAGAAATTAAATATTTCACCTCAGTAAATTAGAAACCTGGTCTTTGCCTATAGTGTGATCAAAAATTGGTTCAAAGGAAATAGAATATCGAAACATGAATGAGCTTGGAAATGAAAATTGGAAATTTCACTTTCTGCTCTGGAAGAGACAACACTACAGATATTCAAGAGATATAAAAAATAGATGTAATATTAATGTATTGTTTTAAGTTATTTCCCTGTACTACAGAGTTCTGTGCCACCCAACAAGAGAATATTGAATTTTTATTTGGAACACAATACCCTTCTTTGTAATCTCTATAGTATTGGAGTTATTATTAGTCTGGTCTTCTATTTGTTTCCATAATTGATTGTGTTTAAAGAGCTGTATGGATTCCACGGATATGAAAGTTATTAAGAGCAAAACATTAAGCAATTGTCTTAGTTTGGTTATTACTATATTGGAAAATTGTCTTCTTATTATCAGACATTTTTAGATAGAAATGTATGATTTATTGCATATAGAAATTTATATGAGTATAGATTTTCTTCATTGTTGGTTCTCAAATGCAACTAACAACTTGCTCCAAATGAAAGACTATCCATAGAAAAAATTACACATTAAAACACACATAAAAGATTTATAAATTTAAATTGCATTGATCAGAAAATTCTAAGAAATAATATTCAGCACCATTATCAATTGGATAAATAGAGTGATGGTGGAAGAGCATGTTGAAAACTATATTGCTTCGTGGAAATAGCAGTTAGACTTTTAACCCTTAAAATAGAATATGCTTTGCTACTCATACCATAATTTTATGTTACTATTGTGTTAAAAATCCTACTTTCAAAGTGCTTCATAACAGTGAAAACTTACACAAAACATTGTGGCTTTTAACTATATATATAGTTATACATATATATATATATATATATATGTATATACACCACAAAATATAAAAATAAAATATGGCCTCTGATTCTAACAGTTTGCTCTGAGAATCAATTAAAACAATGTGAAAAATATTTAATAAATTGTAAAGTTAAATTCTATGAATAGTGATGAAGTGTTAGTCACAGAATTGCTTATCTCTTTATTCCTAAAATTAACTATGAATTACTCCTTCAAATCAAATTATGAGTAGCTTTCCCACATAAAGGAAGGCTGAACATTTTCAACTGCTATTTTTTGATCCAGTCAGTTACATCAGTGATGTGGCAGTTTCCACGGCTGCATTTCCTGTATCCAGACACACACTAATCCAGGGCTACTGAAAAATCTGACCAGTTACTTAGGCACTTGAAATAATAAACAATTTTGCTTCAACAACTTTACTATTGCTGATGTTCATCTGAATAACTGTGCACTTCCTTACTCTATACTGTACTTTGAACTTAAGCCACATTCCCAGTTGGGTTAACTGTGCGCCCTGACCAAGCCAGCTAGTTTGGCTTCTCTAATAGACAGACTAGAGTGCAGAGAGACCCATATGCTTCTCTGAAGATGGGACAATGTGGAGAAGCTAGAAATGCTCAGGCACTGGCACCAAAAGATCAGATTCTATTGCTGAGGTCTTTCATTCATATTTTATTTCTTACATATTTCTTTATAATCTATTCCACCTATTAAACTGTAAGCTAAATGAGGGCATGGCTCCATTTACTTACACACTGTATTGCCCTTGGCTATCACCTTTTCTGCCACAGGGTATAAGCTGAAAAGTTAATTTTTGGCTTAACAGATTATTTAGAATATTTATGCTATATTTCCTTCTTAATAAAACATTCCTAAGATATACATACACACAATGGAATACTATTCAGCCATAAGAAGGAAACAAATCCTACCATTTGCAACATCATGGATGGAGCTAGAGAGTATTATGCTCAGTGAAATAAGCCAGGCAGAGAAAGAAAAGTATCAAATGATTTCACTTATCAGTGGAGCATAAGAAGAAAGCAAAAACTGAAGGAACAAAGCAACAGCAGACTCACAGAACACAAGAATGGACTAATGGTCACCAAAGGGAAAGGGGCTGGGGAGGGTGGGTGGGAAGGGAGGGATAAGGGGATTAATTGGTATTGAGATTAGCACACATAATGGGAGGGGGGCATGGGGCAGACAGTATAGCACAGAGAAGACAGGTAGTGACTCTGTAGCATCTTACTACCCGATAGACAGTGACTGTAATGGGGTATGTGGTGAGGACTTGATAATAGGGGTGAATCTAGTAACCACAATATTGCTCATGTGAAACCTGAGCATAAAATTGTGTATCAATGATATGTTAACAAAAAAAAATTTCCTTTATTTTACATGAATATAAATGTATATATATGTATATATATGCCATGAATTAGATACAATTTTTATTTTAAAATTGCTTTTGTTAAAAAATAATATGTAGAAATAAACATAAAAATGCAGATATTTTAAAATAAGACTACAAAATTTTATGAAGAGACACAAAGATGTCTCAAACTAATAAGTATACATACAATTTCTTATGTACTTAGACTCATAGTGAAAAAACATTGTCCACTCCACAGAAATTTGTGTATATATGCTATGAATTTGATGAATTTGATAAATTTATTCTAGTAAAAAAATAAATAAGAATAGGCTAGAAAAGACTAAAATCAAGAGTTATGAGAAATTAGCCACATCAAATAATAAAATGAACTATGAAATGATAGTAAATAAAAACTTGTTTTACAGAAGAAAGGGCAAGAAGGCCTAAAAATAGCTCCAAGTAATAAGGGGATTTCATACAATGTGGCATTTATAATCACAGAAAATTTTCTTTGTTTTCCTGAAAAGTACTGGTGGAATACCTGTTACCATTCTGAAAATAATCTGGATCTATATCTCCCTCCAGTATTTGAAAATAAATCCTAGAAGGTTCAATGATTTAAACATACTAAAATGAAGCCATGAAGGTAATCAAAGAAAATTAAGAAGACTTTTGAAAAATAACATTTTTTAATAGTTTAAGAGAATTTTAAAAGTCTTTATACATTTCTAATAAATAGAAGGCAAGATTTTCAGCTTCATATAAAAACAAAATTTTGAATAGCTATTTTTCACTCACTGAGATAAGAAATATGTATGCAATGTTCCATAAACAGATATTCCTAGACTTAAAATGGGGTTACATCAGGATAAACCCATCAAAAGCTGAAAATATATTAAGTTGAAAATGTATTTAATACACCTAACCTACTGAACAACATAGCTTAGCCTAGCCTACCTTAAACTTGCTCAGAACACTTGCATTAGCCTACATTTGGGCAAAATGTTCTAACATGAAGCCTCCTTAATAATAGTGTTGAATACTTCATGTGATGTACAAATGCTCTACTGAAAGTGACAAACAGCATGGCTGTATGTGCATCTGTTGTTTACCCTCATGATCACGTAGCTGACTGGGAGCTGCGCCTCACTGCTGATACCCAGCATCACAAGAATATCAGACCTCATATCCCTAGCCCAAGAAAAGTTCAAAATTCAGCATTCAAATGATAGTCAAAATATCTTAAATCAAGTCATTGTGAGTCATGGATCATCTGTACAAGGATTATACATGGAGCAATTTTATGTATAAAATTAATATATACAAATAGGAGAGGTATCTCACAATTTATTCGGCAAGATTAAAGTATGAATTTACCTTTGCTAGGAAATGGGAAAACAATTATTAAAACTATTCTCTGTTTAAAACTTTCCATTATTTATAATTCATTGTCAATAAGTTAAAATTCTATTACAATTTGTTGGTGGCCAATAAATGATTTCTTAATAACTTAAACATATGTTAGATTTCTAAAACATGTTCCTTAGAAACTACAATACTGAGAAAAGTACCTTTTAATAGGTATTATTTTTTGGAACAAAATAACACTGATAAAAACACATATCACTTAATTATTCTTTTAAGCCTGGGAAAAAGATTACCATTTGGTTTAGATGGCATGAGCACTTTTATATGTTTGAGCATTTCAGAGTTGTGTGCTAGTAGGTTTATTTCTATTTAGTTTTGAGGAAATAAGTCACTTTTCCAAGTTTATGATTTAAACTCTCTAATTTTTCAGGGAATTTGGTTCTTTCTTCCTCTTATGCATGTGTAGTAGGAAAGCATGGAAAAAAAGATCGAAATTCTGTCATATGTGACAACACAGGCGAGCCTGGAGGACAGGATGCTAAGCGAGAAAAGCCTGTCACACAAGGACAATTGCTGCATGATGCCATGTATATGAGGAATCTAAAATAGTCAAACTTACAGGAGCAGAGAGTAGGGTGGTGGTTGCCAGGTGTCTGAGGTAGAATGATATGGGAGTTGGCTTTCAATGGGTATAAAGTCGCAGCTATGGAAGATGAATAAGTTCTTATGATGTGATGTACTACAGAGTGCTTATAATTAACAACTCTATTGTACACTTAAAAACTTAAGAGGATAAATCTCATGTTAAATGTTCTTACCAAAATGAAAGAAAATATTAAAACTTAAATTTAAAATTATAACCTACAAAATTGAAGTATAAATTTAGTGTGTGTGTGTTTATAACTCACTGTACCTGTATGTGTAGTATTTACATCTCAGTCCCCTTGTCATACCTATATTCCTCCCCTGCTTTAGTTTTCTTCACAGAACTCATACAATATATTGTGGAATTTAAATATTTACTTATTTATTGTCTATGTCCCTTCATTAAATTATAAATTCCATAAAGGCAGAGATTTTTTCACCTATAAATAAATACTTGTTTAATAAATGAATTTGTATTTAAAACAGAATTACTTTTGTTGATAAATATATTTTGAGTCATAACAATGCTTCCTTCCTTAATGTCCAATGGAAGGAATGAAAATGAATGGTTTCCAATTTCTCCTTTTTTTTACCTACTAGGATTTTTAGATAATATTTATATGAACTTTTTCCTGAAAATAATGAAGATACCATTTTTAATTTCTTCAAAGAGATATGAGAATTAAAAAAATAATACTCCTTATTCTTTAAGTTAAAAAAAATACTTCCTCACTACACAGGAAGGTAATTTATAATTTGATTAGTATAGTGCAATAGAGTTTAATGTAATAATGACTCTGTAACAGAGTTATTGAAGCAAACAATTTGATTAGTATAGAGATTCTAAGAACATTAGCTCCAGACTGACACAAAACTGTAGGAAACCTTTTTGGTTTGGCAGTAAGACCATTACAGATCATTTGTCAGACAAAACAATCTACCATTTTTATTGTTTATTATATTTCAGGGTAAGTGCCTTATAAACATCATTTGGTTCTTTCTCATAAGTTACCTCTCCAGCTACTACCTCCATTCCTACTCACTGCATAATTCTGAAAGTTGTTGAACTGCTCTGTCCTCAGTACCCTCATGTATAAAAGGGGTATAAAACTATGTCCACCTAATAGCATTTAGGTGGGATCATCCATATTATTTACACAAACAAGCTTGATATACAGTTAATACTGCAAAATTATTGTTAATATTATTATTTGTTTTGTTTATAAAAATTGAAGATGTGAAAAATGAAGTATCTTCACTATAAAGTAAGGTTGCAGTGCAGCAAGCACTAAATAAATGCTATCTAAATGTGTAAATGACACTACTTGCTAACTTTAGAAAATTGTAAGACCACTAATAAATTTAAGAAGATAAAAGTCAAATATGAAACAATGAGAGCAACAGTATGTATCAACCAATAACTATGGAATAGATCAAAATAAAAATAGGTGTTTTTAATTAACTGTGTGTCATAGATCGGTTGGTTTATTTTCTAGTTTTATTTGTTGTTTCATGGAATATAACATATGAATATACTGTAACTTATTCACCAGTTCTGCTATAACTGATACACTCAGATTATTTCCATTGTCATCTATTATGAAGAAGGCTGCTATGCACATATGTGTACATATGGAAATACACAAAGAAATGTACTGAAGTAGCCAAAAAATAGAAAATATCTAAAAAGCATACAAAAATCATGAAATATGATGACAGAGTAAGGATATTATTTAACTATGAGAATACATTTAAATAGATTAAAATGCTCCATCCTTGTTAAATAACAAAATTATTGGATTGCATTAGGCACAAAACTTGTAACTCTACATACAGCCAACTAGAGAGTGACTGCAAAAAGAGTGTCTTAAAATATTTAAAAGACATAACTAGCAAATAATTTAAAGGAAGAAATTCTGAAACTCCTAATGAGGCATAGAGGATACTAATATTTAGAGACACAATTGACCAGTCATTCAAATAATATTTCTATCAAATGTACAGAAATGCAAAAAAAAATTACAATTTAACATCCTATATTGAGTTTAAATGCAATTTTGAATTTAAATGTGTTAAGCTTTAGAAAACTGAATGTAATGTTGCTTGCTGAGATGGTGTTTTTCCCAGGATTGTGTCCCAAAGGCAATGAGGAATGAAGCCAGCAGACAAGAGTACAGAGCAACCAGCAAAAAATTTAATAAGAAGTGAAAAAGAAAATGTCTCCTGCTAATCAGGAGGGGCTCCAAGAGTGGATGCCACGAAGGCAGCAATGTCTAGGGGTTTATACAGCTTCTTGAAATGAGCAAGTCCGACCCCACAGAACCTAAAAGACAACTGAACTAATGACATCATAGCTCACTCCTGATTGGCTGAAAGTACAATAATTCATTTGCATAGGGTATAACCAATCTGAGCTGAGGTCTATCCAGCTAAGTGTATTTTTGAATGGCTTAGTTACACTGGAGATTTTTTAAATTTCCAAGGGCCTTGAAACTCTATCTGCCTGCCTCCACCATCACCTGCCTCAGGAATAACTCCTTGAGATTATAAATGATATTTAAATCAAATACAGTATTTTATTTAATCAGAGAAGTAGAACCATAAGTGTTAAAGAACTAAAAAAGGTATGTTCATCACAACACTATATGTGTTGTTGAATGACTTCTAATTACTATAATTATTAAAGTCGATGGAAAAATTAGAGATATAATTATCAGAAAGGAAAAGAAATATTATTTGCATATTATTTTTTGACTTCATGAAATCTGAAAAATCTATAAAAACTAATATAGGGACTCAAGAAGTTGACTAATTGCAAGAATAAATTAATATTTTAAGATGTAATCGCTTTGCTATGCTCAAGTACTATCCAGTACAATGAGACAGAGATAAACGATAACAGGATGGGTGGAGAGACAGAGTAGTATTCCATAGCAATAGAAATTTGGGGGCTTAGTTAATTGCACTTGCTACATGGTTAACATTTGGAAAAGACTTAGCTTTTTAGTACATTCCTAATCAATAAAAAATTTAATATAAAAACAAAACCACAAAAATACTGATGTATATTTAAGTAATCTCATAGAAAGTAAGGAATTTTTTCAGACCCCATGACAAAAATCTTATAGAAGAGGTTTACTAGATTTAAGACTGATTCATTTTGAAATTGAATGAATAGAATGTTAAAATCTCTGAAAAAAATTCAGAAAAATATTTAAAGAGAAATATCAAAGTATAGTAAAAATGTCTGCAGACAAGTTCTTAATATAAAGAGGCTACCAAAACACAGATTGTTAGAAAACCCAATAGGATAATGGGTAAAGGATGTGACCTAGCAGTTTGTAAGAAGGGAAACACACACACACACACATACCCACACACAAGCTAATTATCAGAAGGGAGAGGAAAGGGGAGGAAAAGAGTGAAGGGAAAGGGGGGGAGGACAACTGGAAGGGATAGACATATATATATATACACACACACACACACACGCACACACACACACACACATATGTGTATTTGCAAATATACAATCAAATGAGGGAATGTCCCATAGCACTTCCTAATGTCTCCTATCATGCATTTATAAATATTCATGCATCTATTCAACAGTGAATTCAAGAATATTTTTGAATCCCTAGTACAGTGCTGGCCTAGCTTTCAGATTCTGAAAGTGATAAATAGAAAAAAATTCCTGATTTCTTAGTTAAAAGTCTTCAGTGGTTCTTACCACGCCATTCTTCTGCCTGTTTTTTAAGGACTAAGTGTGAGATTGCCTGCTTTTTATTAAGGACTAAGTGTGAGATCCTTTAAGTATTGGATGTAGGCTCTTCATCACTGTAGCTCCAGTGCCCAGAAAAGAGCTGGAACATACTGGGCATCAATATTTTCTGGACTAATGAATGGATTCATGACCAGGACAGGAGAAAAAATGAAAACAACTTCATTTGTTAAGGGTGTGGGAAAAATGGAATATTCAAATAACGGAGGCTCACCAAATATTAAAAGGATAGTTATAAGAGTATTTACAGATATGGAAATACATTGAGAAAATATTGATAGGAACATTGATTAGTGCAGTGCTACATCATATCATTTAAAAGTAAATTTCATATTGTGGGACTATAAACACAGACACCATTTTCACTAGTCATTTGCTTTGGTATGTTCAATTTTTTGTGACTTTATCCATTTATTTCTGTATTCAAACTTTTTTATAATTTGTAAATAGTAATTGTGAACTGGAAATAATGGTGTATGTACCTATTAACTCTTTGAAAGATACCAATCAAAGCAAAGATTAACCAATATACCACAACCTTTCTAAACATTGGAATGACACTCATTTTTAAGAATTTTCCTTTTCTGTATATCTTTTCTCTAATTATTATTCTAAAATATACCTTAAGTTGCTTTTTTCAACTCTTATCTGTGTTTTGCAACATTAACACCATTTAAAATTATGCTTCCAGGATTATAATTATTGTACACGCACATCACAGAGAAATTTAACGAAGAAAACTGAAGAATTTTTAAAACATTCATGCTTCCACAATTCAGATAATAGCTATATATATATACACATAAAAAAGTTTTTAGTAAAAATGTTTTATGTAATATTTCAAATTTCTTATTATTGGCTGATACCTACTATTAAAAATTGTATAATCATGCTTTAATTGCATAACACTGTTTCTCTTGCACATTCTGCATTTTTTAACTGTTTTATATTGCTAAGATTTATAATATTTACTCCCTGTCTGGAAACTTAATCTTTCTAGTTCTGTGGACTTGATTCTATACTTAAATGGACTCAGTGCTTATAACCTATGCTTTCTGCAATAGCTCCTCCATTCTTGAGATTTTTCTTATGATTCATCTTGTATTGGCTTGATTTTTTCATTTAGCCATTTTTGTTTGTTTTGTTTTGTTTTGAGTTGAATCATTTTCCTAGATTTATTTAGTTGTGGTTGCTTGCTTTTTTCTTTCACGATCTCTGAATATTGTTTATATTATATGGTAATTTAGCTGGGTATAAATATTATTAGATTATATTTTATTTTCTGAATTTCTTCATGAATGCAATTCTTTGCTCTTCTGGCACTAATTACCACTGTGAGGAATTCTGAGGCAAGAATGACTTCCTAACTTGTATCCACCTGCAGGTGACTTTCTCTTATCATCCATGAAGCTGTGTAGAAGCGTGGTTCATTAATGACCCTCTTACCCAGCTCAAAGCACATTCTGCCCCATAGGGTTTATTCCTCTAATTCAGAGTGGATTTAGCCAAGATGGACTCCTCATGGTCTACAAAGCCGTAAGTGTGATCCCCATCCATTGTTTGGCTTCATTATTTTCTCCCACCTGCTTAACCAGTCCAGTCTATTTTTCCCAGGAATTGATTGATATTAATAAAAAGTCTTAAACTTTGGACCCACTTTCTTTTCTTAGTATTACATGTGGAATGTGAAGTTCCCTTGTCTGCCACATTTTACATTTCATGGCAAAGTTTTCACACTGTTTCATTTGACTGTCTTCTATTATTTTCAGGTGGTAGATACTAATTTGACTTTTTATCCACATATCTTACAATACCTATTTTTAAATTAAGAGGTTGAAATTTATGTAGTTTGAACTTTGTATCCTACAAAAAGAAAGCAATTCAGGAATGAAGTTATTTTCAGGTATAACAGTGTAGATCAAGGTTCAGCAAACTTTTTCTGAAAAGGGTCAGATAATAAGTAATTTCAGATTTACAGGACACATAATTCCATGACTACTCAACTTTGCCATCCCAAGGTGAAAGCAGCTGTAGACAAGTAATAAACATGTGCGTGACCGTGTTCCCTTAAGACATTTCTTACACACATTTAAGTTTGAATTCTATATACTTTCCACATGTCACTAGATATTATGCTCTTTTGTTTTGTTTTGTTTGTTTCTAACCATTTAAAAAGCATACTATTTTAGCTCATGGTACAAAAATAGGTGGTGTGTTGAATCTCACCTCTACTGTAGTTTGGCAACCATTGATGTCAATGACTGTATTTTGGAAGTTTGATTGGTATGGTTCTTCAACAAGTGTCTTATTTATTTTCTTCATTAAACTGAAGATTAACACACTTTCCATAATCAGTAATATTTTAGGATTTAAGTGAGTTAAAATACTATTTTTTTCAGAATGTCCTCAGGGATGAGAAATACAACTGACAGATTGCATGAACCAGCTGAAATAGGAGACATTGGTGTGTGTAGGTAAATACCGCCTTGAAAATGTTGCCTGTAAATGGCAGGATCTGTAAATGTGATATCCAGAAGACAGTATTCCTCTGAGAGTTCCCATGCTGCCAGCTGTGGGTGCTTCACTCTTGTTTAATGTTCCCTGCTGAACCTTGAGAGATCTGAGAGGCTTGAATTACAAAGGCAGTGCTGTATCCATCTTGATCTTTTTTTATAAGATTTGTAATGATATCTCTTGTGCTAGAATTTAATCTGTTTTTACAGCTTCCACAGCTAGTAGAAAACTCCCTTGTGGCATCTTCAATGTGTGAAGTTCACTCGAGACATGACTTCTCTCTTCTGGTCATATTTTTAGGCAGAAATGATGATTTTTACTCTCATCGCAGTAGGACACATTTTTGTTACAAAAGAACTGCTGCCAGGTCATTGTCTGCAGAGTGCATCCAACACCTCAGGGCAGAGAGAAGTTACCCGTGCAGGTGGAGGCTCAGAGCTGCTCCTGCCCAGATGCAGAGCCCTGGCCCCGCCTCACCCCAAACCCCAATCCTAGCAGGGTCCCCGGATCTGGACCAGAACTGGATGGTTTCTTTACCAAAGTAGGTCCTTGGTGACCTTCTTCTGTCCTTCTGGACATTTATATATACATAGATTATTAAGATAATTTTATCCCACTTTTGATAAATTTGGAATCCTGTTTTATGTTCACACAAAACATGTGCTTTTCCATTTATTCATGATGGCTTAAGGACTGAGGTACTTTTTAAGTATATTTAAATTAATACATTCTTCCAGAACTCTTGAGATGTCTCTGTACCTATAAAGGTTTCAGCATATAAGTACTAATCACATATTATCCTAAACACTTCTTTTTATTATTTAAGTTTTTAAGTGTTTTCCTGATAACAAAATCATTGCATGCTTACTGAAAAATATGGAATGTCCAAAACTCCAGTGGAAAAAGGAGAACTTTAGCTGCCCCACTGTAGGATGGCCCTGTCACATTTTGCATGCTTTATTCAAGTCCTTGGCGCTATCATATGGAATAGTAGCCAATTTTGAAGACAAACTAGTCAATATGTATAATTGTTTAACAAGTCTTGATCTGTGTAATTAATGAAGAAATCATCTATTCACATAATTTGGAGTTATTTATGATGCATATTCATCATATTTTGAAACTTTTGTCTATTGGGCAGTTAATCACTTTCTAATTGACTTGTATGAACTTTTCATATTATTAATTGTAGCCCCTTTCTGTCTTGTTTTGCAATTATTTTTCCAGTTTATCAATTGAATTAGAACCTTATTTGTTTTATTTGTAGTAGTCAGAATATTTATGCTTTGTTATAGTAAAAAATGAATCCCTAAGTCCTAGTGACCTAGCACACTAAAGATTTATTTATCAAGGCAACAGCTCCTAAGGCCAATGGTGTGGCCCTCCATGGCAAGTACCATCAGGAAGGAGAGCAGGGATACAGGATGCTTTGATTTGAGCATGGCCACTGCATGTGACACACGTCTTGTTGCCACACCAGGGCACAGAGACCCACAGCGGAGTGCATCCTTTTAAATGCTCCAATCTGGAAAACACACTGTTCTCTCAGCCAACCGGCAAGAACCAGTCACAAGACCCCTCTTCAGGCAAGTGTCAGGGAGAAAGCATATGGCAGCATGCCTTGGCCGCAGCGTCTGCTGCAGGGAAATTTTATGATTTTATTTTGAAGCATCCAAATTTTATTTTTACAGTTGCTTGTTAGGTCATTAAGCCAAACCTTTTCTCTCTATCCATCTGCACAGCTCTCTGCTTGGACTGACCTTCTCATTTGCTTCTGACTGAAGGCCCTGGTCTTTCAGGTCATGAGCAATAGTTACTTACTCTTCCATGTCTTCTTGATGCCCAGAGAATTTACCTGTGCATGCTGCTGCACTGTAATCACACTGTGCTTGTGAAATGTGTTATTTTTTATTATGTCCCTCTCTTCTGTGGGTCCCTTGAGGAAAGGCATGATATCACTGATGTCACCTGTCCCACTACTGTGCACCTGAGACAGCATAGTAAGAAAGGCTGGAATTCAAATGTGTTTCATATGATCTATTATTAATGTAACAATCAAATTACTAGCCACTTTGGGCTTTATTTCTCACTGTAAAACTAGAAGGACAAAATAAGTACCAAATTTGCACAGAAATCAAGTGAAATAGTATTTGCAACATGTGAACTATAGCAACCAACATGGATTAGAAAATCAGTAATTTCGCTTTTTTTAAAAAAGTTCTCTTTCCTTCTTTCTTGCAGTTTCTTATATAATAAGAACATTATAATATTTAAGAGTTATTATTATATGGCAAAATGATTTGCATGCTTCATTTATTTTTTACCAAATTATACAATATTGCAATAATTGTTGACAACATATATTACAATGTACCTAATATTGTTTTGCTTTAGATAGACACAGGTAGTTACAAAATATAATTAAATGAAAGTTTTGTATCACTTGTATAATGGAAATTGCACTTGCCATGAATTAAAGGTAACAAAACAATCTTATACAACTAAAAATTAAGTTATGAAATCAAAATAATAAAGTGTAAAAGCACATTCAATCATTGCAAAAGTCCTCATTAGAAAATAGTTTCTTTAATGAGAAATCTCGAAATACTTTTGATTGTTCAGTAATGAAAGGATATTTGGCTCAATATTGCTTGGTTAAACATGCTGCAGTACTTCTATGTCTAAAATAAAGTTGTTGTTTGAGTTTTGGATGTAACTGGCATTGAGAGAACCCAGACTCATATGTGTAGATTGGCAAAAAGAACAAAAAGACTTATAAATTCCCTGAGAGCTGAACACCACAACACAAATACTTTTATACAAAATAATGTAAATGAGCACTGGTACACAAATTTTCATTTCAGAGTATTGTTTTCTTTAAAGCAATTTTTCATTTTGTGCCTGACATTAATCTTCAATATAGAAAGCTGTAGTTTAAAGTTATTGAATTTCTTATGATTATCAATAAATAATAAATGTTCCCTTAATAAGAATCAATGAACTTCAGAATAAAACAAGTAACTGATTTAATCTCCACTCATATGTTTTTAAAGTTGAGAAAAAATAAAAATGTTCATTAACTCCCTTAGTATTGTTGACAATCACTCAGCCTTCAGAAGTGTATTTCCTAAATACATCTTCGGCCAGAACACCTCTCTTTATATTACACTATGAAACATGGATGAAAGCCTCTTATTGGACAAATATTTACATTTGTCCTATTCTTATTTATGCAAGTGCACTGCTTCCAGAGTATGCTATTGTTTTAAAATTCCACTCTAGTTCCACAAGTCAGCAATATTTTTTTGCAGAATACTATAACTTCACAGCTTTTTTTTCATTTCTAGCCTGATGAACATAAAAAGATTTTCTGAGTTTACAACAATGGTGGTTTCACCAATATAGAATGGATAATAGTAAGTTGTTTAATATTTACAACTGAAGTTGAACATTTAGTTTTTGCTTGCCTGCTTTAAAAATTTTAAATTAGTTTCGCATGAAATTCTTTGCGTGTTTTAAAGTGAGACTTGAAGTCTGATGCTCTCACTATAGAATCTGTAGGTGCCCACAAATATCCGATAAAGAGTGGAATAATGTGATCACAGCCTTAGAAAATGGCAACACAAATTAAAAATCACCATGATCATCAAATCGTTTTGATTTTTGTTATAGCTGGAAATTATTAGGATATATATGACTGGTTGATTCATATTCAATATGAACATAAATTTTAGCATAATCTTCAACAGTGGGCATTAAAATGCCTGTTGTTTATGTGTGTGTGCTTAGAGTTTCAATTAAATTAGCCCTTTATTTTTCTTGTTCAAAGCATCTATCTTTTTACTAATATTTTGCCTGATGGGTTAATCAATTTATAGGACAAATTTATTAAAATTTCCCCTTTTAATTGGGGAGTTATTCATTTTTCCTTGCATTTCTAACAGTTTTTTTCTGTATATATTGAATTTTGTTATATATGTTCATGACTTTTGTTCCCTCTGGTGTCACTGCATAAATTATGAGAGTTTAGCCACAATTCTATGTTAAGATTTTGCCTCCCATCAATACTGTCTGATATTAAAACACCACTTCCAGGTTTCATGTTAATCTTTGTAATGGGTTCCATATATATTTATATCTGTTAATGGACTGGTAAATATTTATCAGTCAATTACCGGGTAAAACACAGCTATTTGAAGCATTTGCTGATTTCCCTGATGTAAATGAACTGGCCATCGAGACCCGTGTGCTCTGCCCCCTCACAGTGCTACAGGATCAGTGCATGAATAATTCCCCTACCTTTCCCAGCTGACAGTGAGCATGAAGCTGTGCTCCTCTTCTCCGTGGGCCACAGGGCCTCACCAGGCCGTGAGGGGGGCCTATTGCATTCTCTGCCTTCCCCAGTAGGCACCGTTCTAGTCCTCACTCTTGAGCGGACCACCTTAGATATTTGCTCATTTCAAATCCACAGTCTCATCTGTACTTCCTGCTGCTGGGCCTGAGATTCACCTGAAATTCACCACGCCTGAGGTTGTCATCCTTACTCATTGTTTTGCAACTACAACATCTATAGCAGTATGTTTAGAATTATAACTCTTTTGGCCCCAGTATTTCCTGAATTTTAGCTGACATATTCCAAAGTGAAGTGTCACACAGTAATCTTCCCTTCAGGATAATCAAGTACCTGAAAACTAGTGCTTTACCTCATAACTGATCTCCAGCTTATGAAAAAGTTCAGAGACTGAGAAAATAACTACAGTCTAGGAATGTGTACTCAGACAGAATTGTCAGCATGCAGTGAGTCTTGCCCTCCCCCCAAGGTGGAGCATGGAGGGTGGGTAGAAATTTCACCTTTATCTTAACATCTATAAACTTCAGAGAGACCACCCAGAGAAGGTACTGGGGTTCAGGTGCCTGGCACTGCCAGTAACATGCACTCTCACAAATTTCTGAGGAAAATAAAGGTGTGAGAGTATGACTGGCTTGGAACTCTGATGATGGAGCAAAGCCGATGTAACTGTTGAGGAATGGTCTTGTGCTGCCAGAATTTGTTAGGCAACTGAAGTACAGAGCATGTCCATGGTTCAGCAATGGGTCATATAAGCAGAAGAGCTGACAAGTGGTTGCCCTTAGGTTCTATTCCAGAGGTCTCAGGAGAGGACTGAGGGACCACAGTAGACTATGTGGGAGGCACACCACAAGAGGCCTGGTGGCTAGGAAGAAGTGTATAAGTGGCCAATAGGTAGAGAAGTGCTTTGTTTGATTCAAATGTCATGAGGGAGATGGAGGAGTCCCTAAAGAACACACAAAGGCCCACTGTGTCAAGAAGTTGGCTTTAATACCAGCCATGTGCAAAAAGCATTGGAACTCACCATCGTATGAGTCAAAGAGTGATTTGCCTGTTTCCCTGTCCTCTGTTCCCTCTCTCCCCCATTCCCAAACCTACTTTGGGCAGGTCTAATGCAGTGCTGGTGGGATCGCTGGGAGGAGGGGTAGAAGCAAAGCAAGGGAAGAAGACAGAAGCCCAGCCTTCCTTGTCTTTCCTGCAGCAGGTGGCCACACTGGGCAAGGGAGAAACTGAATCTAAACTAGGGTGACATGGGCTGCACATTTTAATTGCTGAACTAAAATGGTTTTGTGACTAGATGATATTGGAGGACTTTTTATTATCTGAGTATAACCAGATTTAAAAACAGAAACTGCCCCAAATCTTGTCCAAAAGAGTTAGAAAGAAATTTAGTCCTGCAAAGTAGTTTTGCATGGAAATGGGAGTGTGGTGGAAGGGATTATTCAATTGCTTTCTGATTTCTGTCCAGGAGTCCTAATTTATTAAATAAAGAGTAAAAAATGTAGTCCATATTCTGACAATAAAGGCAAATGCCCTGCAATCTAGAGAAATTTCTGAAAGTGCCATTTAGGAGTGAGTAACTTTCAAAGGAATGGATGGAATAAGCAACATCTACAAGACCTTCCCCACAGCAATCCTCCTTCGGATGTGCTTTGGTATGTGGCCTCTGTGCTGGGCCAGGCTGTGGATGATCTCTGACTGAGGGCGAGAGAGCTGACATTTTCTTTGTAAATACCAGGGGACTCCTGTGCTGCTGCCATCACTGGGGAACTTAGAAACTCTCACCTGGGGCTTTTCCACTTGACTTTGGACAAGCACTCAATTCCTCATACATATATGAGTAATTCATTACAAAGAAAATTTTAAGTAACTTTAAACTGTCCATCCTGAAACCTAAGTAGTGGCGGCCATTGGATCATTATGTTCTACATATTTGGAAACATTACTCTGTCTGTACACTCATTATTTCTTTGAATTACTGACATACTAAATGGTGATTTTATCCTTGTTTACAGGGGAGAGATTATACTATAGCTATGAAAAATGTTACTGTTGTAAAAGAGAAAAAAAGTAACAGATGGGTATCTGTTGTAGAATAATTTTGTCTTTCTTTAAATGTGCTTAGAGTGAAAGAAACAAAGTCTTAAAAATACATGAGCCATATATCTCAAAAAAGAGTGTTTTGAAATATTTATCCATTAAACATCAAATGGTCTGTTTTGTTTTCTTTTCAGAACATTAAACTTATGGTTTTGTAATATCTCCAGATCAAATTCCCTAGTTGAATATATTTCTTGCTACAAATTACCCTACCAATCACTTTATTCAACCTGCTTACTTTACAGATTAATAAACGGAGGCCAAGAAAAGATCATGTCTTTCCTACAGTTCACAATAATTGAGAGAGGTAAGTAGAAAGCTGAAACGGCTTAGCTTTTCTCCATTTTTCTACCCTAGATATTGACTCCACTCTGTATTTAAATGATGCATTAACTTAAAGATTTGCAGGTGATTGGCACCACAAATAATTCCATTTTTCAGATTACACCCATTCTTTATGAAATTTGGCATATCTGCCCCCTCATGGGCCTTTCAACATTACTGTGCTGTAACAGAGTAATGGTGCCTGCACTCAAAGAATAAAACATTCCGCATATAGTGTACATCTCATCCCCCCCCAAATGTGAGGTAGGTGTATGTGTAGTTCAAGGAAAATAGGAAGGGTTTAAAATAGTCAAGGAGGGCTGTGGGAGAAAGTACTGAAAGACTTTAATATTCCGAGGAATGTTAAAAACTCACCTCAAAATGACAACACTGATTCGCCCTGGGACTAACCTGCACAGTGGTAGGACTTCCGCCCGCAGCGCTGCAGCCTAGGAAAGGGACCAGTGTTTGAGACGGCCTTCAGGTGAGTTGGTAGAAGATTGCAAAACTAGCTATAATTGTTTACCCTCTGACTCCTTGTGGAAAGTAGCACTGTACCTGCTCCCCTTTAGAGACAGAGTCTGTTTCTCTTCCTCTGAGTCTGGGCTGTCCTCGTGACTAGCTTGCCTCAAGGATGGAGCAGAAGCGGTGATGTGCAAGTTTCCTGTGGAGGCCTCAAGGACACTGGCAGGCTTTCCGTCTTTCTCCCTATGCATCCCTGGTTGTACCAGGGCACCAGCCCCAGGCTAGCCTTCTGAGGAACGAAGAGTCATGCTGACCAGCTGCTTCAGCTCAAGTCTCCAGTGATGTGCAAAGAGCGAGGTCAGGAAGGCCACCTGGCCAGCTTGCTACTGAGTGCAGATGCCTGAGACATCCCATTTGAGACCAGAATAAATTACTAACTGGAATAATTGTGAATAAATAAATGATTGTTATTTCAACAACACAAATTTGTGGGTGGTTTGTTACTCAGCAGTAGCTCACTGATATCAAGTCCTCGAGCTACTTACCAGGGAAACAATTTTTTGGAAGAAAGAGAAGTGAAGTAGGAATAGGGATGATAATCCAAATGGAGATGCACCAGTGTTGTTGGGAGAATACAGAAGCAATGCATTACACACAGGGAAAATTTCAAACCAGGCATTCAGGCAGCAGAGTACCAGGAGAGATCCGAGGAACTCAGCATAGGTGATAATAGATCATTACACTTGTAATCCATTGTTATATCACTCTTCAAGTCTGTGTGACCCTCAATTCAGATTTTCAGAAAAGCAAACAAATCTTCCATTCATGAACCAATCATTGGGCTGCTCTGGGGTCAGGCAGGAGTCTGGCCCAAACACTCAGCTGTGATGCAGTATAAAGTAGCACCTCCCGACATCCTGGGATTACATAAATCTCCTGTAAGAGAGTATGAACATGACTGCAGGTATCTGTATATATTGTTCTAGTGATCTAGACAAAGAGAATGAGGACAGTTCAGAAATGTCCAGGAAATGTCTATTTTAATTACATAGAGAAAATGAGAATGAGGATGAAGGGACAGTATGAACCCAGCTGACATTTGACAAAGGAAGGGTTTTGGCACAAGGGTGAGCATTATGGTTGCAGAGAGCAGGGAAGAATTAAGCCAATCCTGATGGACGGTCACCTGAAGACTTGCCATCAGAACCACAGCAAGATTTCAGTTAAGGAAGAGAAAAGGGCGCTGTCCACACACTTACAGTAAAATGCGCATTTAAAATTGAGCACAGTATTGAAGAAGTTAGGTGTGCAAAGGCAGGTAAAATGTGCAAAGTAGTGGCTGCATTTTACAGGGAATTTTGTCTGAGCAATCTTCATTCATGTCGAGGTATAAAACATTGAACTCAAACTTATTTAGAAGACAATTCCCACACCTTTAAACTAGGCTGGATAATCACTACTGCATACACTGTATTCAACTGCTCTTTTCTCAGCACTTGTGAGCCTGGTAAGAAAGCAGCAGTAGGGATTTGGAAACTTGAAATCAGAATATGATGGACAGACAGACAAGGTGAAGCCTGTCCAGTCAGTACAACACGTTTCCTTCCCACATGTCTCCGTGCAGGAGTATCTGTGGACAGATAGAGAGACCTCGCTGCTATTGGTCTTTCCCTTCCCTATGTAGCATTTATTACTGTTGATTGGAAATTCCTGCCGTTACAAAATTTTCACATGCTATTGTGGTTTCCATCAGTGTTTTGTTATCTTAAATTATGCATCAATAAGTGATATTTTCTAAAAGTTTCCATGTATTTCAGGACAGAGCTTAATTTGAGATGCCCTCTTAAGTGCCTCAGAGGGGCTTCAAATAAAGTTTATTAGTGAAGACAGATTTGAGGAGTTACCTCATAATGGTTATTTATAGCCCCTAATGAGAAAGACTGTGGAGAGAGATGAACCTCTCCCAGACAGATAAGCTTTTGTTCCAATTATGGAAGGATCAAAGTTAATAGTTCAGGCAGAATGAATACTCAGAAATAAATGGGAAATATTTTCTTTGGGGCAAAGAGACTAACATAAAATAATATTGAAGTTAAAAAATGCTTAGGGGACATATGGGTTTTACCTATTTCATAAATTTATCCATTCAGTTCCTTGGTTGGGGATAAGAAGTGTCTTCATATAAATTTTTATTCAAATATTCTGGTTTTGTGTTTTCACTGCTTCCCTGCTTTCTTCCTCAGTCTTCTTGGCAAGGTAGAAATAAAAAGAAGTAACAAGAGAGGATTTAGTTGCTGGAAGAATTCACCTACTTTCTTTGCAAAGAGGAATCAGTAAGGATTGTGTTTCTGAGAATGAATAGTATTCATAGCTACCTTAGAGAAAGGCAGTATTGTTCTGATCAGGAAGCTGCAGACCTGAAGAACAGCAGGATTTGGGACCAGGTGAAGGGGAGAAGGGAATTAAATGCAAGAGAAAGGTAAAATCCCCCAGAGTGTGGAGAACCCAGGCTTGTGCATGTCGGACGGGCTGGAAATAGGTGGATGGACCTGCCAGAACAGGGGTAACAGGAAGGACAAGTTGGAGTATGAGAATCTCTCTGTTTCAGGTTCAGCAGTCTTTGACTAGATAGCTGCCCTGAGCGTTGACTAGCTGCCCTGTGAGTTGACTACCCAACCTAGAGGACTACAGTGAGGATACAGTATCAAAAGTTCCGGCTCCGGAAATTTGTGGACCCTAAACATGACAAGGTACCTGTTACATACAATCTCTCATTTCCTCCTTCTGTAATGCTTTGCTCATTATGAAAAAAAAATGGAGAAGTAAGAGTTTATATAACTGGGAGAATATCCAACTAGAAACAGAAGAGGAAACTAAAAACAATAACAAATAATACTGGCAATATATAAATTATACTCACATAAGCATGTTTCATTTTATTATTTATATTTATATTTATTTATTTTTATTGGGATATAGTTGATATACAATATTATATTGGTTTCAGATGTACAACATAGTGATTCAGCAATTATATAATTACTGAACATTAACCCTGCAAAGTGTAGTTACCCTCTGTTATTATACTAAGACATTATAATTGGTTATATTCTCTACACTGTACTTCCATTCCCGTGACTAATTTATTTTACGATTTGAAGTTTGAGTCTCTTTATCTCCTTCACATATTTCATTCATTCCCACTTCCCTATTCATTGCCAGTATGTATGAGTCTATATCTTTTTTGTTTTGTTCTTAGATTCCACATATAAGTGAAATCATATGGTGTTTGTCTTTCTCTATCTGACTTATTTCACTTACCATGATTGCTTCTAGATTCATCCACGTTGTTGGAAATGGCAGACTTCATCCTTTTTTATGGCTGAGTAATAATCCATTGTGTATATGTACTGCATCTTCTTTACCCATTCATCTATTGATGAACACTTTGGTTGCTTCCATTTCTTGGCTATTATAAATAATGCTGAAATGAAAATAGGCATACATATATCTTTTCAAGTTAGGGGTTTTGTTTTCTTTAGATAAATTCCCAGAAGTTGAATTGCTGGGTCATACAGAATTGCTATTTTTAGTTTTTGAGGAATCTCCATATTGTTTTCCACAGTGGTTGCACCAACTTACATTCCCACCAACAGTGAAGGAGGGTTCCCTTTTCTCCACTAGATACCTCACCAACACTTGTTATTTCTTTTCTTTTGGATAATAGCCAGTCTGACTGGTGTTTTGATTTGCATTGCCCTGATGATTAGTGATGTGGAGCATCTTCATGTGTCTGTTGGCCATCTGTATGTCTTCTTTGGAAAAATATCTATTCAAGCCCTCTGCCCATTTTTCAATTGGAGTTTTTATTTTTCTGGTATTGACTTTTATGAGGTATTATTTTAGGTATTAGCCCCTTATCAGGTATATCATTTACAAATATATTCTATCATACAGTAAATTGCCTTTTCTTTTTGTTGCATTTAATTTGATCTGGACCAGGGACTTTTCTAGACTCACACACATGCGTGTGTGCATGCATACACACACACACATTATTTAATCCTCATTAACCCTTTATGGAAAGCTTATACTATGTGATTTCATCCCTACTTTGCAGATGATGGAACTGAGGAGGTGAGAGTTTTAATTTCCCAAGGTCATACTTCTAGAAACTGGGCAGCCAGGATCTGACGTGCAGGCTTCTAGCACATTTTATACTACTGCACAGAGTTTAACACATTCCTATTAATAACCTATTGCATTCTTTCATAGAAGGCAAAAAAGGGAAAAAACAAAAATCAAAATAAAACATGGACCTTGACACAAGAGATAATAATTTCCTGGGTGAGAAAATTGTAGAAATCGTATCAGGATAGTGTGGTGTGATAGTGCTGAAGAATGTGAAAATGAACGACATTGTGGATCAGCATATGAGTCTAGAGGCAGAATGCTTAGCCTTTGAAACTGCTCTGCCACCACCCACTGTATGATACTCCAAGCCTCCATCTCCTTATTTGTAAAATGTATGAGCAGTGAAACTGCACAGAACACTGTTGTAAATGAACTTGCTTAGAACAGTGCCTGGCACAGAATAAGCCCTCAGTAAATGGTAGCTTTTCTTATTACAAGTGAAACTGGAGACTTAGTTAAAAATGCATATTGCATAATTGGATCTCCACTGCTGAAGAATTGGTAAAGACTGGAAAAGAACGAGAATGCTAAAGAAAGTGCAACATCACATGGAAGTGGAGTTTTGTGGAAACACAACTGGAGAAATACATTAAGGTCATACCAGAGAGAACTCCAGGACACATGCTAAGAAAGCTATTGAGCTTTTCGGTATTTAAAATTTAGAAAATAAAACTGATTAAAATCAGTTCTGAATTTTCAAATGAAAAAATAGCACAGTCCCATGGTAAGAGGCAGGTCTGGAAAGTGGGAGACTGGAGACAGGAGGCTGTTGCTGTAGGCCTGATGTGAATTCTGAGACCTGATTAGGGATGTAGAAAGGATTCAGAAGAATCCTATTTAACAAGACTGTAAAGGGCAGCATCTGTAGGACATGGTGTCTGAAGAGTAGACAAGAAACTAAACATTACTCCGGACTGTCCTGAGGACTATGAGAGGTCATTTCCAGGTAGCAGGAGGAAAAGGCAACACAGGTTATCACATGGCTGACAAGGAAAAGCGAAAGAACAAGTAGGCACCTGATGGACTATGTGGAGATATTCAGAGGAAACACTGACCTTCAAATTAGAGTCCCTGAAATAATGGCTATTCCTCTGTTAGGATAAAGCCCGAAACCCATAACAAACGTGAACAGGTAGGGCCTACTCTGTGTCTTCATCTGGCCTATTTCTACTTTGCTTTTGACCGTTCATATCCAGGCCACATGCCGTTTTACTTAAAAATGGCAGTCCTGTGCTTCTCTCCATCTCTGAACTTTTCTCATGTTGCTCCCACCCCCTTCCCTTAATAAGGTTCAGATCTTGCTTCAGTGTTATGTTTTCAAAGAAAGCAATCAATCTCAGAACTCCCTGATTAGGTGAGTTCTCCTTAACACTTTAGAGCAGATTTAACTAGTTAATCACTATTCTGCATTTTTCTTGCCATTCTTCTGTTTCCACTTAATAACTATGAAGACATATGTATGTGTGTATGGTTGAGAGCATTAGTAAAGGCTGGAAAATAATACATACTTTCTTCAAAATGAATGAATGAATAGATGATTTAGTCTTAAGCACATGTCCGTTATATTACTTAAATTTTTATTTTATTTTTTAGCCATTTTAGATAAATGGAAATGATTCTGATAAAAAATAAACTCATATAGTTCAAAGTTAAACCATTTTATTCCCTCACGAGTGAGTTTCCTTAGTAACTACACATCTCTGACTTTCAAATGGGCGTCTATTTGAATTTTTTCCAAAATGTTAGGCTGTATTCCTCATCAGGATAGGTGTTCATTACAATCACAGTGTACTTGGACGACTGGGGAGGAGAGCAGCATTTTTCCGGGATAACAGCTGTGAAGATTAACAGATGCAGTTGGTTAGCTGCACATCTCTGCTGATTCTAAGTAATTGTTATGAGTATTGAAATGTGGCTGAAATGTTACTCTTGGCAATATCAATTTCTGTAGCATCTTATTCCTATTCATCACATTTGTAATTCTCATGTTTATCTAATTCATGGGAATTTTCCTTTTATGACTATTTAGATTCCATTAGTCATCTTTTCTGTTCATGTACCAAGCCGTGGGTATGTCTGTTAGTAAATTATCGTGAAGGAGAAATATGAAAGGAAACAGGCCTCTGAAATGGAAAAGCCAAGAAAAAAGGAGATTGGTTGCATTCCTTCTACTTGTCTGGTATTGAAACGCTATTGTTACTTAGAATAAGCATGCTTACTAATGCCTGCTCAGTTCTCTGTCACTCACTGGGACTGGGGTTCATTCAATTAGGTGGATACTGCTGCAAACGGGAGCAAGTATGAGGTCCAATCCCTGGGTGAGCCAGCGAGCTGGACTGTTGAATTTGTCGTGGTCTGTACTGAAAACGCCTGGGGACCAGTGTGCACATTCTTGTCCCATCAAAACTGCACCTTGAAGTGAGTGACTAAGTATCAACATTGCTGACTTTGCAAGGAAGAGCATTGAAGTTCTAATATCAGTACGAGGGCTTATACTAGTCTGCTGACTTTGGAATATGTTAATATGAATATAGACATACCTGATGTTAAGGATTCATGTTCAGACCTGTTGTGACACTCCAAGAGGAGGCTATGATAATATATGAACTTGTTTTTTTGTAGTTTCTCTGCAACCCCTCCTCATTTTTTAAAAACTTATTAATTACTAGAAATATCTTAGGCCAGGTTAAAGTAACATGAAGAGACATGCCCTAACCATGGGTGTAGCATAGATGTATGGACAAGGTGAATCAGTATGCAGCCATGCCACAAAGTGCCCTACTCTGAAACCTTCCTTCCAGAGCCCTATTTCTACAGGAACTCCCTCTCTTATCCAAAATTCTGAAATTTAAAAAGAAAGACAATGTGAAGTTTTATAAATAGCTTATTTTGTAGTTAAACATTATTGAAAATGAAATGAAGCTATTTATAATGTTTATCTTAGCATGAAGATTGGTATGCCTCTCTGCAGAAATATTAGTGTCTGAATAAAGCTCTCTTTCCACAAATCCCTTCAAGAGATGTTTATTATATTTCTAGTAGTTAAAACATTATGATTTTTACACTGTATAGTATATTTGAAACCAATATAATATTGTATATAAACTATGCTTCAATAAAAAGTAGGCTTTTTATACTGGGCAGTATACTTGAAAAAATATACTATACTTCAATAAAAAAAGAAATATTATGTAATTAAAAATAGATCTGGTTCCAAATGTTTCAGATAAAGCATTGTACACAGTATTTCTACTACTTCAATAACTGAAGTAGTTCAAGCACACACACACACAAGACTCCTTCAGATCCTAGAGTACCTTTGAAGTTCCCCTGAGAGCCATAGTCTATCTGTTTCAGTATCTTGGGAAGAGAAGACACATGCACGATTTGTGGCCTCGTTAGGGCTGACCTTATATAATAAACTGAACGTGATGTAGAGCAGGAAGCTCAGATACAGCTGCTAGATAAGCAAGGTTCTGCTCAGAGCTGCAGCCATTTACCACTTGCGGCCTGCAAGTCATTTCATGTTCAATCCCTCATTTGTAAAATACACTTAATAATACTTAACCTAATGAGTTTAAATAATAGAGAAAATGTATCTATGTATATAAAGGCACTGAAACAGTAAACATTTTATAAGTGGCAATTACTAAGTGATAGGTTTTTCTGTCTTAATTATTTAATGAAAAGAAAACAATCCTATCAATGCAAAATAAAAATCAGCTTTCTGTTAAATAATGTAGTGAATATGTCATGAGAAATTTTTCTGGATCTCCATAATTGATAAAAGGCATTCGTAGAAATATAACTGATCATTCCAAATGTATACAATAACATTAAATCATTTTGTTCTCTCTCTTCATAATAGAATGATTGCATCATAATATAAAGTTAGTCCTCAAAACTATGGAATTTGGATATAAGCTTCACATGGTGGGAACAATTGCATATATACACATAAGGCAAGATTAGAAACAATTTTACACGTAAAATGTGAACACTACAATCCACCAAGAGTGTTAAAGCCACAATTCTTTCTTGTGAGTAAATTTAAAGCACATTTGCATAATTAATACAATAAATGCTGATGGAAACACTTTAGTATAAGTTTCTAAACATATTTTTCAACTTGACACCAATAAAAAAAATAATCCTATAAAAATATGACTGTCCTCGCTACATGTAAGAGAATGAAATTGGACTACTGTCTAGCCCCATACACAAAGGTAAACTCAAGGTGGATCAAAGACCTGAATGTAAGTCATGAAACCATAAAACTCTTAGAAAAAAACATAGGCAAAAATCTCCTGGACATAAACATGAGCAACTTCTTCATGAACATATCTCCCCGGGCAAGGGAAACAAAAGCAAAAATGAACAAGTGGGACTATATCAAGCTGAAAAGCTTCTGTACAGCAAAGGACACCATCAGTAGAACAAAAAGACATCCTACAGTATGGGAGAATATATTCATAAAAAACGTATCTGATAAAGGGTTGACATCCAAAATATATAAAGAACTCATGCACCTTAACAAACAGAAAGCAAATAATCCAATTAAGAAATGGGCAGAGGACATGAATAGACACTTCTCCAAAGAAGAAATTCAGATGGCCAACAGGCACATGAAAAGATGCTCCACATTGCTAATCATCAGAGAAATGCAGATTAAAACCACAATGAGATATCACCTCACACCAGTGAGGATGGCCAACATCCAAAACACAAACAACAACAAATGTTGGCGAGGATGTGGAGAAAAGGGAACCCTCCTACACTGCTGGTGGGACTGCAAATTAGTTCAACCATTGTGGAAAGCAGTATGGAGGTTCCTCAAAAAACTCAAAATAGAAATACCATTTGACCCAGGAATTCCACTCCTAGGAATTTACCCTAAGAATGCAGCAGCCCAATTTGAAAAGGACAGATGCACCCCTATGTTTATCGCAGCACTATTTACAATAGCCAAGAAATGGAAGCAACCTAAGTGTCCATCAGTAGATGAATGGATAAAGAAGATGTGGTACATATACACAATGGAATATTATTCAGCCATAAGAAGAAAACAAATCCTACCATTTGCAACAACATGGATGGAGCTAGAGGGTATTATGCTCAGTGAAATAAGCCAAGCCGAAAAGACAAGTATCAAATGATTTCACTCATATGTGGAGTATAAGAACAAAGAAAAAAACTGAAGGAACAAAACAGCAGCAGACTCACAGAACCCAAGAACGGACTAATAGTTACCAAAGGGAAAGGGACTGGGGAAAATGGGCGGGAAGGGAGGGATAAGAGGGAAAAAGGGGCATTACGATTAGCAGATGTAATGTTGGGGGGGCACAGGGAGGGTAGTACAACTCAGAGAAGACAAGTAGTGATTCTATAGCATCTCACTACGCTGATGGACAGTGACTGTAATGGGGTTGGTGGGGGGGACCTGATGAAGGGGTAGTTTAATAATCGTAATATTGCACATGTAATTGTAAATTAATGATAATAAAATAAATTATATTAAAAAAATATGACTGTCCTCAGTTCAGCAACTTCATAACCACTTTGAAAATTAATGTATTCCTTTATAATATCGGTGGGGGATTTTCTATTGGTAATAAGCACAACACACCAGGCAATATTAGCTTTAAATTGTTATAATCAGTGTTTATGTGGAATCACTTTTTTTTTCCCAAAGATGTCTTTGTAATGTCATTTTAACAAGTGAATTTAGTTATTGAAACTAAAATGAGAAAAAAAGTAATTATGGAAAGTGAAATTATTTAAATTTCAAAGGTATAACAGAAAATTAGTAGTTTACTATAATTTCATCACATAAGTACTCTGCTTTGTAATTCTCGAGTCAGTAAGGGATTAAATTATCTCACTAATAGATTCCTTGGAGAAAAATAAAGGCTTCAGAAGTCAGTCTTAATGTCCTCCGGTTTTGGGTAGTACTGCTATCCATGAAATTATTATATCAGCAAGATTATGTCTCACTTCAACAGTTATAAATACTGCCAGCTGAGCACGGGCCTTAATGAAGGTCAAGGTTAATTATTTAGAGTGATGGCCATTATGGAAAGTGTTCCTGCAGTTTCCACTATAATTCTAACAGGGAAGAAAAAATTATTCAGTTCAGATTGAAAAGTTATATCTCTAAATTGTTTCCCATTAAGATATTAAGATACTTATAAATATGTACTAGTTTACATATACTCATTAGCTTTCAAAGCATAACTGCCTGATAAAGACATGTAGCGTTCAAGTATATACTAGATTCTACAGTGGCCGATGGTTTAGATTTTCCAAACTTAGGGGTCTTCTTTCCAAATATTTTTCCCCTGAGCATTTAACTCAATGTTTCCAAAAGATATTTTATATATAAGGAAGGACACTAAATGACAATATTTTCTTGAGGAAAGAGCACCCTTCTTTCTCTGCACCTGCAGGTCGGGAAGGATGGCCGTGAGAATAACGGGCATGCACTCACACAAATAACCACATGGGGAAGACACACCTACCAGACCCAAAGGATCACAGGTCACATCCAGGGTGGCTTTGCCTCCATCTGTTCTCTCAGTTTTACAAACTGTGTTTTGATTATCCAGTATCAAGTAATACAGACTGAACTATAGAACACACAATTTCCATAATCCACAATTAATGCCTTCACAAAAATTCATATTTTAAATTTGAAAATTGATCATGCTTCATGGTTAAAATGTCATGAAGTTTGGACATACAGGAATGAATTTTACAAAAAATTGAATTTACAAAAAGTGAAAAATTTGTACTTAGAACATCGTAAATTTTTAAAATGTGTAGCCACTGAACATACATGGCATTTGATTAATGTGAATTATCATATTCAGATTTTTCTTTTTTGTCAGGTACTGAAAGGAGTGGAGAAACATCTACATGTGGCTGAGCCTTTTATGAAGACCCCAAGATACAGAAGTCAAGGAGACTTCCAGTGCTGTATGGATTGGGAGGGGATTTCAGCATCAGAATTCCCTGAATGATCTTTATTATTGCTGTTGTTATTACTGCTATTATCACTATTTTAATTATGCAGTATTTTTATCTAGTGGAGATGATTTAATTTTTGAATTTCCATCACCTAGTTTTTTTATATTTAATTTACTATCATTAATGTATAATTACATGAACAACATTATGGTTACTAGACACCCTCCATTATCAAGTCCACACAACATACCCCATTACAGTCACTGTCCATCGGCATAGTAAGATGCTATA
The DNA here is from genome assembly GCA_032199065.1 of Smutsia gigantea. NCBI lineage: Eukaryota > Metazoa > Chordata > Mammalia > Pholidota > Manidae > Smutsia > Smutsia gigantea. The sequence continues at coordinate 147,941 of JAVSCE010019575.1, forward strand.
GAATCACTATGTCTCTTCTCTGTGCTATACTGCCTTCCCCCTGACACCCCCCCCACATTATACATGCTAATCGTAATGACACTTTTTCTCCCTTATCCCTCCCTTCCCACCCATCCTCCCCAATCCCTTTCCATTTGGTAACTGTTAGTCCATTCTTTGGTTCAGTGAATCTGTTGCTGTTTGGTTCCTTCAGTTTTTTCCTTTGATCTTATACTCCACAGATGAGTGAAGTCATATGATACTTGTCTTTCTCAGCTTGGCTTATTTCACTGAGCATAATACCATCTAGCTCCATCCATGTTGTTGCAAATGGTAGGATTTGTTTTCTTCTCATGGCTGAATAATATTCCATTGTGTATATGTACCACCTCTTCTTTATCCATTCATCTACAGATGGACACTTAGGTTGCTTCCATTTCTTGGCTATTGTCAATAGTGCTGGTGCTGCAATAAACATAAGGGTGCATATGTCTTTTTCAAACTGGGCTGCTGCATTCTTAGGGTAAATTCCTAGGAGTGGAATTTCTGGGTCAAATGGTATTTCTATTTTTAGCTTTTTGAGAACCCTCCATATTGCTTTCCACAATAGCTGAACTAGTTTATATTCCCACCAGCAGTGTAGGAGGGTTTTCCTTTCTCCACATCCTTGCCAACTTTTGTTGTTGTTTGTCATTTGGATGTTGGCCATCCTCACTGGTGTGAGGTGATATCTCATTGTGGTTTTAATTTGCATTTTCTGATGATTAGCGATGTGGAGCATCTTTTCATGTGCCTGTTGGCTATCTGAATTTCTTCTTTGGAGAAGTGTCTGTTCAGCTCCTCTGCCCATTTTTTAATTGGCTTATTTGCTTTCTTTTTTGTTGAGGTGCGTGAGCTATATATATAATTTGGATGTCAACCCCTTATCAGATATGTCATTTACAAATATATTCCCCCATACTGTAGGATGTTTTTTGTTCTACTGACAGTGTCCTTTGCTGTACAGAAGCTTTTTAGTTTCATATAGTCCCACTTGTTCATTTTTGCTTCTGTTTCCCTTGCTCGGGGAGATATGTTCATGAAGAAGTTGCTCATGTTTATGTCCAAGAGATTTTTGCCTATGTTTTTTTCTAAGAGTTTTATGGTTTCCTGACTTACAGTCAGGTCTTTGATCCATTTTGAGTTTACTTTTGTGTATGGGATTAGACAATAGTCCAGTTTCATTCTCTTACATGTAGCCTCCAGTTTTGCCAACTCCAGCTGTTGAAGTGGCTGTCATTTCCCCATTTTATATCCATGGCTCCTTTATCGTATATTAATTAACCATAGATGCTTGGGTTTATATCTGGGCTCTATAGTCTCTTCCACTGGTCTGCAGTTCTGTTCTTGTGCCAGTACGAAATTGTCTTGATTACTGTAGCTTTGTAGTAGATCTGGAAGTCAGGGAGGGTAATTCCCCCTGTTTCATTCTTCCTTCTCAGGATTGCTTTGGCTATTCGGGGTCTTTTGTGGTTCCTTATGAATTCTCTAGTTCACTGAACAGTGCTGTTGGTATTTTGATAGGAATTCCATTGAATCTGTAGATTGCTTTAGGCAGGATGGCCATTTGGACGCTATTAATTCTTCCTGTCCATGAGCATGGGATGTGTTTCCATTTATTGGTTTCTTCTTTAATTTCTCTCTTGAGTGTCTTATAGTTTTCAGAGAATAAGTCTTTCACTTCCTTGGTTAGGTTTATTCCTAGGTATTTTATTCTTTTTGATGCAGTTGTGAATGGAATTGTTTTCTCTTTGTGCTAGTTCAATGTTAGTGTATGGGAATGCAACAGATTTCTGTGTATTAATTTTGTATCCTGTGACGTTGCTGAATTTGGATATTAGATCTAGTAGTTTTGGAGTGGATTCTTTAGGGTTTTTTATGTACAATATCATGTCATCTGCAAACAGGGACAGACTTCTTCCTTGCCAGTCTGGGTGCCTTTCATTTCTTTGTGTTGTCTTATTGCCGCCGCTAGGACCTCCAGTACTATGTTAAATACAAGTGTGTAGAGTGGGCATCCTTGTCTTATTCTCGATCTTAAAGGAAAAGCTTTCAGCTTCTTGCTGTTAAGTATAATGTTGGCTGTGGGTTTGTCATATATGGCCTTTATTATGTTGAGGTACTTGCCCTCTATACCCATTTTGTTGAGAGTTTTTATCATGAATGGATGTTGAATTTTGTTGAATGCTTTTCAGCATCTGTGGAGATGATCATGTGGTTTTTGTCCTTCATTTTGTTGATGCAGTGTATGATGTTGATGGATTTTCAAATGTTGTACCATCCTTGCATCCCACTTGATCATGATGGATGATCTTTTTGATGTATTTTTGAATTCAGTTTGCTAATATTTTTTTGAGTATTTTTTCATCTATGTTCATCAGGGATATTGGTCTGTAATTTTCTTTTTTTGTGGTGTATTTGCCTGTTTTGGTATTACAGTGATATTGGCCTCGTAGAATGAGTATGGGAGTATTCCCTCCTCCTCCACTTTTGGAAAACTTTAAGGAGGATGGATTTAGGTCTTCACTAAATGTTTGATAAAATTCAGCAGTGAAACCATCTGGTCCAGGTGTTTTGTTCTTAGGTAGTTTTTTGATTACCAATTCAATTTCTTTGCTGGTAATTGGTCTATTCAGATTTTCTGTTGCTTCCTCAGTCACCCTTGGAAGGTTGTATTTTTCTAGAAAGTTGTCCATTTCTTCTAGGTTATCCAGTTTGTTAGCATATAAATTTTCATAGTATTCACTCATAATTCTTTGTATTTCTGTGGTGTCCATAGTGATTTTTCCTTTGTCATTTCTGATTGTGTTTATGTGTGTAGTCTCTATTTTTCTTTGATAAGTCTAGCTAAGGATTTGTCTATTTTGTTTATTTTCTTGAAGAACCAGCTCCTGCTTTCATTGATTCTTTCTATTGTTTTATTCTCAATTTTATTTATTTCTGCTTTAATCTTTATTATGTCCCTTCTTCTGCTGACTTTGTGCCTCATTTGTTCTTCCTTTTCTAGTTTCTTTAATTGTGAGTTTAGACTGTTCATTTGGGATTGTTCTTCTTTCCTGAAGTAGGTAGGCCTCTATTGCAATATATTTGCCTCTTAGCACGGCCTTCACTGCATCCTACAGATTTTGTGGTGTTGAATTATTGTTGTCATTTGTTTCCATATATTGCTTGATCTCTGTTTTTATTTGGTCATTGACCCATTGATTATTTAGGAGCATGTTATTAAGCCTCCATGTGTTTGTGGGCTTTTTCATTTTCTTTGTGTAATTTATTTCTAGTTTCATACCTTTGTGATCTGAGAAGCTGGTTGGTACAATTTCAATCTTTTTTAATTTACTGAGGTTCTTTTTGTGGCCTAGTATATAATCTATTCTTGAAAATATTCCATGTGCACTTGAGAAGAATGTGTATCCTGTTGCTTTTGTATGGAGTGTTCTGTAGATGTCCATTAGGTCCATCCATTCTAAAACATTTTTCAGTGCCTCCGTGTCTTTAGTTATTTCATGTCTGTTTGATCTGTCCTTTGGAGTGAGTGGTGTGTGAAGTCTGCTAAAATGAATGCATTGCATTCTATTTCCTCCTTTAATTCTGCTAGTATTTGTTCCACATATGTCGGTGCTCCTGTGTTGGGTCCATAGATATTTATAATGGTTATATCCTCTTGTTGGACTGACCCCTTTATCATTATGTAATGTCCTTCTTTATCTCTTGTTACTTTCTTTGCTTTGAAGTCTATTTTGTCTGATACAAGTGCTGCAACACCTGTTTTTTTCTCCCTGCTGTTTGCATGAAACAACTTTTTCCATCCCTTCACGTTTAGTCTGTGTATGTCTTTAGGTTTGAGGTGAGTCTCTTGTAAGCAGCATATAGATGGGTCTTGCTTTTTTATCCATGCTATTATTCTGTGTCTTCTGGTTAGTGCATTCAGTCCATTACATTTAGGGTGATTTTCGATAGGTGTGTACTTTAGATTTGTGGTTACCAAAGGTTCAAGAGTAATTCCCTTACTATCTACCAGTCAAATTTAACTCACTTCCTATGGTATTCTAAACACAACCTAAAGGGGTTTTTTTTTCCTCCTTTTTCTTTTTCTGCCTCCTCCATTCTTTGTATGTTATGAATCATATTCTGTACTTTTTGTCTATCCCTTGGGTGACATCTATTTAGCTTTCGGAATACTTCCATCTATAAGAGTCCCTCCAAAATGCACTGGAGAGGTGATTTGTGGGAGGCAAATTATCTCAGCTTTTGCTTATCTGAAAATTGTTTAATCCCTCCTTCAAATTTAAATGATAACCTTGCCGGGTAGAGTATTCTTGGTTCAAGGCCCTTCTGCTTCATTGCATTAATTATTTCATGCCACTCCCTTCTGGCATGTAAGGTTTCTGTTGAGAAGTCTGATGATAGCCTGATGGGTTTTTCTCTGTAGGTGATCTTTTTTCTCTCTCTAGCTGCTTTTAAAAGCCTGTCTTTATCCTTGATCTTTGCCATTTTAATTATTATATTTCTTGCTGTTGTCTTCCCTGGGTCCCTTGTGTTGGGAAATCTGTGCACCTCCATGTCTTGAGAGACTATCTCCTTCCCCAGATTATGACAAACCCAAAGCTAACATCATACTTAATGGAGAGAAGCTGAAAGCTTTTCATCTAAGATCAGGAACAAGACAGGGATGCCCACTCTCTCCACTGTTATTCAACATAGTACTGGAGGTCCTAGCCATGGCAATCAGACAAAACAAAGACATACGAGGCATCCAGATTGGTAAAGAAGAAGTCAAATTGTCACTATTTGCAGATGACATGGTATTGTACATAAAAAAGCCGAAAGACTCCACTCCAAAACTACTAGAACTAATATCTGAATTCAGCAATGTTGCAGGATACAAAATTAACACACAGAAATCCGTTGCTTTCCTATACACTAACGATAAACTAACGGAAAGAGAAATCAGAAAAACAATTCCATTCACAATTGCATCAAAAAGAATAAAATACCTAGGAATAAACCTAACAAAGGAAGTGAAAGACCTGTAACCTGAAAACTACAAGACATTCCTAAGAGAAATTAAAGAGGACACTAACAAATGGAAATGCATCCCATGCTCTTGGCTAGGAAGAATAAATATTGTCAAAATGGCTATACTACCCAAAGCAATCTACAGATTCAACGCAATCCCTATCAAACTACAAACAGCTTTCTTCAATGAACTCGAACAAATAATTCTAAAATTCATATGGCACCACCACAAAAGACCCCGAATAGCCAAAGCAATCCTGAGAAGGAGGAATAAAACAGGGGGATTACACTCCCTGAATTCAAGCTCTACTACAAACCCACAGTAATCAAGACAATTTGATATTGGCACAAAAACAGACCCACAGATCAGTGGAATAGAATAGAAAATCCAAAGATCAACCCAAACACATACAGTCAATTAATATTTGATAAGGGAGCCTTGGATATACACTAGGGAGATGACGGCCTCTTCAGCAGCTGGTGTTGGAAAAACTGGACAGCTACATGTAAGAGAATGAAATTGGACCACTGTCTAAACCCATACACAAAGGTAAACTCAAGGTGGATCAAAGACCTGAATGTAAGTCATGAAACTATAAAACTCTTAGAAAAAAATATAGGCAAAAAGCTCTTGGACATAAACATGAGTGACTTCTTCATGAACATATCTCCCCGAGCAAGGGAAACAAAAGCAAAAATGAACAAGTGGGACTATATCAAGCTGAAAAGCTTCTGTTCAGCAAAGGACACCATCAGTAGAACAAAAAGACTTCCTACAGTATGGAAGAATATATTCATAAATGACATATCCGAAAAGGGGTTGACCTCCAAAATATATAAAGAACTCACGCACCTCAACAAACAAAAAGCAAATAATCCATTTAAGAAATGGGCAGAGGACATGAATAGACACTTCTCCAAAGAAGAAATTTAGATGGCCAACAGGCACAGGAAAAGATGCTCCACATCACTAATCATCAGAGAAATGCAGATTAAAACCACAATGAGATATCACCTCACACCAGTGAGGATGGCCAACATCCAAAACACAAACAACAACAAATGTTGGCGAGGATGTGGAGAAAAGGGAACCCTCCTACACTGCTGGTGGGAATGCAAATTAGTTCAACCATTGTGGAAAGCAGTATGGAGGTTCCTCAAAAAACTCAAAATAGAAATACCATTTGACCCAAGAATTCCACTCCTAGGAATTTACCCTAAGAATGCAGCAACCCAGTTTGAAAAAGACAGATGCACCCCTATGTTTATCGCAGCACTATTTACAATAGCCAGGAAATGGAAGGAACCTAAGTGTCCATCAGTAGATGAATGGATAAAGAAGAGGTGGTACATATCCACAATGGAATATTATTCAGCCGTAAGAAGAAAACAAATCCTACCATTTGCAACAACATGGATGGAGCTAGATGGTATTATGCTCAGTGAAATAAGTCAAGCTGAAAAAGACAAGTACCAAATGATTTCACTCATATGTGGAGTATAAGAACTAAGGAAAAAAAAAACTGAAGGAACAAAACAGCAGGAGACTCACAGAACCCAAGAGCGGACTAATAGTTACCAAAGGGAAAGGGACTGGGGAAAATGGGTGGGAAGGGAGGGGTAAGAGGGAAAAAGGGGCATTACGATTAGCAGATGTAATGTTCGGGGGGCACGGGGAGGGCTGTACAACCCAGAGAGGACAAGTAGTGACTCTATGACATCTCACTATGCTGATGGACAGTGACTGCAATGGGGTTGGGGGGGGAACTGATGAAGGGGGTAGTGTAATCACCATAATATTACTCATTTAATTGTAGTTTAATGATATCAAAATAAACTAAAAAAAAAAGAAATTACCTCCTCAATGACACTTTCTATCCTTTTTTCTCTCTTTTTCTGGTACCCCTATTATGCGAATATTGTTGTGTTTGGATTGATCACACAATTCTCTCAATATTCTTTCATTCTTAGAGATTCCTTTTTCTCTCTTGCCTCAGGTTCTTTGTATTCCTATTCTATAATTTCTATGCCATTTACTGTCTCTTCTACTACATCTAATCTGCTTTTAAATCCCTCCATTGTATGTTTCATTTCAGATATGGAATTTCTTAATGATGGAATCTCCATCTTAAATTCAGTCCTGAGTTCTTGAATATTTTTCTGTACCTCCATAAGCATGTTTATAATTTTTATTTTGAACTCACTTTCAGGAAGATTTGTGAGTTCAGTTTCATTTGGCTCTTTTTGGGGGGTTTGGGAGATTTTTTTCTGAATCATGTTCTTGTGACATTTCGCTAACTGTGTGATGCCCTCTAGTGCCCAGAAGCTCCAGTCTCTGGAGCTGCTCAGCCGTTAGTGTGAGGTTTAGTGTCATTGGGGAGTGGAGCTGTTGCCTTTGGGGAGGAAAGGTCTGTTTCCTTATTCCTGTCTGCGGTGGCTGTCTCCAGTATCACAGCCAGTGGGCTTTGCATACAAGTGTAAGTCTCTGTGCTCAGTGTCTCTAGCTGATGTAGGCAGGGCCTCTCTCTGGATGGCCTGACACTAGTGCAGTGACTGCTGGTTTGCGAGCTGGTGCTGTCAGGCCAGGAGGAAGGCTCTGCAAGCTGCGTGTCACAGTGGGGGCCTTAGAGCTGAGAAGCCAGCCAGGGGGATGGAGTGCCTGAAGCTCCTCAAAGTTTCCAATCTGCTGTGCTCAGACAACCTTGTCCAGCTCTCCCTTCTCCCGCACAGCAAGCTCCATGCAGCCCCTACCCCTTCAGCAGCCCTCTTGTTGCTAGGAAGCCTCTCAGACTGCCTGCCTTTCCTCTGTTACAGAGCAGCTGTATGTGGATCCCATTCTCCACAAATGGCCGGAATGTCAGTCTCTCAGGCACTCCCTTGTCCCAGCTCCCCAACCTCCAGGGCAACACACAGAGCAGGTTTCCACTCGCAAAGCATATTTCTAGGGATGGGTGTTCAGCAGTCCCCGGATTCCACCCCCTCCCTGCTCCGTTTCTCTTCCTCCTGCTGGTGAACTGTGGTGGAGGAAGGGCTTGGGTTCCGTTGGATGAAAGCTTTCCTATGTTACCCTGTTTTGTGAGGTCTACTCTGTTCCTGGTGTCTGTCTGCAGTCTGGTTCAGCCTTCTTTCCTGTTGCTGTTTTGGGTTAGTTGTATTAATTAACTATATTTTCATACTACTTTTGGTTTTGGGAGGAGTTCTCTGTCTCACCTCTCATGCCACCATCTTGAATCTTCCATCACCTAGTTTTTAAGCTGAACATTTTACCTTAATTATTATTTTTTTGGAAAAAGAAAAGCATCACAGATACAGAGACTGATGTTTACTGCTCCTTTCCTTCAAAGAAAAATAGTATTCTGAAATTGTATACCCTCACAACATTACTATGTGGGTATTATATGTACTACTATTTTTATTTCATAACAATGGTACCATACAGTTCACATTATTCACTGATCATTGTGTTTTTGAGAAATTATGATTTGACACATGTTGATACAGGTAGCTTGAGCTTATTTTAACTGCTATGTGCAATTCCATTTTAGGAATATAGCTAAAATTATTTATCCATTCACATGGATGGGTGATAATTTTTTCTAATTTTTCTGTCTTACAATGATGTTGCCATGAACAGACTTCTACACAACCCTTCATGCTCATGAGCCACAGTTTCTTTTGGGTACATAATGGGAAGTGGAATTGTTGGCTATATAAACCAGAAAGGTGATCTACTCTGTATTTCCTTTTCTTTTCCCTATGGTAGTATTAATTAGATTTTTAAAATATTACCAATTATAGCCATTGTTTATTTTTATTTTTGTTCTTTCTGTTAAGATTGAGAAAGTTTGCAGCTATTCATTAGGCATTAGGGTTTCTGCTTTTTTTTCTTTACACATGTTTTTTTATTTAATACATATACCAACTCCACAAATTACGTAAAATGATCTTCATGTTATTGACAAGTAAACTGGAGCTACATACCTGTGCTATCTACATATGAAATATTTAATTCATTATATGTTCTGGTCTATAGCATTTACATTTTGAAATATTTAATGTTTTCAAAATTATAGTCACATACTGTCACCTTGGCAGACTTCACTGTTTTGTTTTGTTTTTTAATTGAAGTATCGATACACAGTCTTTTTTGGTTTCAAATATACAACACAATGGTTTAACAGTTACCCATATTATTATATCCTCACACTAGTGTAGTTACTATCTGACAGCATTGGTCTATTGAAGATCTATGCCTGCTTTTCTCCTTGATTGGTTCCTTTTCTTTAAGAAGTCACATTTATTCTATTTTTTGAATTTGAATCCTTTGTCTGTTTATTCTTTGTGTATTTATGCCTGTCTGGGGCTTGTTTAACTTTAAATTATGTTCCAGCAATTAGGTGAAATTCACACAAGATTAGAGAACAAAATTGAGGCAACAGACATCTTCTAGCCTCTGCTGGTGCTCACAGGTTGGAGAGCACGAATATTTGTGGCTGTCCTCAACGGTTTTCAGTACCAAATCGAACCACCAAAGTTGTAGGTGAAAAATCAATGTGGCAAAGAAAGCAGAGGCAGCATCAGAAGTTTCTAGACCTGTGGTTTGAGAGAAAACAATGGGAGACAGCTGACTTTGCTCTAAGAGTCTCCCTCTTACCCACCTCCCTGCAACACTCTCGGCCAAGTTCATTCAGGGAGATGCCCTCCTTCCAAAATGGAGCATCTCTTTGCTGATCCAATTTTAAGCCCAAGGGTTGCTTTTTTAGGCCTAGCTTTCTTTTCTTGTTTAAGAACACTCAAATTTCACTCCTATTTTGCATCTTAACTTGCCGAACTCTTTTGTCCTCTGGCTTCCATGCATGGCCCAACCTTCTTTCCATTGATTTGTTAATGGCTAACTTGGAACTTTCTGAAAGGGTACATGAGGGAGGCAAGGACCTAGTATTTGCTTTTGGACTGGTTCTTCTTGCCTTAAAGGGAGGGCAAACCTTTGGGAAAGGCTCTGAGTAACTCCTATTTTCTGTTCTTTGGATGACTCTTCTGATTGTGTGAGGCTCATCTTAGTGGATCCACAGAATGTTTATTGTTCAGACCACCAGAGGAGAGGTGCCCTTCTGAGCAGGGCTTCCTTAATCCCCAGTTTGCAAACTAGCCAGCCCATTGCCTGGGTTGATGTCACCTGTGGTATGTTTTTCAAAGCAGCATAGGAGTCTCCAACATCCATCAGCATTTTGCTTTTCTATATCCATTTCTTTACAACTTAGGTTCTTAGTAACATGATGTCTTCCAAATTGTTAAAGGGACTGTTTTAGTAAACATTTGTTACAGCATGACAAGGGACAGTGGTTTTCCAGGCTGAAATATCTGTTCCTTGCTGTCTATCAGCCAGTCCCTAAGAAAATAGATTATAGTTCCATGTGCCCCTTTCCCTCAGCAACACTCCACATCGAGATCCTTGGTAGGAGTGTGGATGTGTGAGGGAATGAAACTGGATGGCCAGAGTAACACTGTGGTGGAAACAGCTGTCTCCCACTGTCCATTCTTATTGCTCTTCCTTTTAAAAATAGAACACTCTTCACTTGTCCACGCTGCCCACTTTTAGCTAGATCCATGGCATCTAAGCTAGATACTTGGTGAGGGTGGTATGCATTTCCCCAAACTCTTGTGCCAGGATGACATCAGCTCTTATCACTGGATATGATGACTCTGTGTAACAAACCTTACTAAAATGACTTACCCTCCATTAATTCTTCTCTGTATATCTTAGGCACTTCCCCACAATTGTTATTCCTTAAAGCCCAAACCCTCTTTCCTTTGTTAAAAGACTACAGACGTTCTCACTGCTTCTTTGAATTTGACTTCTTTTCTGTGAATGCTGTGCATGTAAAAAGTATGAATAAGTTTGTTTTTCTTTTCTCCATCTTTTTTTTTTGTCAGTTTAATTCATACTGCCCTAGAGACAGAAACTAAGAGTGTAGAGGAAAAGTTTTTCTTCCCTAACCACTTAAAAAGAATCTTACTCAAAAGTTTTTCTTAACTTTTTTCCCATTAGCTGGGAAATGAATGCAATTGTTGTTACCACCCTGGACCCACAGCTATAAGCTACAGATTAAGGATGGCCAAACACACCTGCCATTGTGGACCCTGAATGTCGTTAGGTAATAAAGCTCTTTACTCAGTACAAATAGGAGACAGAAAAATAAATTTCCAACTTACATAAGTCATTCTACTTTGTGGTTTCTTTTGTACTAGCTTGATTTCTACTCTAATAACACAGTGGTTTATCACGAAGCCTAGTTTAATACTGTCTTAGTCCTGCTTCCCTAACACCAAAGTTTCTTCTGAAGAAATAGTTCACAGCCATGGGTCAGCGGTTCTTTTTCACCTTTTTCCTCTTTTATGAGAAGTCTGTATCCCAGGCAGACCTGCTTAGTTCCCCATGGTATGTGAATCACTGTTAGTCCTGTACAGCAGATACTGAACTCTGAGGTCCATCTGCTGACCCCCTACCCAGACCCCAGCAGGCTGTCGCATTATCTCTTTACCTCTTAGCATTCCCCTTCTGTTTGTGGTACACAAGGACATTTTTTATGTATTTCTCATATATATTTTTTCTTATATATATACAGATATATCTATACATATATCTGTATATATATTTATTTTCTGTTTTCTGCTTAATCTACCAATGTTATGTGTTTGGAGATGAGGGGATGTACCAAAGTATAAACTGATTGAATTATTTTACATTAAAATTATTCAGATACCATCACTGAAATAGTTTGAAAGGTGTTATGGTTATAAAACCTCATATATTTTTTTTTATTCGTTTTTTGGTGTATGAAATGGTTGAAACATCTTTCTTCTTTCAGACATTGTCAAAAAACTGTGCCCTAAATTAGCTTTATTTTTAATGTGATAAAAAAGTGGTTTAAGACACTGGGGGAATAGGCTAATGTATTTATAGGGCCACTTTGGGGGTCTTTGGAAAACTAGGAATGCTAAAGCTACATTTTTATATGTATCATCTCTGGCTTATGGAATTGTATTACTCCTTTCATTCTGTTTACTTCCCTTTTTCTATAGTGAATGTGCATTACTTGCCTTAAGAAAACTGTTTTTGATTTAAAATAAATCTCTAGGAAGTTACTTTATGAGTCTTTTAAAATTATTCCCTAAGACTATCAGAAAAAATCAGGCTGTGGATGATAAAGATAAAATAGTTGTCAGCTGAAGTGTCAGAATTTTCCTGCATAATATTGTTATGATTTCCTCCCCTGGAAGAAGAAATACCAATGTCGTAACAAGTTTAGATTAGATATTGATTATTTTTGAATCACCAAACCAGGCCAGAGGAAAATCTTGATTTTTAATGTAGCAAAGCAATCTGTCTTGCCAAGTCAGATGACCTGGAGATGCACTAATGAGCGGCTGTCCTCTCTCCATTGCCTCTGACTGGCTCTTAGGAGAGAGGACCTGGTGGGACATGACTGACTGCTCTGGAGGCAGTGTTTCAAACAGGACAGACCTGGCAAAGGAGCTGAGTGGCCTATGTTGGGACAAGTAATAGACAAGGATGGGTGGCAGAGGTCATGATCAGTGGCTGTAACCAATCACAGGTGACATTATATTTGCATTGGTTTTACATTGTTATGAAACTCAATCCTATTTTTCTGTTGTGTTTCCTCATTTTTATTTTGTTATACTATTCCTGAATGAAGTAAGGAGACCTGAATTCAGTATTGAAATAACACCCATAAAAAAACCATTAGTCTCCACAGGACCCTCAGTCATAGTCACAAAAAGAGGAATTGGCCAGATAAAATGACAATAACTAACAGATAGTTGGGTCAAATCACCTTGGTTCAAATTGGTCAATTAAATTATTGTTCATTTTGTTATAAATTGTAGTATGAAAAGTATTCAGTCTGGTCCAAAGACATGTTGGTAGGAAGAATTAAAAATTTGCAGGAAATTATTCAAGTTGGTACTGATGCTATTTTAAATGTGCTTTAATAACATATCTGTATAGTTTCCAGTTATCAGAGAGTGGGGATGACTGCTCCCAGTGTCTGGACCACCGAGGCCTAGCATAAGTCATGGGGGAAGCTGCTGAGAGTCCATCCATCTCCCAAGATCCCTGTGCCCCTTCTGGGTATCCTCTGGGATTTCCGACCTCTGGAGGCCTCATCTTACTGCAGAGAAAATGTTTCAAGCCCATTTAAGTTTCTTTTCATTTCATTTCCAACCAGTCTGCCTTGAAGAAACCTTTCTACCATTATGGCCCCCAAAGTTGTCCAACATGATTGAAATGTTGGTAGCAACTTTTTGTTTTATATCCTCCTTTGTATAATTTCCTGTTGTAATACAAAATAAATTTTCATAGCTTGCTTTGGAAAAATATTTTTAGACACACAAGAAAATTGTTTACACACAATAAAGGATTAGATCTATATCTGTAGGAGAGTCGGTAATATGTAAAAATCCTGTTTTCTAATCTTCTGTCATAAATAGAAAATGTACTAACAGATGACTTATAGAAAGAAAATGCCTCCTTTCTTCCAGGGCAAGATGTTGGTGTTGTTTTCGTATACATTCTTTGGATGAACTTAAAAATGTTTAAGTAGTGATTCTATAGCATCTAACTATGCTGATGGACAGTGACTGTAATGGGGTTGGTGGGGGGGACCTGATGAAGGGGGTAGTTTAATCACCATAATATTGCACATGTAACTGTAGATTAATGATATCAAAATAAACTTAAAAAAATGTTTAAGACATATTAAACTTTTTTGAATATGAGAAATAAAGATCATCACAGAAAACCTTATTTTGTGTTAAATGCAGTGATATTATTGTGCTTAAAAGACAATGAACTTCCATAATTGCTTCAATTAAACTGAGGACATAATTAAGTACTGGGAGTTCCTTATTTCTTATCTTAAAAGTCAGTTTTAATGTTACAGTTTAATTATATGTAAAAGACATTCCAGTCCTTACATATAAGTTTGCATTTAGAGATCTATTTTCTAGTCTTATCTTCAGGGATTTTATTTTATGATATTTACCTTGTGCAGTTGACATTTTGCCATCCTCCCTGGGCATCTGTGCTGGTGTAGATGTTACACCCTGGGAAGTAAATGTAGACAAAAAGGAGTTAGCATTGTCAACGATGATGACTTAGAGCCGGGGACTTAGACAGAATCCGGGGGTCATCCAGGAAAAAGGGTCTTTGCAAGTCCTCCTCTCTGAAACACACTGTCCTCCTAAGAACTTAACTCTATTTCTGTCAAACATCCTGGATAAACATCTTCTGCCCACTGCAAAGTGGACTTCTTGCCTAGTGAGCGGCCTTAGCAACCAATTATGTGCGGCTAAATGTAGGTTACAACAGCTTTAGCCAATTGTAATTCTTTCAAGACAACTCATGTAAGCCCTCTTGGGGCTCTCCATTTTGCCTTTATAAACTTGCAGAGCACACCTTTAGGTTTCATTCCAAATCTACGCTCCTGAATTGCAATCTCTAAGACTAAACACAGCTAATCATTTTATAGCTTTGCCTTTGTTTGGCCAGCCCCAGACACTGAACACCCTACAACAGAGTGTTTTATGACGTTACCAGGTAGCTTATGGCAGGAAATTATTTTTGGCTTCAGTAATTACCATTTCTATTGTTTCTTAAATTATATTATAACTGTGTTACTTGTTCTACTACAAGGTTACCTACTGCTAGAAAACAAATACATATTTTTGTTTTTTCCATCCAAGGGCATATTTTCTATTTGTTGTCTTGAAGACACGGAGTGAGAACATTCAACTTACATATACATATATTGCTTTTAGTTTTATCATTAAATATTAAAAAATAAAATAAAATCCCCAACATAATATATCAGGGATTTAAAAGCTGAAAAGTTACTGTGTATGGAATTTATGGAATGTTAACCCAGTAAGTACAAACACCTTGAGGTAAGAATGATCCAGGTGGGTTGGAGGGGCAGGAGGAACCCTGTTTTCAGAATACTAGGAGTGATAGGAGACTGGTTGATGCGGAGCCTGGTAATGGCTTTGGATTTTGTTCTTAGTGAAGGGGAATCATTGGAGACTTGGAGGAAAGAGTAATATGATCTGATGTGTGGTCCCAAAGATCATTCTGTCTGCTCTATGGAGAAAAGTGTGGGGGTAAGAGCTGCTGAAGAAGCAGCCAGCCCAGAAAGGAGGTCACTGGGGTTGGTCAGGGGAGAAACGTGTTATCTCGCACCTTAGAGGCAGAGGTAAGAGGCATAGTCTGACGTGGGATATGCTTTAAACATAGACATAGCAAAATTTGGTAACTAAAAAGAAAAATCACTCATGGGATTTTTGCTCCAACAATTAGCATTAGCTCACATTCTCCATTTGGAAACCTACTGGAGAAATGGGTCTGGGAAAGAACTACAAAAATAAGTAATCCTGCTCTGGACTTGGTAAATTGGAGGTGCTTTGTAGATATTAAATGGAAAAATCAGGCAAGTACTCAGATATGTGAGCCAGGAGTCCATGGAAGTAATGGGCTAGAGCATATTAAGAGCAATTTGCACTTGCTTTGTATTTAAAGCCACCAGAATGGATGAGATGCCTCAGAGAGCCTGTGTACTAGGGGCCAGGACAGATGTAAACAGTGAATCCTCTGTTTGTGGCGTTTACATTTTCTTCTGGTGCTTCTATGATTTTTCTTCTCAATTCATCTTCCACATTTGGAATATATGTATCTTTTGTAGGGAGCTCTATAAAGTCAGCTTCTCTTTCAGCTCAAAAAAGTTGTTTTGTTTATATCCCATCTATTCTGATTTAGTATCCCCCTTAGGTGTACCTAAAAGCCTTAGGCTAAATTTTCCTTTATCTCCCTTAACTTTGTAAAAAAAAATTTTTTTTAAGCAAATCTGAATTTAAACAAAGAGAGACTTTATTCAAAAAGATTTTTGCAATAAGAAGAGGTACATTACTGCAGTAGGGTAAAGGTATATTACACTAGGGAGAACCCTCCAATTGTCAGACCTAGAAGTACCTCAGAGGTTAATCAGAAAGGGTTTTATTTTATAGCAAGGAGTAAGCAAGACTGGAAAGAACTGAGTTGAGCAGGTGGTGTGGTAGATTTAGCTGATCATGGAATTTTCCTCTAAGGTCAGTGGATTCTTGGGAGGGCTCCTTAAGGAAAGGTTGTTCCACTCTGTTGCTGCTTAAGTTCAGTGGGGCTATCAAAGTCCAGAGGCCTGGGGGAAACCCTGACTAAAATTGGGTCAGGTCAAATTAGCAAGAATTTTGTCCATATATTGATAAAGTCAAATAATTTAGCTAATCACTTATGAGACAAAGAATGGGAATTTGGAAGGTCTATGGTCTCATCCTGTCTTAGATAAACAAGGGGGTTTTAGCTAAGTCATAAGTGAAAGGGTGGTTCTATGCAGTGAGTCCTTCCCCGGAACACAGACCGATGGAGGACTTCTTAGCCATTTAAGGAGCAGGTGAAGCTCACATTGTCCGCTTCAATCACTTTTTTCAGTTTTCTTTACCTTTTCCATCCTCTTTCTGGGAGAACATTCTAGAGATTGTTCTTGACAGTGTTGACTGCTTTCCATATTGTCTGATCTGCATTTTTATTGTTTCCATCAAGAATTTTAGGTTGCTATTGCATATCCTATTTCCGTAAAATTTTTATAGGTACTATATCACTGATTTGCCTCATCCTTTTTAGCCTCATCTCTTAGTTGTGCTGCCACAGAAAGCCTTGTCTTGTTTCCTGTTGCAGAGACTAGGTCACTTTGTAAATTTTGTTCTCATTTTTCCAGGAAACATTCAGAGCTATGCCTATACTCTGGCTCTAAAGGAAGAAGTTTGTATTCCTCTCATGTTTTAAAAATCATCTTGTTCATTTTTAAAAATTTAAGTATTTTATTTCCCCTTATCCAACCTATAATAAGTATGACTACAGATTCGGTGTTTGTCGTCATCAGTGATGACTGCTTTGTGTTGAGTCCTGTCCTTTGCTCTTTGGTGGTTGTTAGAATCCTCTTCTTAAATCCAAAGATAGGAAGCAGTCTTGTTTAAACGTATACTTTAATCCCACTATGTGATATACCTTTCCATTAAGATGTATCTTATACTTGGTTCTCTGAGATGCTCACACATTGACACGTACATAGTAAACACGGAAGGCATTTTTCAAGATGCAAGTCTTCACTCAATCTGCCAACTTCTGACTTAGGGTTTCTGTGTGACACAGTCTGCTGGGTTCAGAATGCCACATTTATGCTGCTGAGAAATTATTGAGAGACCATGAGTCCCAGAATCCAAGGACACTGGAAGAAATAAATGACTTCTTTCAGGCAGGCAAGACACCCACAGTAACTCTTGTACCCTTCCTTCAATGTGATTTTTATCTTTGCTCTTACAGCCACATGGTTAGTGGCCTAAGTTCCTTTCAGATATTTGTGGCACGTTAAATTATATTTTTAATTTCTGGTGTTATGTTGTCTCTTTTCTATAAATACTCCTTAACGTATTTTCAGTCTTTTTTTTTTTTGAAAGTCAGGTAGGGAGATTTATTTTAAGAAAGGACAAAGATTGAGTTGGTTCTGTCAGCTATACGCCACTTCAAATCCAAAGTCAACATATTCCCAGGATGAATAGAAAGGAATTCTGCAGCTACGTTAGTTCAAACTCAACTATCCATACAATTTAAGTTAAACAAGATCAGAGTCATGGCAAATCGAGCCATACTTTTATTGTATTAAGATATTATTCCATAACAAGTTTAAACTTAAAATACATTTAAATGACTTTAGAATTAGTGAATTGTGGTACAGCATGCTTCGAGTGTTATCTTCTCACTCAAACTGAAATGGGAATTGGAATTGGTAAAGCAGCCAAGTAGTAATCTCTAAGGAGAGCTGGCCTGCATAAGCTTGGCATCACGTTTTGATACACAGAGTGATGTAGTAATTCAGCCTTTGTCATTCACATTTCACCTCTTAAGACTTCCTCCACAGAGCTTAGTCTTCAGATACTAGAGTTAAACAATCCATGCTGGCATTTAATTGCCTGATAGAAATAAAATGCTTTCAAGGTATATAACAGGTGTTTTGTGGCTGAGTTTTCTAAAAGCTTTCTTGAGTTTTAATTTGTATAAGTTAAGTGTCATTCAATCTATTCTTATGCAAGTAAAACCAATAGGTAAAGAAAGTTTAGTGTGAATGTTATGACAATATTTTAAATAATCGCTTTATAAGTACCTTGCATATATTTTTTTTCATATTAAGATAACTATTTAGGCTGATACTCAACCAACTCAGATTATTTTATTACGAGGATGATGTAACGCTTAATACATGTTCTGTTTGGAGTTACATAGAAGTTGAATATTTAAAGAATGTCAAGATGCAGAAGAGGAAGCCTTCTACAACTTGGTATCAACAATATCACTATAAGACAGACTGATCTCTTATAGTGATTTTTAGGTTAATGTTTTTGCCCAAAACTTAAGCTATAAGTGATCCTGCTGATTTTCCCCCCCTTAACACTCTGTTTCACTTTTGCTTGTGTTTCCATAGTAACCAGCTAGCACAGGAATGTTCCAACAGTTCTGCCAGCTTCAAACCTCTTGCCAAGTTGTAAGGTGTGAGCATTATAAGACACTGTGACTCAGCTTCCTGTTGAGGTTGTTTCTGACTGGTAGTGAATATCGTCCATCAAATTTTCTCTCTCTCTTTTTTTTTTAATTTCAAAAGGTGCCATATTAAAAACTTAACAGTTGTGCTCATTTATTATATTAGTTAATTATATTTTTCAAATTTAATAGTTTCTGCATATAGTTCATGTCTGAGTATCTTTTAATCAAGATAAATATGTTCCATTTAACCTTTCAGCATTTAATATATTTCAGAATATTGATAGTTATAAGCATATTTAATGTATGATTCTTACACTCTAGAAATATTTGGTGGGAAAGATAATCATGAAAATAACCACTCTTCTGTGAAAATTTTAAATATAGGCTATACAAATTACTATTGATTTATAAGAGAGAGGGTAATTTATTTTGTGAAAGAAGTTCTGCATAAATCAGCATCTGCCAGAAAGAAAATTTGGAGGAAGATATTTAAGGATAATATCACAGAAGACAGGAAAGTAGAAAAAGACACAAGTCTGCATTGAAAATAAGAAGTATCATATGCCTAAAACAGAATAATTGGGATGTGAGATTATCGAAAATATATTAATTTATATACTGAAATGAAAATTGACTTCATGAAGAGAACATTCTGCTAAAGACAAGAGCCTGCATGAATCAGGCATGCCTGCATTTGTTTTGCCTTTGATTTCAGAGTCAGTATATGTCATGTATTCTATACAGTTCTTCAAAAATCAGTAAGTCTCACTGTTGTCTGCTTTGGCTTCTCCAGTATCAGAAAGTGATGGGCAACTGAGAGCGCCCTTCTATTGTTAAAACTTATTATTTAGTCTATGTGGCTTTTGGTTTATAAGTAATTTTATGTCCTCAGTCTCCTTACCTATCACTAACCATATAATTAGTTAATGTATCATCTTTTTAGATACCAACTGAAAGTTTGGCTTCCCTTTGCCAGCAAATGTATTCATGGGAATTTGCAGGAGGCAACACTTTTTAATACATTGACAACTTGAATTAATGTAGCTCTAAAGGACGTTATTCCCCCTGTGTCAGCTGCTGTGCTGGAAAAATCACACCCATAGTGAATATAATTTGCACAGGTTTTATAGTTACTTTTGGGAAATTAAATTAAAAAGTAGGTTTCCTATTACATTTTGTGACATTCAAGCTTTAAAGATCTTATCAAGAATTAAATTAGGCTAACTTTCTCAATTTTTTTTTCTTAGGGAACATGTATTGAAGTAGTTCTTTCATTTAGTGGTTGAGGTAAAAATATCCTAATTCAGGTGTTTTACAGGGCGATAAAACTGACCCTGCACATTATAGACCAATCAGCTTCATTAATGCTGCAGTTAAATTACACATGAGAATTTTATTGCAGTAGTTGAAATGATAAAAAAATTTAAAAGGACAGATCTAATATGCTAATAGGAGTTAGGTAATTTTGCAAAGATCCAAAGGAAAGTAATTTTTCCTACCTAAAACTGATCTTGTCTTCATTCATATTTCAGTATATTTATCTGAATCGAGACAACAGGAAAAGTAATTGTTGTAACTTCAGCAAACGGGGCTCTGTTTCACTGGGTGTCCCTGTCTGGGCTCAGAATGAGATATTAGTAATTTATATCTGTAGTTAACAAAATATTACTTGAGAGAGATCCGAGAAGTTTTGCTTCACTTTATTTTCATGTGTATAATTTACTTAGAAAAATATAGCCATACATACACAAGTACATGATAATATATATTTATCTCTGAATAAACGTTTATAAACATATACAGCTAATGCTTATTAATGATTACAGTGTGTCCAGTGCTGTTTTAATCCCTTTGCTTATGTTAACTCCCTACATCCTCAAAAGAAAGCAACCACTATGAATATGAACCCATACATGTATAATTAGTGTGTGTCTGTCAGTATGAACGCAGACCACAGAGACCTTGCTCTGTGAAGCACGCAGACCATCTGGAGAGCATATAAAATCCAGCCCCCAGTGCACGCCTGCAGGTCATCATTTCCAAGTCGGTGAGGGAGCTTCAGCAATCTTGCATTGAACAGTTTCTTCGGTGACGCTGGAGCACACCAGATTTATTAACCACTGTTCTATATGGTAGTTAAAAGGGTTTTTGTGTCATTTTCTGTTCTCAAAAATGTCACATTCTGTGGCTGCCGTTCAGTCCCTTCTGACAGTTTGCTGTGGTTCTGACTCACTCTGCACACAGCAATCAAGTTGTAAAGATTTACTACTCAACACTTTAGAAAGCCATTATTATTGAAAATATACTCCCACTACTGAGGAACTTTCTCTTTGACCTTTATAGATTTTTAATTGCGTCCCCTTCTGAGGACCTCCATTCCCCTTCGTGTGCCATCATTCTGCATTGCGTGGGACGTGTTTTTAGTCCACATTTCTGTGGGCACAAAGGCCAGCTCCCATGTGCCTAGCTCACGTGGCTCTCATCGGCTGGTCTGTAATCTTTCTGCTTGCCTAACATTTTGGCCCTCACAGAGACCCGTCCATCTTTTTTTGAAAGTATACTCAGGTTTATCTGTCCACAGGTATTCTTTTTCTGTCAGGCTGGATTATGGAAAAACATAGGCTCTGTTACATACAGTACCCACTTTCCTTCTGCTAGTGGGTCCATGCTCACAGCTGAGTTCTGACAATCTGGATGAAAACCTCAGATCTAAACCATACTGGTCTCATACATCCCAAGGATCCCCAAGCTCTCTCTTCTCAGCATGACAAGAGGATGGTTTATCTGCCTTTTCAGATTTGACAGAGGAAGAACAGCTTCCAGGCAGATTCACCCGTAGAAAATACAAACAGATATTGTCTCTATGATCTTTTGTTTTATTTTCAACTTTATTTGTACAGACATCATTGCAGCATCCTGGGAACTAACTTTTAACTGAGTGGCACCACAAAGTGTTTATTATATTTTTATTGCTAAATATAGATTTTCAGAAGCAGAGATTATAAAATATCAAGAACAGGATTCAACTTCTATTGTTCTTTCCCCTGATGCCATCATGTTAAGTGGAGCTAAATGCACATATATCTATACATTAGCTGCAGTGTCTAAACCTGGAAAAGCTATCTCAAGACCATTAAAGAGCATAGTCATCCATAGATGGAAAGCATGTATGTTATGTTCCTGGTGACATCCCTAAATGGACGATGACTTGATTAATTTTATAGCATATCACAGAATGGTAAAACTGAGAGGGACGGTTAAGATAACCTATTCCAACAACTTTATTTCAAAGATGAGGAAATTAAAGTCCAAAGAAATTATATTACTTGCCCAAGGTTACAGAACTAGTTCATTACCATTTTTCATAAATGTGATAAATATATATTTTATAGTAGCATTAATTTTGCTAAAGAGAGAATGTATGCAAAAGCAGTTTATAATCCATAAAGTAGACAATACAGGGAGATATATGTAAAAGTGAAAATTTTTGCTAAAGAAGATTGGAGATATTTTCAAATTTGTCATTTAAAAGTGCAATATCGTTCTTCCCTTAATTTTAGAAACGTGAATTTAAAAGAAATTGATTTAAACAACATGCATATGGATTCTTAAGCACATGAGTTTTCTGCATAACAGTTATGGTTGATTGATTATATTTTGATTTTTTTTTTCTGAACATGGGATGTCAACAAAAGGAATCTGATAGCTGGTGACAGTTTCTGAAAGGAGTCTATCTTCTCAGCAGGATATGGAAATCTGACCATAGAACCTTAGGATAAGATTTCCAATACGAGTCTAAGAAGACTGTGAGACATAGTGAGAAGAGAAAAATTCATAAACATTTAAGGCTGTTTCTAGTAATCTTTTCCTCATGAAATAAAAACATGCCTGTAGCATTATCATCTGTCTCTTCCATTTCTTAAAAACATTTCCATATGAAATTACTTCATTCTAAGATTGGACTCTAGAAACAGAATGCTACATTTTGAATCAAGAATATGCCATAAGGGGTGTAAATCTCAGCAAATTAAACATTTTCTTATATAGACTATCTATATATAGACAAAGTCTTACTTGCCTCATGTAAGAATTAATTGAATAAATATATGTAAAACACTCTGACCAATTGCCTGGCATAAAATGGATGATCTCTGTCAGCTGTCATAATTATTGATGGTAGCTTTAGTAGTAGTAACAGTAATAGAACAAGGAGTAGAGTAATAGCATAGGAGTCTCAAGGAAACAAGAAGTTACTTGGAGAAGAAATATTTTAAACTGGCTTATTTTGGTTATTGAGATTTTTAACTATGTCTTTACTGATTTCTATCTGCTGGGCCTCTCCATTTCTGATGGGGGTGTTGAAGTCCCCAGCTATGGTAGTGGACTCATCTGTTTCTTCTCGCAGTTCTACAGTTAAGCCTTATGTAATTTGATGCTATATTGTTACACTTATGTTAAGGATGGTTATGTCTTCTTGGAGATTTGAACCCTTTGTCTTTATTTAATGCACTTCTTTATCATTTTTAACTTTTCTTACTTTGAAGTCTGCTTTATCTGAAATTACTGTAGGTACAACTCATTTCTTTTGATGAGTATTAGCATGTTATATTTTTTTCATCCATTATTTTTAATCTATATGTGTTCCTTACACTCCCATTTAAAATAGCATCAAAAAAATACTTATAAAGAAATTTGATCAAAAGGATGAAAGGTTTGTAAACAAAAAGCTATAAAACATTAATGAAATAAACTGAAGACACAAATAAATGGAAAGATATTTAGCATTCATGTATTGGAAGAATTAACATGTGATAATGTCTGTATTATTCAAAGTTATCTACCAGTTTAATGTAATCCTCATCAAAACTCCAATGTCATTTTTTCACAGAAATAGAAAACAATCATAAATTGTATATGGAACCACAAGACACTGAATAGCTGAATCAATCTTGAGAAAGAAGAACAAAGCAGAAGACATAACACTTCTTTATTTCAAACTATATATACTAATCAAAATACTACAGTATTGACACAAAAACAGACACACAGACAAATGGAACAGAATAGAGAGACTGGTAAGAAACCTATGCATGTGTGGTCAATTAAATTTTGACAAAGGCCCCAAAATTATACCTTTGGAAAGGACAGTATCTTCAATAAATAGTTTTGGTTAAACTGGATTCTCAAATGCAAAAGACTGAAACTGAACCCCTATCTTATGCCATACATAAAAATCAACTCAAGAGACTAAAATCTTATATGTAAGACTTGAAACAATGAATCTCCTGGAAGAAAACGCCAGGGGATAAGCTCTTGGACACTGGTCTTGACAATGTTTCTTGGGGGATTCGACACCCAGAGAAAAGACAACAAAAACAAAAGTAAATGAGTGAGAGGACATCAAACTGAGCTTCTGCACAGTAAAAGGAACAATCAAGAAAATGGAAAGGCAACTTTGGAATGGGAGAAAATATTGGCAAACCAAATACCTGATAAGGGGTTAATATCCAAAATGTATAAAAAATTATTCATAAAACTGAAGAGCAGAAAACAAATAATCCATCTGTCTCTTTAAATCCTTGGGCCAGCAATTTACACAGGTCTTCACATCACCTGCTAATCCAACAAGAGTTGTTTTTTCAGTATTTTCAAACTTTTTACTTGATAGGACAGAGCAGTGACTTCCAAGCTTCTTACTTATGGAACTGGGAAGCTGTTGAGGTTTTCTATCCTGTTTACTGCACCTACATTCTATCATTTTGCCAGCTTCTCTTAGAAATCTTTCCTAATTTGAATTTTCATCTCTTCCCTGCATTCACATTAATAATGTCTATGACTTCCCAGGACTATTTATAATAGAGTATTGTGTGACAGTGATAAATTGAGTGGTGCAGGAGGAAAACAGGCATGAAGTAGACAGTGGCAGTTAATAGATAAAGAGTACCACTTTGAGCCCGTTGAAGCTGGGAAACTCATTGAAAATCTACATGGTGTTTGTTGTTCTTCTGGTAATTTGGAATTTGTGTCTATGGTTCAGGAAAGCAGTCAATATTAGAAAGCTTTGTATCAAACCATTATTATAGAGGCAATATTTTATTTCTGTAGATGAATAAAATTGTAAGAGAAGCACAGAGAAAATATAAAAAAACACCAAAACCAAAAAAGTAGGATGAAATTGGTCAAAAAGGTAAAACGGGAAAGAAGGTAGGAAATAAGGATGCAGGATACAGACAATGTAGCACATGATGAAGAAACTGAAATTCTCTTCTGGATGAGGCTTTCAGGGAATTAAGGATGAACCTTAAAAAAAACATTCCAATTGAAGGTGGGGAAACTTCAGACTAAAGTGTTATAGGTGGGTAAGAAAATGCTGTCAGCGGTTGTAACTAATTAAACAACTGGGAAGGGAAGGAGAAATGACAAGTGTCCTGTGAACTTAAATACCAAACAGAGACTAGGCACTTACCGTGTATTTATTGCCTCGAATTTACTCGTATTTATTTTGTACTGTCTTTCCATTCTCAATGACAAAAGTCATTGAATTCCATGTGTTTTGATATTATTCTGTGCGTAACACAAAACTTGAAGTATTCAGCAGTTTTTTGGAGTGTTAGAATCATTGGTGATTAAAAATAACTGACAAAAGTAGTAGAGTGAATTCAAATACTTTAGTCCCTCCAGGTCCTGTTCAATTTATTATCCTTCCTAAATGTTGTAATTAAATCAATATGCTTATATGTTTCTTTACTTCCAGAATTCACACAATTATTCTATTCCTCCAATCAAGAAGCATTTTACTGAGTATCTTCTAAGCATTTTTGGACTTTTGCTTCTCATAAGGGTAGAACAGATAATTCAGACCAATTTTCCCAATTACAGTAGCTAAAAATCTTGAAAAATACAAAGAACTCATTACTGCTTTCTTTCCACAGTGGTTTTACCAATTTACATTCCCACCAACAGAATAGGAAGGTTCCCATTTCTCCAAATCCTGGCCAACACTTGATATTTCTTGTTCTTTTAATAGTGGTCATTCTGACTGGTGTGGGGTGGTATCTCATTGTGCTTTTGATTTGCATTTCCCTGATGATTAGTGATGTGGAGCATCTTTTCATGTGCCTGTTGGCTATCTGTATGTCTTTGAATAAATGTTCGGATTCTCCACCCATTTGTTAATTGGGTTATATGTTTTTTTGGTGTTGTGGGGTATGAGTTATTTATGTATTTTGGATGTTAGCCCCTTATCAGATAAATAATTTATGAATATATTCTCCCATACAGTCGGCTGCCTTTTGTTCTGTTGATGGCATCCTTTGCTGTAAAGAAGCTTTTTAAATTTGATGTAGACCCACTTACTCATTTTTTATTTTGTTATGGAGCTTCTTTAGAAAACTAAAAATAGAAATACCATACATATGACCCAGTAATTTCACTTCTAGGAATTTACCCAACGAATACAAAATTCCTGATTCAAAAAGATATATGCACTCCTATGTTTAACATTGTATTACTTACAATAGCCAAGTTATGGAAGCAACCTGTGTCCATAAATAGATGAATGGATACAGAAGAGGTAGTACATATACACAATGAAATACTATTCAGACATAAAAAAAGAAAGAAATCCTGCCATTTGCAACACATGGATGGACCTAAAAGGTCTTATTCTAAGTGAAATGAGCCAGGCAGAGAAAGACAAATACCATGTGATTTAACTTAGTTGTGGAATCTAAAAGCAAAACAAAACAAAATTAATAAAATAGCCATAGACTCATAGACACTGAGAAATGACTGGTGGTTACCACGAGGGAGGGGTTGGAGTGGTTGGATAGGTAGGATAAGGGGATAAAAGGACACAAAAATTCTCAATCATAATATAAGTTGGTCATAGGGATGGTAGTACAACATGGAGAATACAGCCAATGATTCTTTAACATCTTCCTACATTGACAGACAGTAACTACACTAGTGGGGGTAAGGATTTAATAATATGGATAACTGTTGAACCACTATGTTGTATACTTGAAACAATATAAGATTTCATATCAACTATACTTCAATAAAAAAAAGAGAATTATCTCAACAGCAGAAAAACCAATAATCTGATTTAATAATGGGCAGAGGACCTAAATAGACATTTTCCCAAGGAAGACATACAGATGGTCAGCAGACACATGAAAAAATGATCCACATCACTTATCATCAGGGAAATGCAAATCAAAACCACAATGAGATATCACCTCATGCCAGTCAGAATGGCTATTATCCAAAAGACAAGAAATAACAGGTGTTGGCAAGTTGGTGGAGAAAAGGCAGCACTCCTACACTGTTGGTGGGAATGTCCATTGAGATAGCTTAGCCACTGTGGAAAGCAGTATGGAGGGTTCTCAGAAAACTAAAAAGAGAAATACCATATAGTCCAGCAATTCAACTTCTGGGAATTTACCTAAAGAAAATGAAATCCCTAACTTGAAAAGTTGTATGCACCCCTCTGTTTATTGCAGTATTATTTACAATAGCCAAGATATGGAAGCAACCCAAGTGCCCATGGATAGATGAATGGAGAAAGAATATGCACAATGGAATATTACTCAGCTATAGAAAATAAAGAAATTTTGCCATTTCCAACAATATGGATGGACCTAGAGATAAAGTGATACAAACTTCAAATTATAACATAAATTAGTTGCAGGAATGGAAGTACAACTTAGGAAATATAACCAATAATACATCTTGGTATAATAACAGGGTAACCACACTTTGGTGAGCATATAGTAATATATATAATTACTGAATCACTGTTGTTCATCTGAAACCAATATAATATAGTATATCAATTATATTCTAATAAAAAATATTTAAAAGCATCTTGAAAAAAATAGGAAAACATTTACTTGACTGCACTGGAGAGTGACCAGGTTGATGAGATCTAAGTGGCTGTGGCCTGGGGGAGGATTAAGAAAAGGGAAATGAGCCTAGCCTATAGTGCTGCTTTTTGGCTGTGGGATTTTACTTATTCTAGAGTGGACAATTGCAAGGATAAGAAGTTGAACAGAACTTTTGACAATACAGTGAAAGGTGGAGAAAAGAGACTGGAATCTAGATCCTACCCATCTGTGAAGACTGAAGATTTTTTAAACTCTTCACTTTAGGCCAGAACCTCTGAGTGAAAAACCTCTGTCTTAGTCGCTAACGTATGGAAGGCAGGACGTTGTATAGATTGAAGTTTAGTTTAAGTTCTCTATTTCTGAAACTTAATTGAGGTGATTTTGGAATCTTGGCCATTTAGAAATCTGATAAAAGCAAAGAAAAACTATCTTTGTAGGCAATAAAAATCATCCTAGGCTGAAAATTAATTTTACAAATTATTTTGGAAATTCAATGTCTATTCAGTCATAGAGAATATTTGAAGTAGATGAAGAGACATGACAACAACAATGAAACAAACAAGAATCAGGCAACAGATAAAACAAATAACAAAAAACAAGCTCTCTGGGATTCCAGATATGAAGTTATTAGATAAAGACTTTAAAATATATTTGCTTAAGGAACTAAATAGAAAATTGATGATTTGGGCAGATAGCAAAAAGAAAACAAACAACTATGGAACTATAAATAACAATGACAGAAGTAAAAATAAAATAACTACAATTAAGAACTAATGGATAAATTTCACAGGAGTGGAGACCCAGCTGAAACAATAGTGAATTGGAGAATGCCACACAAAAATTGCCTGTAATGTAGGGCAGTGATTCAAAAAAGTGAGGAAAAAGGGTAGGAAACAACAAATAGTATAGGAATTCTATGTATATTTCACTAGAGTCCTAGACAGAGGAGGGAGACTAAAGGATAAACCAAAAGTCTGGAAATACAAAAGCTGGTAACTTCTAAAACTGAAGACTGATATAAAATCAAATGCCCAAAAAAACACTATAAACAGCCTATGGAAAATATAAATGCTACTTAGAAAATGCTATATAAACTGTGGAAAAGTAAAGAGGAAGCAGCCAGAAAGAGGGAGAGAAAAAAAAGATATCTTCAACATAAAGCAAGTTAACAGCTTCCTTTTCACAGCTGTAATTGGAAGAAAATTGGACAATATCTGTAATACCTGAGAAAAAATACATATCTGAAATTTTATTCCAAGTGAAGATATCCTCTAAGAATGAAGTTCAAATCATGACATTTTCAGACTAACAAAATCTGAAATAACTCATCACACTAGATCTGTAACAAAAGAAATGCACAAGAATGTCTTCAGGCTTAAGTGAAGTGATCCAGGAAGGAAGGCTAGTGGTTAAGCAAGGATTAAAGAAAATGACAAGAATAAATATGTTGGTAAGCCTACATGAAAATTGAACAAACAAAATGAATTTCTGATGGAGCATGTGTATACCTACCTGTGTATATAAAAAACTCCCTCTCCTCCCGCCCCATGACAGATTGAGAGATTGAAGAAGATATTTACAAAGGATAGTATGTAGAATATATAAAGAACTCTTAGACTCCATGGCAAGACAAATAACGTAATGAAAAACTGGGGAGCATATTTGCACAAACATTTCACAAAGTCATGCAAATGACTAACATGTACTTGAAAATATCAAAATCATTTAGTCATTAATGAATTAAAATTAAAGATTATAAGATATGTATTCATTAGAAGAGCCAATATTAAAAAGACAAATCATACCAAATCAAATGTTCATAGCAGTAATATTTGTATAACAGCCAAAACCTGAAGTAAACAACAAATAATTGACTTTTATGTAGCAGTAAAAAACATTGAATTATTAATATATGTAATGAATTAATATCAACTAATTATGTTATTCAAACTAAGATATGCAAATAGTACATAACTTATTATCCATTTTGCTCCATCCTGGAAATTGTTGTATAATCTATAGTGACAGAACACCAGTTGCTAGTGGCTGAAGATCGGGGCTTATGGTGCCGTAAATGGATGAATTTGAAAGGGCATATGGAAACTCTTGGGATTATCAGTATCTTCTTGCTCTCCATCGTTATGATGGATTCATGTGTGTACACATATATCCAAAATCATTACATATTTGAACCTTAAATGTGTTCATTTTATTGTATGTCAATTATACCTTTGTTTAAATAATCTTGTTTCAAAAAAGAACTAACTAGGCTATATGCTATTTGAAGACAAAATAACAAGACTGGCCAAACCATATACTGTTTAAAGAAATACATCCAAAACAAATACATAAAAAATAAGTCAAAAGTGATGGAAAAGCTACCATATATAATCATCTTTTTTAAAAAGAACTGCCAAATAAACCCAAAGAAAGTAGAAGGAAGGGAATCATGCAGCAAAGAACAAAACGTCATTATCAAATTATGTTAATTTCAGAGGAGGAGAGCTAATATAACATTTAAAAGAGAGCAAGTATACTTCACTATATCAACAGAATACTATACAGCTATTTCAACAGATACGCAAAATTTAATAAACTTCATACATCCATATTAATAACAATGAGTAAATGTGCAATAGAAGAAAACTCCCTGTCTTTAGTAAATCTGTAGGAATGTCATTCTCAATGGTTTAATATTGAAAACAAGTTAAAAATCCCCACTGTGGTGTAAATGGAAGAATTTCCATAATCTCCTTCCTGGCCTTAGCCATTTACATTTCAATGGATGTTTCAGAGCCTCTGGTCATTCTGGGGCAAGAGATGGAGGGGAATTTCCTCCAGGAGGGGAGGGCAGGGAAGGAGAACACAGCTGTGGCTGGAGGGGACAGACAGAGCCAGGCCTGGCTAGCAAACTCGAGCAACGTAAAAAATAAAAACTCTTTCTCCTAACCTACCCTTTCCCTTGACTTACTTCAGTTTCACGAGATTCATAAAGAACTTGCCCAGGCTGGGAACACCTTTATACCCTAGAACTACACCTACCATCTCCACTTTCTTACATCATTATATTAGGTAGCCTAGACAATAGTGAGAGAAGAAAAGCACTGATAAGATAATTAATAAAGAAGAATTAAACTTATAATTTTTGCAGATGAGTCATTCAGTTGTAGATGAACTGTTGGATATAGATATCCACAATTACCTACAGATAAATTTTTAGAATGGAAGAGAATTAATCCAAAAGTTATTAAATATAAGGTCATTATATAAAAATCAATTATTTCCTATATACAAGTGTTATAGAATGAATGTGTGTGTCCTCCCAAAATTCATATGTTGAAGCCACAACCCCAAATATGATGTTATTTGGAGGTGGGGCCTTTGAGAGGTCATTAGATCATGAAGGTGGGCCCCATGAAGATATCAGTGTCCTTATAAGGGCTAAAGAGAACAGAGCTCTTTCTCTGCCATGTGAGGACACCGGGAGAGGCAGCTGCCTGCAAGCCCAGAAGAGGACTCTTGCAAGGATCCAAATAGCTGAGCACCTTGACTGTGGTCTTCATAGGCACCAGAAGTGTGAGAAATAAATGTTGATTAAGCCACCTAGTTTATGGCATTTTTTTATAGCAGACTAAGACAACAAGCAACATATAGTTAAAAGAAAACTTTTAATGATGTATTTAAATAAAAATAAATCTATAATACCTAGATTAAAACCTAAAGAGATGTATAAGACTTAGAATAGAACACGATGAGACAATATTGAGAAAACTAAGTAAAACCCAAATTGAGGAATAGTCATCATACATGAATTAGATTATCCATTTTGATAAAGATGTCTATTTTCTCTCAAAGAACTTTCAATAAAATCAATACAAATGAAAGTCAAAATCATGGACTTTGAAGCTGTCAAGCTCATATTAAAACTTGTATGAAACTGCAAAGGTCCTAAAATAGCCAAATTGTTTGTGAAGAACTTTCACTACCAAATACCATAACTTGTTATGTGCCTCTACAGTATTCTCAGGAGTTTCCTGGGTTGCAATATTTCTTTGGGGGAAAGTGGGTTATAAAAAAATAAATTTGCTTGAGGAATCATCCCCATGATTTATGCTTCAAATATTTTATATGCTGTGACATCCCTACATGAATATGGGAACGAATATAGGAAAACAAAAGTCATGGTTGCTCATATTTATTATGTTTCCTTTAAGTAATTTATGTCATGATATTACTAACCAGCATATGCTAATAAGCCTAATAAATTGGAATTCCCTTTACTATTTTACCATGTGTTAGGAGAGCGACCCTCATGCAGGCTTACTCATGTGGTTCTATCCTCAGGTCTTTCCCCATCTCTGAGCAAGTTTCATATCTTCACTGAAGGTGATATAGCACATGACAACTCTCTCTAACAGAACCCTGTTATTGTCCTTCAGAAAATCTATCCATATTCAGAACTGTTCATGCATACACGTGTTTGTTTTATAAATCAAATAAGAACATGCCTAAATCAAATAAGAACAATAAGCCATGCAAAAAATAACTGAAATGTATTACTCAATTTATCATGTAATTCTAAACATGCTAATGGAATTGAATATGGCTGTTTTACAGAGAATGTCATGGCAAAATGCTCAAGGACCAGAAAAATGGGCCAATGAAAGAAACTGTTAAAAAAGCAGAGACCCCTGGAAGAATGGTATTTGTAAGGACACAGGCAGAATATGTCATATAAACAAATATGTTTGGCATATTTGTTTAAAGGAATATATCACCTGAGGAATATAGGGATGGGGTAGCCACAATCCTATTCCCTAGGCTTAAACACCGGAAGGAAATATTTAGTTACTACCAGGAGAGACAAAATATCCAGGGTTACTGCAAGGCTCAGCTGAGAGCTTACACTTACATTAAAGAAAATTATGTTTATATCAAATCAAAATGTATTTTAACAGTGGATATGCTTTTATTTGTAGAGTTTGCCTTTAAGAAGACTTACTGTTTTAAATTCTAATCTTCCTAAAATAAAATATCTATTAAATATCAACTTTTTGTGGAATTAGAAATTTTTTTTTTAAGTATATAAGTGAGAATAACTTGAAAACATTTGAAGAAGTTGAAACTAACCTTATAACTATTAAAATATACACTAAAGCTCTGGTAATCCAAACAGCATGGCCTTTTCAAAGAAATAAAATCCAATCAAATAATAATAGACTAATGGATGCATAATAACTTAAGATGTGACAAAGTAAATTTAAAATAATTCTGGGAAGATAGATTATTTTATAAATTGTGCTGAGGAAAAGTTATTGGAAAATTATTTTAAACACACTGACATACATAGGACCAGTTTCCTTAAAATTAAAAATGTTTACAATGACAAACACTCATAGAATTAAGGGCAAATGATATAAGCAAGTAGGTCACAGATTTAAAAGGAAAAAAATTAGCTAATAAGGCTGTGAAAAAATGACACAGAACATAAAAAAGAAATTTAAAAATAAAAGTAACAATGATACTAAATGTTTTACTTGTCAGTTTGGAAAAGATTAAAAATTATGACAATATTGGCTAGGAAGAGAACCCATTGTTTACTTGTTTAAATAGTTCCAAAAGTTTACATAATTATATGTATATATAATTACATGGATTTATATATAAATGTAAACATATATCTGTTTATATGTTTTATATTTTCATTTATACATATTTATATATATTAAATAATTCCAAAAGTTATAATTATATGTCCATATACATATATACACAAATGCACATATGTATACACTACATATATGTACACACTCACATTATACTCTTACTGACTTCTTAGTTTTCTTTATTGTTTAATTCAGTATTTTACATCTCACCTGCCTCAAATGTGGGCTACCGGACATGGGGCAATGTGTCAAGGATGGTAAAGTAACCAATGGAGACAATCAATGACTCACAATATTTACCATCAAAGGCAGCTTGAACAGAAACAAATTATCTTTGCTGGTTGCTCAGAATTTCCTAAAGGATTTGTGTGGCCTCACCCCCTATGATTCTCTAATATTTAAATTGTCACCATTGCTGGTACAGATGGGCATAGGAGAGAATGTAGGCTTTACACATGTATCTGAAAAGCCCATTTCAGAAAAGGAGAGCATATGTAAACACGAAATGTGAGATGGTTCCCTTATAGTCCCATTCCCTAGATTAGAAAATTAAGTGTTATCTTCCTCAATCACCATAGAGGTAAATCCAAGCAATAGGAGGAAATAATTTTAAATGAATTTGGAATAAAATACTTTGGTTGGTTTCCTTAACTGTGCAAAAGTGACTGATAGTAGAGACATGGTTTATAAAGAACAACTTACCTCTTTCACATCTTTTTTTGGAAAGGCTATATAAATATTATTTTTGATCCTTTTTCATTCATTATTATTTCAACTAGAGTATGTGGAAAGATGGTTCTCCATGGGTTTCTGGTGTTTCTTCACATATTGTGAGCAGAGGAACTGACTACTCTTATTTATCTCGTCAAGGATGTTTGCACAGTGAAAGCCTCAGAATAGAGAAATAAGAGAGAAATCATAGTTGCTTGTCCTCCAGAATGATAAATATAAATATAATGCCCCCTCCAGGACAGAAGCGAGGGAGGCTCTGTCTGCTTCAGGTTCCTAAGCCTGGGTCCCCTTTCCTGGGTCACTCGCTGCCTGCACAGGCACCTGACTCTCCCAATCACCCAGAGGGACTTGGGGCTTGAGGAGCCACTGCAAATGCTGATATTCAACCACTGCTGTGTCTATTAATCTAGGAATCTGTATTAATCTCTGTATTTTTTCTGACTCAGTAGGTTTGCTTCTTCAGCTTATAGCCATGCAATGAAGGCAAATTAATTGATTAATTAATTAATCTTCCAGAAGCTAAGCAATACAGAAACAAGTAGACAATATTAGGGAAAATTTTCAGTGTCTCACATTTCTGCAGGTCTTGAAAGTAAGACTGCTTTTTGTCAGATTATATTTTCAAGAATGTTTGTATAGTGAATGACATTGAAGATAGTGTCTTCCCACACCCCATACTCCAGAGTAAAGGGTGGGATTGTTCACTGTCCGGTATAATACAGATGTCTTCCCTTAAGGCAAAGGTCAGGCAAGCTGTGATGCTTAACTTCTTATGTCAGTTTGACTGGCCTAAGGATGCCCCAAAAGCTGATAAAACATTATTTTTGGTTTCCAGAGAAGATTAGCATTTGAATCAGTAGAGTAAATAAAGAGCTACACTCATGTGCTCACCGGGGTGGGCTGACAACACCCAATCCCTTGAAAGCCTGAAAGGTGGAGGAAGAGTAAATTCTCTCTTCTCGAGCTGGGACGTCTGTCTCCTCCTGCCCTTAGACCTCAGAGCCCCAGGCTCTTGGGTCTTCAGACTCAGACTGAATCACACCACTGACTTTCCTGGGTCTTCAGTTTGCAGAAGACATACTGTGGCAAGTCTCAGCTTCCATAATCACGCGAGTCAATTCCCATAATAAATCTCCTCTTATCTGCATATATAAAATATATGTACATATCCTATTGGTTCTGCTTATCTGGAGAACCCTGACTAATACACAGGCTTACTTACTGATCCTCTTTGTGTCGCTTGGGTGATCTGAGCTTGAGGAACCCACACAAACACTGAAATTCTGGCTGCTGTTATTGCTTCGAGTACTAAACTGCCCTTTGACGCAGAAGACTTGTGTCTTCTGCCAGCATCGGTGGAGCTGTGGCAAGCTAAGTGATAAGCATGCAAATAAGGTAAAGTCTCAGGCCCTTCACAGTTCTTGGTAGAGGATATTGTCAATATATCATAAAATGATTTATTACATTTTAACCATATATGATTGATATTATCAATGGCCGATTCTCAGAATGTAGAAGTGCATTTTAATTTAATACTTATTAGCTAATTCAAAGGTAGCATGGGTGATATTTATTGAAATTTATGTGGTGAAAAATGTCCACAACCCATTCTTATATTGGGCCTAACATGGAACATGGAGGAATGAGTTGTCTAAAATATAAGGTCCTTCTCTATTTAACTCCTGTCTCCCATGCTCTCTCCATGTGAACCCACCTAGCCTCACCAAGCAGGTGAACCTGTGACTCTGGACACCACAAAGAAGCAGAAACAACCCCTGAAAGAAGGAAGCAAAGAAAAAAAGTGTATCATTGAAGTGACCTTGAAAATGCCTCATTTAAGAACAAGACAGAGGAAATACAGTCACTAAGAAAGACTGAAAATGGACATTTTGAGAAAAGTACTGAACTCGAAGGGTATACTTATCAAGGAAGCAGGGAGAAAAGGGTACAAGAAGGATGTGTTTAACAGGGTCAAGGAGTGGTAGAGGGATGCTTAGCTTAAGAACTGAAGAGGCCTGTGGTCTCGGCAGTTAGGAGGTCACTGATGGCATTTAGTCTTGTGAGTCACCACATAAGTCAGCTAATGAAGACAAAGCTGTCTAGTGCCCCAGTGCATCGTACCATCAGCCCTACGGTGAATGATATTATCCACACCATAGCACTTAATGATGAATAGTATTGTGATTAAATTGCTGTGGAACACCAATGGGAATGTTCATGGCAAACCTTTAAATACCAAGTGCACAATTAATACTTAGAACAGACATGCAAGAAATAGATAGAGGTTTGCCACTTATATCACTGTCAAATTTTATGTCACTCCTGGGGGTTTATTGGTGTGAAATGAAGTGCATTTATTCAAATAGAGTTAGTTCTGCTTTATAAGGAATACAAAACTATTAAGGTAGGCCTATACATAAAGAAAAAATGGAAATTTTTCTAAAAAGCAGAATTGATAAGACTTTTTTTCTATAATTTGGATATTTTTAAAAGAACTATAATGACAATTGTCAGGTGGGAAACATACTTTTAAGAAAAGTCATCTTTTTTGATTCCTTAAAGAACTATATGCCTAGTATCCTATAGGTAGTTTCTGTATTAAGGAATTCAAATCTATTTGTGTTTGTCTCCTATTGTATTGTGAAAGCATATTTTTTCTTTCAA
Organism: Smutsia gigantea; assembly: GCA_032199065.1. NCBI lineage: Eukaryota > Metazoa > Chordata > Mammalia > Pholidota > Manidae > Smutsia > Smutsia gigantea. The sequence continues at coordinate 184,570 of JAVSCE010019575.1, forward strand.
AAATACATAAATTTCTAGTTTTCCTAGATTATCTTATATTTATTCTTACACTTTTAAAAGAAACCTTTAAGTGTTAGATCCATAGTATGTAACAGTAAATTGTTTGTATTTTATCTTGTTGCTTGAAATTTGTTTTATGTGTCAAAGGAGAATGTTTGTATGTATGTATGTATGTGTGTGTGTGCATGTTTACATCGTGGGTAGACAAATATTTTATGTAAAGGGATAGACAGTAAATGTTGACTTTATAGCTATAAGATCTCTGTCACAGTTATTCTTCTCTGCCATTAGAGTGAGAAAACAGTCATAGACAATATGTTAACAAATAGTGTACCCATATTCTAATAACACTTTATTTATGAAAACAGGCAGAGAGGGACAAATTTGGCATGAAAGGCTGTAGTTTGCCAAAGTATGTTATCCACAAAAATATAGTGGTTCATTTGTGACAGTCATTGTTACTTAGAGTAAGATTAAAGCAGGTATGTGTAAAGAACTCAGAAAACTTTAAGCTGGGTAATAATAAAAGATTTATAATATTCAAACTACAAAATGACTTAGAAAATAGCAAATTAAATGTTCTATATAGCATTTTACAACAAAATGAATGTACCACACAGAAACCATTCAGACTGATGGTACAAGGACACCAGTGTCTTCAGTGATGAGAATAGAGGTAAATGTGTATATACACACGTTTTCTAAGAAAGGGAAAGACACTGTAGTTAAATTTTCCTTTCAAATCAAAATTATTTCTAAGAATATCATATATGGAAAATGGAGACATTGATTTGTAAAGCATAAAGATATATCAATTAAATATAGTCAGATAAGAGATTAAATGACAAATTAAGTAAAATAATACTAGATGACAGAACAAAGGAATAAACTTGCTACAGAGAAAAATACCAGTGAATAACTTTCCAATGAGAATAATTGTGTTCCACGTGCTGCAAAAGCTAATCAGGTTTAAATGTGAAAAATGAAAGGAGAAATTCATACATGTGAAATGGATATATAAGAGATAAACAAATCAAATAATTAAAGAGGGCTTAAAATTTTATCATATTTTACCCTTTGGAGAATATTCTTAAAAACTTACATTGGATATTTGTAAGAATAGATTTATAATAGACTCCCTAAAAAATTCCTAAATAATTCCATAAAATTCTATTTGTCTTTACTTTCCCCATATTAGTGATACATCTGCCTCCTCATCTGGTCCTTCTTCTCCCACAAGTTGGATCCAAAGGCTGGAGGTGGAGCTCCACCTTAAAAGCATGTTGTAAGCACGGAGTGAAAGGAAGAGCAGAATGATAGAAATTTGAGCCTATTATGAAGCTGCTTCGCCAGCCCTTCTCTGCCCAACTCAGTTTTTCAGTTATTCAACGAACGAACAAATAAGCAAACAACAAATATTTTTGGTTGACCTTCATCAGTGTGATGTTTGTGCGGGAGGTTTTAAGTTCCATTTCGCAGCTGGAGATGGAGTATTCTATTATCCACACACATTTGCATTCTGACACTGTAAATAGATGCAGCACAAGAAAAAAAAAACAAATCTATGGGTCCTCCCGACTCTGATACTGCTCTCACACGTCTATTGGAACAGATTTATCTCCCTCCCAGAACATGGTCCACCAGGGCCTGGCACTATCCTTCTCCTTTTTCATGTTGTCTGTTACATGTTAGCATCCAAATGGGTGTATCATGAGGAGTATGGTGATGAAGCTAGATCTCCAACCTTCCAAAGAGCTACACATTGCAGGCAATGGGTGTGTTGCATTTTTGAATCAGAGAACAAAATAGTAGGGGAGCAACTAAGGTTTTTACTGTTCAATTTCAAGCCATAAAATGTTTCCTTTTCCTTTCTCTGGATATTTGTCTCCTACTGATTACATCTTCACTAGGCATTTTAATTCTTTCAGATAATTAGTAAAACATTTCCCAGATATGGGCAACGAGTTGATGATTTTTTTTTTGAATTTTTGTATGATTCCTTGAACTTTGAAGTCAGTCTCTGAAGGGGAAGCAGAAATTTAGTTACCTGGAAGCTGGATAAAATGTCAGCATGGCCCCAGCCCAGGACTGACCAAAAATTTCTCATAAACATGCATGATTGCAGTCTTGGGTCCTACCATATGAATGAGACAATGTTGCCAAATGGTTGTATATTTCACAGCAGATTTAGAGGTGTCATGTAGCTGTATAGGGCAATGATGTGTATTAAATCTCTATCGTGTAAAATCTGCACGTGGCTGTTTATAGAAGTTCTATTCATAATTTCCATAACTTGGTAGCTACCAAGATATCCTTCAACAGGTGAATGGATATATTATGGTACATCATTTAATGGAATATTATTTATCACTAAAGAGAAATAAGCTATCAAGCAGTGAAAAGATATGGAAGAAACAAATGCATATTACTAAGTAAAAGCAGCCATTCTGAAAATACCATACACTATATGATTCTAATTATCCAAAAAGGCCAAACCATGAAGATAATATAATGATCAGGGTTAGAGAGTAGGGGAGAAAGAAAAGGCATAGTAGAGAGGATTTTTAGGGCCTTGAAACTACTCTGCATGAACCATAGTGGTGGACACATGTCATTATACATTTGCCAGAACCTGTAGAATGATCAACACCAAAACTGAACCCTAAGATGACTGTGGACTTTGGGTCCATCAGCTGCAGCATGCACTACTCTGTGTTGGATGTTGATAGGAGGGAGTCTCTGGCAGGGGGGTGGGTGTATGGAAACTGTGTACCTTCTGCTTACTTTTGCTGTGAATCTAAATCTTCTCTTTAAAAAGTCTATTTAATAATGAACAAATAAAACCCTAATCTCATCAATATGGAGGTTGTTCTGGGAACATTTATACACTCGTTTCCATATATGATAAATTTATTTTATAAGGAAAACCACGGAGGCCTGTATCAGATTGTATGATGTCTGTTTGCTGTACCTCATTTAACTCTAGGGCCCGTTTATTACTTACTGTACTCTCCTCATTTGGTATGAATCTTTACCTATGTACTAAATGGTGAGTCATTGTTTACCTCAAGCCCTCTTCCTGAGACAAGAAGGCCTCCTAGTCTCATGTGGCAGGCTGGAAAGTAGCCCCCACAAAGACTTCTGTGTCCTGGCCCTTGGAATCTGTGAGTGTCACTTTATATGGCAGAAGAAAGAAGGGGTATTAGCAGATGTGATTAAATGAGGGATCTTGACATGGACAGATTATCCTAGATTATATGGGTGGGCCCTAAATGCAATCACATGTATTCTCCTAAGAGAAGGCAATGGAGGCTTTACACGCAGACATACCCAGAGGTGAAGGGGGTATAGAGATGGGACAGAGAGAAACCTGAAGGCTGGGCTCGGCAGCTGCATGTCAAGGAAGGCAGCAACTCTAAGAAGTGGCACGACATCCAGAAAGTGGGGTCCCGACAACACTCTGATGGCGGCCTAGTGATACAGATCTCCAGGGCCTACTGGCCTCCAGAACTGTGAGAGAGTAAATTTGTTTTAAGAGCCAAGTTTATGGTAATTTGTCATAGCAGCCACAGAAAACTAATATAGCTCACAAAATTGTTTTGGAATAAAATGCTATAAAACTATTGAACCTAAAATGAAGGCACTGAGCTGAGCTCTCCCATCTGTTCCCAAATTCCTTTTTTGAAGGATCCTATGTAGAGACTGTGTTCTAGAAAATTCAAAATAGTATGGATCAATCATGAGTCAATTCATCTCAGGGCTCTACGTGGTTGATCTTAAGCTATACCTCCTCCATCTTTGTATCCTGAGGTTAGTGTGTGTGAGTGTGTGTGTGTGTGTGTGTGTGTGTGTGTGTGTGTATTCTGCTTCTGCAGTTTACACTGCTGGTCCACATAGGGCTGTACTGAATGAAGAATATAAAAAAGCATGCACAGTACAAAAATGCTCTTGCCAAAGAAGTCATTTCTGTGTATACATGCTCTCTAATGAGCACTTCCTCTCATTTATTTGAGCAGAGTAATGGAGACATCCCTTTTACCCCTTGGGCACTTCTTTTCAGTCAACTAAATCAAATCTTACTCGTATCTCTTAGTCTTTCAATTATTTTTATTGCTTGCTTTACTCTTCTTCAATTTACTTTTTGCACATTTAAAATTGGGAAATTAACCATTGAATTTAGTTTGCATTAGTGTTTGCCGGCACCATTAAGATGAGGCATAGAGCTTGCCTAATGTCATTGGAGAATTCTTTATTTTGCTTTGTTTGATCAGCAATAAGATTCTATTTTTAAATAATCATAGTAGTACATGCACTGAAAAAAATGTCCTGAAAAATACCACATCTCCTTACAGCAACTTCTTGGAGAGTCAGTTTTCAGGTTGAGCAATAAAATAGACATCTCATTGCTTGAAAGTCACAATTCATTTCACTGTGGTCAAGAACAATATTCAAACTTATCAACTATCACTGTTCACCCATTTAAAGAATTTTAATATATATATTTGGATTTTACTTACCACATTTGAGGATATTTTAAATGAGGATTTTATTTTAAATGAGGATTTTATGTTAAAATGATCTCTTTCTTCTGGTTAAATGGAAAACACTTGCTCTTGTGAGGCGTCCTTAGACTCAGGCAGGGAACCGAGAGCCTAGAGCCTTAGGAGAGCCCCAGGCTTTGGAGAGGCTTCCGGGAGTTGTCCAAGCCCCTCTTGGGTGCCTAGAGCCGGTCTGCCTGCACTGTGGGCTGGATAGGGCTCTCTGAGCACCTAAGAGGGCACTGTCCCCACCCCTGTGTCTTCCCTGAGGAGCACTTGGTGACTCCCCTGCTTGCCCCCCCGTGCCCTTGGGGATGACCAGATGGGTGCCCTGTGTGGGTGTCTCGTGTCCTCAGAGTTGAGAGATCCCATCTGCAGCCTAAAGACTTCAAGAGAATGGGTCAGACCAGGCATTTTTCTACATTTACATTATGAACTAATGAATGAAAAATAGCATGACAAGGAAAATATTGCCATTCACATTTTCTACACATTTTGGGCATGACTCACACTTGGGGTCATCACCAAGGAAGAACCATGACAACCTCTGAGAGAGACATTGCCGCACATCAGACACTAGAGGTGAGGCATCAGGGATGATCGTGTAGCCCGAATTAGGTAAACGGCATTAGGGAAACAAAGGCAGGAAGCTCTGTCCTGCTTCAGTGCACACAGGGCCCGATAAGCCATGCAATGAGTTAAGAGTGCTGCCTCCTTTCTCCCAGGTGGAAGGCACAAATTTATGAAAAAATGTGCATTTGATCACAAAGGACATGAGGACATGGGCCCTGCACCTGAAGAGAAGTTGGTGCACGGACACATGAAGACTTCATTTGCACGGATTGGATACTAAACAAATTATGTAGGAGAGTGCCCTTTCTTTACACATCATTTTAATCTTCACCAGTGATCACTGTACTTTCATAAGGCCCTACATTTTGAAAAATCTTCTGTGTTTTTACAAAATTGTTTATGTACAGAGTAGGGCCCTGCCCACAGAAAAATACCTGTATGGGTCCCTTGATGCCCTTTGGGCCGCCACACTCTAGGTAAAACTGTACTGACTCCAGATTCACATTCACTCCAGCGACTGTGATCTGTGCTGTAATTCATTTATCTATTCAGCTATTTATTCATTATTGAGCCCCTATTGGGTGCCAGATAATATTGGGGACAGTAAAGAGGAATGTATTTCACAAGAACATCCTTTCTGAAGAAGTAACATTTAAACTGAGGCTTTTGTGAAATAAAGAGTAAACTATACAAAGATCTGGGGAGAAATCATTTCAGGCAGAGTAAACAGAAAATGCAGAGCCCCCAAAGTTGGAGCAACATGGCCAATGTGACTAGTCCTAAGTCATTTAGTAATCTGAGCATTAGTGTATCACACTGGGCTGATTTACCATGATTATCTATCTATCATCTATCTGTCTATCTGTCTATCTATCTATCTATCTATCTATCTATCTATCTATCTATGTATCATCTATCTATATTTTTTTCTGAGTGTGATGGGAAAACACTGGACTATTTTGAACAGCACATTTTCATGATCTGATTCATATTTTTAAATGGTAATTTTAGTTTTTGAGTAGAAATATTGTACAGAGGTCAAGAGTAGAAGCAAAGACCTGTTAGGGATCTGTTGCAATAGTCTGGATGAGATTGATGATGACTTTGAATAAGGCAGTAAATCCTAAATCGCCAGTCAAAGGCAGAGTTGAAAAACCTTGCTAATAAATTGGATGTTGAAGATGAGATAAAAAGGAGAAAAAGGAATAACTTTTAGGAATTTTCTCTGGTGCAGTTGAATAAATTGAGTGCCATATTATAAGAAGTGTAAAACTGGGAGCAGGAGGGAAGAGATTTTGTGTTTACTTATTTGGACAGGGTGGAGACTCAACAGAACTGTCTTGAAAATACTAAATTTGGCTAGCCCATTAAACACTTAAATACGATGAAAAGTAAGCAGTTACATTTTTTAGTCTAGAGTTCAAGTTAAAGATCAATGCTGGGGGTATAAATTTGAGAATCATTAGCAAGGAGATGGGATTAAAACCCATAGGATGATACAAGGTAGATCATCTAGAGAATGATTGTTAAGAAGGTGAGGCTACAACAACCAAGCCAATATTTAGAAGTGAAAAAGAAGAGAATTTTGCAATGAAGACAGACAAGGATTAGTCAGTTATGTGAATGGATAACAAGGAAAGGTCTTGGGAGTCAATTAAAGAAATAATTGAAAGATAAAGAGAGCTATCAACTCTGTCAAAGGTGTCAGAAGAGCAAGTAAGCTAAGAATTGACAAAAGTCATTAAAATTGAAAATGTAGAAATTGTTAGTGTCTTTGAAAAGAGTAGAATTCACCTTGATGGAGATGAAAATGTGATTTAAATAGCTTCACACTAATTGGAAGTTGAGAAGTGGTGACAAAACATAGATAATAGAGAATTCTATTATAATGTGGCTTTTATATAGAAACAAATGACCATAGATGAAGAGAAGTAAAACAGAAAAACCTAGACTCCTAGTAAGTATAATATGCATGAGATATATATGCAACATACATACCTTAAGTAGGCTTATAATATGTTCTAGAATAGTTAATATATATGATAAGAAAATATAATTGTAGATTAACTCATTTATGGAAAAATGTTTTTTGTGGGATGTCATGTTTATCTTGAAAAGTCTAGGGACTATTTCTATTCAAATTTTGGGGTAAAAATATTTTGACTAGATTCTAAAAACTCTCACACTTTACCTAAAATCTAAATGATAATTATCACACAAATTTCTGGATTTCAGGTTAGAGAGACACTGCAAAGACAAAGCAAAGTATAATATCTCTTAGAGTAATACTTTCTATTGATAATAGCACAGATGTATTATGCTTCTAGTAAAATAATGAAAATGTTTATAATTGAAATAAATTGTGTTAAATAAAAGATGAAAACTATTCTCAATAGCAAATCTTCATTAATTAAGATGAAGTTAAACTAACAAGAGTGGAGTCTCTTCTCTAACCTCATAACCTCAATTACAAATAATTCGATCAAAAGAGACACTCTTTCTGAAGTATTAATGTTGAAGAACAGACTTGGAGTGACTAGGTTCCTAGTTCTCTCATCTATTGTTGGGGGTGTACATAGAGAAAGACTTAAAAAATAAGACTGAATTTTAGCCCTGGGTTGGAAATCTAGCAAGAAAATCCCTGAATCTTGCTTTTTACACTTTATGCTTGCAGTCCAGCTTTCCCTTTGTTTTGCTTTGTTTTTCCCAGAAAAGCAGCCAAGCTGTGGGGAACTAAGAGCTGTTGTCCATCCTCTGCCATCAACTTTATTAGGATCATGCTTAGATGTGAAAAGTATCATATCCTTGGATGAAGATCTGAGGTGGGAGGAGATGAGTCTGCTATTCTGCCTTATATCACCCCACGTATTTCTTCTAAAAGAAGTATTTTGTGACTTTAATGTAGTTTAACCAAATAAGTTAGTAAGATGCAGGTAACAGAATGATTGGTTGCTAGATCATTAGTTTTCTTAAATTGGCAACAGGATTTAAGGTGTGATATGGAATGAGGGAAAGTTAGGTTCATTATTCATGCATCTGAATGAAAATAAATCTACACCATGAGATCACGTGATCCATGTAACACTTCAGTACAGAACTTTGTACACAGGGCATGCCAGCTGGTTAACTGTGGCACATTAAACAACTTATTGAGTTCATTATATGACCCCAATCTCACTAAGAATTTTACTGCATCCTGCCCTCTCTGAGCCAGGGTTCAATCTTTTCTTGGGGGGTGTAGAGGTTAATTCATTTATTACTAATCAAAAATTCATTTTGATACATGGTACATACAAAATTCAAACGTTACAGAGGAGGATACAGTGAAAAACGTCTCCTGTCTCCCAGTTCCCTTCCTGGAAGGCAGCCTCACGTACCAGCCCCTGTGTTTCTTTCCGAAGTTAATCAGTGCACAGGTAAGTATATGCATGCATATTTTTTTACTTTTAAAACACATTCTTGCACGGCATATACCTTCTTCAGTAACTTGCTTTTCCGTGTAACAATGTATTTAGTGACTGCTCCGCATCAGTTCCTGGGAGCTGTATATGGTTTGTTTTACGATGCAGTGATGAAATAAAACCAAAAAACAGCACAGCACAATGCCCCATACTAAAAGCACATCGATAGCAAAGCCTCTCCAGTATGAAAATACCGGTATTATTTGGGACCAGGGAAAAGTACAGAAAAGCAAAAACCTAATACATTCTGTGGGGGCTTTTGCTCCGGCCAAGCTTATTACATGGAGTCAGTCTAGTGTTTAGAGAAGAGGTCTTGCTTGGGTATATAAATTGGTGATTGCTCGCCTGTAGGTGTTAAGAAAAGGATTTCCTACTATTAGAAAAGGAAGTGCCTATAAAATAAATAAAAAATGAACATTCCAAAGAAAATCAAGAACGTATGCTATCAAGAAAGCAAAAATAAGACTGTCAAGAACAAGTCTCCTGTAAATCGAGAGGACAGAGAGGTGAGGGTTCCACCTTCCCGCTGACAAGAGGGATGGCATTCCTGCCATGAGGCAGCAACCAGGTGCCAGACTCTTTTCAGCGGCAGAGACTGCTGTAAGCCTCACTCACTGTAGAAGCTGAAGGAAGAGTTAGAGACTCCAGGCAGTTGCTCTCTAGGGAGGCCAAATGACACAGATAATCTCTTGCAGATTACACATAAACCCCTGGCTTGATATCAGATCTGTGCTGTCCTTAGCATAACCACTTAGCAAAGACACCTATAAAAATATTGGCCCCGGACTGAGAGGAGACCCCTATAAGCAACCAAAATAGAAGAGAAAATACAGAAACAGAGTTTAAAAATTAAATGTAACAACAAAAATAAAGCAAAAAATGATGCTTAATAAGTTGGATTTTCAAACAAAATTGTGAAAGCAGGCAAAAAATATTAGCACTAAAAAAGAAATCCAATAGTATCCATAATAACAATGTGAATTTGCCTCAGATCAAATGAAAATAACAGAGAGAAACTACAACTTTAAAATAGGTTTTTTCTTAGGATTCTCAAAAAGGTAAAGGAAGGAAAATCATCCAAAAATGATAATATGAAGTTATGAAGCAGACAGAAAAAGGAGACAAGGGTATCAAATTAATTTTAATCTTAGTTAATTATACAAACTCAAATATTAAAAAAAATAATTGTCACAAACAAGCACGTTAATTGTGAGACGACACAGAAGTTATCACTTGATAACTAAAAATGGCAAGTGAATTAAGTAATTATGGAACTTAAAGGAAATGCAGGCTGACTCTAACTCAGCAAGGAAAAGCATTCCCAAACACAGGGCCAGAAATGTTAAAGATGAGTACAAGCGAATAGCAAATGCAACATATATGTAAATTAATTTAACTATTGACTGTAAAAACTTGACTAGTGTTTTGTGTGCATAAGGCAAAAACCACCCCTCTAGGCAGCAATAACACAGAAAATAATTGCAGAGACAGTGTCTATAAGAGGCTAAATTTTGCTAAAGACCTTGTTTTATTCAGGGAGAGGAAGGAGTTGCTGAGTAATTTTAGATTTTATTAGAAACATTGAAAATTTAATTAAGCATAAAATTTTAAGGGCAACAGGTAAATAATTGAAACTTTCTCCATACCTTCCATATAAGCAGACAAAAATAAAAAGAAATATAGAAACTTGAAAATCCAAACTTAAGCAAGATAAATAAAAAAGAAGCCAAGAAATATGAAGGCAAATGAGAAATACAGACTATTATGAAAGAAATAATTACAAATATATGCATAAATACAAATATGACCATCTTACCAATTAAAGAAGCTGGATCACATTAAAAATTTTAACAGTAGTTTAAAAATGTTTACAAGAGGCATAACACTGAACAGTTGAAAGTTAAAGATTGAAAAAGATATGTCAGATAAAAACTATCTAGAATGGTTTACTTTATTTATTAGCTTGGCTGGGCTATGGTGCCCACATATTTGGTCGGATGATTTTCCTGGATATTTCTGTGAAGGTGTTTTAGAATGAGATTAGCATTGTAGGCTTTGAGCCAAACAGATTCTCGCCACAATGTAGCCACCCTATCTGATCAGTTGGAAACCTTATTAGAACACAGTCTGACCTCCCCCAAGCAAGGAGTTCTGCTGCGAGGCAGCCTTTGGACTCAAAGCAACAATTCCCTGAGTCCGTAGCCTGCCTGTCTTCCCCATCACATTTGAATAACCTCCACAATCATTTGAGCCAATTCTTTAAAATACAGATGATATAGATATAGATACAGATATAGATATAGATGATAAAGATATAGATATACAGATATGTAAATGTACACACATACACACCCTGTTGGTTCTGTTATTCTGGAGAACCTTGAATAACAAATACATTAAATGAAATTAAACCTATGTTTCCATATTAAATTATGGAAAAATGTTATTTGAAACTGAAAATACAAGATAGTAATGACAAGTTAACCAAAACCAATTTACAACTCCAAAGTGTGTATCATTAAGGGTTTAACCATAGAAACAGAATTCCTGCTACTGATATATATACAGAGAGAGAGAGAAAGAGAGAGAGGGAGGGAGAGAGACAGACACAGAGAGGGAGAGGGAGAGAGATCTATATTACAGGCTTCACCCTCATGTAATTGTGGGAACTGGTTAAACAGTATTCCTAAGGAAATCATCTGAATATCATGAGTCTGAAGCCATTGTACAGGTGGTCGGGATGGGAGGAATGATGTAATGTGGGAGAGATCAAGAGCATGGTGGAACCTCCAGGCATGACTTGGAGCTTCATGATGATGCATTCAGGAACCTATGTCAATTCCTGCTGCCTCTGAACTAGGTGGTGTGGACATCCTGCAGAAACTGGGACTCATACACCTGGCACTAAACACGTGCATCTGACCCAGGGAAAAATGCTCCAGGAACGCCCAGGGCAGAATGGAGCAGTTGCAGGCCCAGCTGCTGTTTCAGGCTCCCAAGATGAATCAACAGATGGGCAACAGGTGGGGAAGGTGGGATAAAGAACCTCCAGAGAGCAGCAGGCAGTGGCCTTGTGTCATACATATGCAAAGAGGGAGCAGCTGAAGTGCTTTAGAAGATATCTGTCCTTTCCCAAACAAAATGAAAAAGTGTCCCACAATGAAGAACTTATCCCATGTGCGTTTGGGCCCTTGCCAATTCTGCATTCCTCCTTCCTGAAATACTGATGCAAATCAGAATGCCTAGCAATTATTTTGAGATCTGAAGACAAAAGTCTTGTGCTTAAAGTGAGTCCTTAATACCCTCTTTGAGAAGATCTGTTGATGTTGAACTATCTACTTCTGGATATTTTATTTTATTGGAAAAAAATTAATTCCTAATGGTTTTAACCACAGTAATTTTGGCTTACTGTTACTTAAAACCAAACTTATCTCTTCTTATTAAGTTTTGTATCTCAGTGAAAAATATAGGTAGGTAATCACTTCAAAGGAAAGATGGGTGAGAAGGTATTGATTTTGAAAAGAGGAGAGAAGCCTCAGTCAGTCAAAAGAGTGGGGGATAAATGGATGAAGAAAATATAATATAATTTCTGGGCTGTATTAAGGAAACATTTACTGTTGCTGGCCCTGATTTAAGGTAAACAAGACAAAGATGATTGTGTTTTTCAAATCCAAACACCTAAAAGCATAAAGTTAGTGAATATACTGTATCAGTTTCTACCAGGGTAATAACCAAAATACTTGTGTAAATTTATAACATAGAAGATGTATCCATTTCTGGCACAGGCACTTTTGATGTTTGGCAACATTCAATGAATTATAACCTAAAAATAGGTGTTTTTCTATGTAAATTGTACATCAGTAAAACTGACTAAAGAAATTGCTATGCTTGAAAGCTAAAATGTCAGCCTTAAATGATGAATTTGGTAAAAGGATGAAATTTTGAAATACTTATAATTGCACACAAAGTAATATATAACAAAACTTGTGAGATAATATTAACACACTAATTAGAAATATATGTACCTCTTCACACATAATAGTGAAGAAAAGTCCAAGGGGAGTAGACATAAAATTACAAAGTTTGTTGGCTATAAACTTGCTGAATCCAAGATGAATATATATCAGCAATAACTAATTTGAAAACATAAGAGGAAAATAATAAAGGGGCAAGAGTAGCTAATATGAATGAAATATGTATAAGATGGTAGAATCTGCTTTTCCAGGTATCAAAAAATTATTATAACAAAGACACTGTGTATTGGTAAAGGTGGGCTAATAAATCAGTAGAACCTACTAAGGAGTCCAGAAGAAGTCTCACATCTAAAGGTCATGTGGTATGTGAGGGGGAGAGCAACATGAATTAATTGTTAAGGATAATATAACAATGGATGACAACTGACATCAATATGACACCCCAAAATCAGTTTTCATTCTCAATTTATCTACTATAAAATAATTTTACATGTTAGGCACTTAAATATGAATAATAAAACTAACAAAAATCCTCTAGGGAATTATAAAGACAATATTAATAATTAAGATTACATGAAAAATAAAGCGTTTGTATTAAAAAAAGACATATAGGTTGACTTTAAAGCAAGGACACAGCCTGCAAGATGATATATTAAGTCATATACTCATCAAAGAAATAGATCCCAGAATATGTAAATCAATCCTAAATTTAGACAAAAGCACATAACCTGATAAGTGGCAAAACAGGTGAAAAAGTAATACATGGAAAAGGAAACCCAAACCTCCAGTATATGAAAACATGTCAATTATAATGATAATCAGGTAAATTCAAGTGTGAATACATTGGGCTGGCAAATATTTCAACAATCTTACTGTATCATTTGCTTTTGGCTTGTTGGAGGAAAATGAATCCTCATGGTGCCAGTGGTAATGTAAACTGATCAAACCAATTTAGGGAGCAATTTGACACCAGCTACTTAAGTTGGAAGTGAGCCTATCTAATGAGCAAGTAATTCATAATCCTGGATATTTCGTGGAACTGGTCACACATGTACTTTAAGAGGCAAGAGAGTGAATTTTTCAGCACAGTGTGGTTTGGAGTAAGAAAAAATAGGAACAGCCTTGCTTTCCATCAAAAGGAATAACCAAAACATGATAGCTCCATTCAGTGTAATAATGTAAATGATATAATTCCATGTAGAATTGTATGGATAAACCTCAAAAGCTTAAGAACTACAATTTGCAGCAGAAAGCTGTATAATGTGCATGAATCTAAACAAATGTAGTAAAAAATATAAAAACAGGATTAGAGGGTGAAGAAAAAGATGGCAAAGTAGGAAGGCAAGGCAGAAACCTCCTTCCATAAACACATAAAAGAAGATATTACAACAAATACGACTAAATATGAGAACAACCTGAAGACTGCTGAACAGACTACCTACACCTGGGAAAGAAGAGAAGACCACACAGAAAAGGGTAAAGTGACAAAGTCATTACTGAGCAGGATCTAAGCTCTTCCCACATCCCACAAACAGGCAGGTGAAGGAGTAATGGAGCAGGGAGAGTGTAGGAGCCCAGGAATGCTGCACACCAGGCCCTGGGGATCTATTCTGGGGGCACAAGCCCATATTACTTTGGGTTCTGGTGATTAGTGGGGCTGGACACCAGGGACAGGTGGAACACTCAGGGAGGCTTAGATTCCAGCTGCTTGTGGAGGACTGGCACACTCCTTTGGTCCCGCTGAGACAAAACACAGAGGTGGCAGTTTAAAGACTTTCCAGCAGTGGGGGTGGTGCCAGAGAAGCACGGGTTGGACAGAGCTCTTTCCTCAGAAAGTGAAGGTGAGGGATGAATCCCTTGGCCCAACAGGTCAGGAATTCTAGGGAGCCCTAGGTGCTCCACCCCACTTGCTGGCAATTCAGCCCCAAGGCACCTCTCTGCACACTGCCAGTAGCCAGCCAACTCGGCCCAGCAATGGAATCAGACTTTGCTGCCTGGCAGGCAGAGGTAGCTCTCCCAGCTTTCTCAGCCCTGTCTCAGTCCAACTGGGGAGGCACCTGCAGGAGCCAGCCCTGAGCTCCTTCCTCCCTGTGGGTATGCAAGCCCAGTGCTGTATGACATGCCCTGCCTCAGAGCTGCACAATGACCCCACCCACCCTATTAACCCTGAAGGTCTCCCATCACTGTAGAGTTTGCAGAGGGTGGCCCCACCCACAGTGATCCCAGCAGAGGTCTCTGCTCTGATCACAAAGGCTGCTGAGGCAATCTGCTGGTGCTTCAGACTCAGACCAGTACTGGCAGACAGAAAGAAAGATGTCCCTGTCCATTGCACATCAACAGCAACTGGGGAACCCACAAGTAGAACCAGGCACTGGAGAGTAAAGTCTTGAGCTTCTGGGCACCACAGAATGCCTTCCTCATAAAGCCATTATTCTCTAGACCAGAAAGTATAGCAGATTAGCAGATCCATCTAACAGAAAGGAAGGCACACAGAAACCCTGACAAAATGAGGAAGGAGAAGAATATGCTCCAAACAGAACTACAGGAAAGGACACCAGAAAGAGGGCTAAATGAAACAGAGAGCACCAGTTTTGTTAATAAAAATTTCAAAATAAAAGCCATACATATGCTCACTGATCTGTGGAAAAGTACTGAAGATCTCAGGGAGGACTTAAATAAAGAGGTAAAAGATTTAGAAAAGAGCCACTTAGAGCAGAAGAATACAGTAACTGAAGTGAAACATACAATGGAGAGACTGAACAGTAGGTTGCTGCAAGTAGAGGAGATAGTCGATGATGTGGAAATTGGAGAACAGGAACACAATGAGGCTGAGGAACAGATAGAAGAAAGGATCTCTAGGAGTGAAAGGATGATAAGAGAGCTATATGACCAATCCAAATAAAAAAAATATTTGCATAATAGGGATACCAGAAGGAGAAGAGAAAGACAAAGAGATAGAAAGTCTCTTTGAGGAAATAGTTGTTGAAAACTTCCCCAATCTGGGGAAGGAAATAGACACTCAGGTCATGGAAGCACAGAGAGCTCCTAACAAAAGGAACCCAGGAAGACAACATCAAGACATATAATAATTAAAATGGCAAAGATTAAGGATAAGGAGAGAGTATTGAAAGCAGCCAGAGAGAGAAAAAAGATTACTTAAAAGGAAATCTCATCAGGCTATCAGCAAACTTCTCAGTAGAAACTTTACAGGCCGGAGGAAGAGAATGGCATAATATATTTAACATACTGAATTAGAAGGAACTCCAACCAAGAATCCTCTATCTGACAAGATTGTCATTTAAATCTGAAGGGATTAAATAATTCTCAGATAAACAAAGGCACAAAGATTTTATATCTGCTAAGCCAGCATTACAGGATATATTAAAGACATTGTAGATGGAAATGTTCCTAAGGCTAAATAGTTTTCACCAGTGAAATTAAATCCACAGAAAAGGTAGCAGAACAATTAATTACCAAGCAAGTACAAAATTAAAACAAAAGTAGCAAAATCAACTATACACAAAATCAATCAAGGGATACACAAAAAGCGCATATTATGACATCTAATACATAAAGTATGGAGGAGGAAGAAAAAGAAAAAGAGTAGTTTTAGACTTTGTTAGAAATAGAACAATCAGTAACCTAATATACACTATTATAAAGTAAGGAAGCTATCCTTGAACCTTTGGTAAGCACAAAACTAAAGCCTATAATTGATACACGAAAAAGTTAAAAAGGAGAAATTCAATCACAACACTAAGGAAAATGATGAAATAACAAGAGAAGAGTATAATGGTATGAAACTAGAAATAAATTATACAAAGAAAACAAAAAAGCCTATAAACACATGGAGGCTAAAAAACATGCTTCTAAATATCAATAGATCAATGAACAGATTAAATCAGAAACCTATTAATATGTGGAAACAAATGAAAACAAAAAAATCAACAGCCCAAAATCGGTGGGAGTGTGTGAAGGCAGTTCTAAGAGGAAAGTACATAGCAATACAGGCCTACCTCAAGAAAAAAGAACAATCCCAAGCAGTATAAACCCACAATTAAAGAACTAGAAAAAGCACAAATGAAACCCAAATTAGTAGAAAGAGGAACATAAAGATGAGTAAAAATAAATAAAAGAGAATAATAAAACAATAGAAAAACATCAGTGAAACCAAGAGCTGGTTCTTTGATAAAATAAGCAAAATAGATAACCCCTTAGACAAATTTATCAAGAAAAAAAGAGAGTACACATATAAAATCAGAAATGAAGGAGGAATAGTCACAGCAGATACCACAGAAATACAAAGAATTATTAGAGAATACTATGAAAAATTATATGCCAATAAATTGGACAACCTGCAAGAAATGGACAACTTTCTAGAAAAAAACAACCTTCCAAGACTGACCCAGAAAGAAACAAAATCTGAACAGACCAAAAACCAGCATTGAAATTAAAGTGGTAATCAGAAAACTGCCCCAAAAGAAAAACTCAGTACCAGATGGCTTTACAGCTGAATTCTACCAAACATTTACAGAAGAGCTAATACCAATCCTTCTTGAAGTTTTCCAAAATGTAGAAGAGGAGGAAATAGTTCCAAATTCATTCTACACAGACAGCATCACTCTAATACCAAAACCAGACAAACAACAACAAGAAAATAGAAAATTATAGACCAATATCCCTGATGAACATACATGCAAAAATCATCAACAGACTATTAGCCAAATGAATTAAAAAATACGTAAAAAATATTATCCCACATGATGAAGTGGGATTTATCCCAGGGATGCAAGATTGGTACAACATTCTTAAATCAGTCAATATCATACACCACATTAATAAAAAGAAGGATAATAACTACATGATCATCTCAATGGATGCTGAAAAAGCATTTGACAAATTTCAAGATCCACTCATCATAAAAACTCTCAACAAAATGGGTACAGAGGGTATGTACCTCAGCATAATAAAGGCCATATATGACAAACCCCTAGCCAACATTGTACTTAGTAGAGAAAAGCTGAAAGCTTTTCCTCTAAGATTGGGAACAAGACAATGATGTCCACTCTCACCACTTTTATTCAGCATAGTACTGGAGATCCTAGCCACAGCAATCAGACAACACAAAGAGAAATAAGGTATCCAAATTGGTAAGGAAGAAGTTAAACTGTCACTGTTTTAAGATGACATGAAATTATACATAGAAAACACTAAAAACTTCACCAAAAACTGCTAGAACCAACAACTGAATTCAATAAAGTTGCAGAATACAGATTTAATACACAGAAATCTGCTGCATTCCTATACAATTAGATAGCAGAAAGAGAAATCAGGAAAATAACTGCATTTACATGCCTGAAAAGAATCTAATGCCTAGGAATAAACCAAGGAGGTGAAAGACCTGTAGTCTGAAACAGTAAGACACTCATGAGAAAAATTAAAGAAGACACAAATAAATGGAAAGCAATATTGTGCTCATGGGTAAGAAGAATTAGTATTGTTAAAATGGCTACCATGTCCAAAGCAATTTACAAATTCAACACAACCCCAATCAAAATACCAACAACATTTTCCAATGAACAAGAACAGTCAGTTCTAAAATTCATATAGTATCAAAGAAGACCACAAAGAGCCAAAGGAATCCTGAGAAAAAGAACAAAATGGGGAGATTATACTCCCTGACTTCAAATTCTACTACAAAGCTGCAGTAATCAAAACAGTTTGGTACTGGCACAAGAAAAGACCCATAGATCAATGGAACAGAATAGAGAGCCCAGATATAAACACACACATATATGGTCAATTAATATATGATAAAGGAGCCATGAATATACAATGGGGAAAAGACAACCTCTTCAATAACTGGTGTTGGGAAAACTGGACAAATATATATAAGAGAATGAAACTGGATTATTGTCTAACTCCATATACACAAGTAAATTCAAAATTGATCAAAAACCTAACTGAAAGACATGAAACCATAAAACTCTAAGAGGAAAACAGGCAAAAATCTCTTGAATATAAACATGAGCAACTTTTTCCTGAACACATCTCCTCTGGCAAAGGAAAGCAAATAAAAAATGAACAAATGGAACTACATCAAAATAAAAGGCTTCTGTATATCAAAGAAAGAGAACAAAAAAGACACCCTTCAGTATGGGAGAATACATTCATAAATGACTCATCTGATGAGGGGTTAACATCCAAAATATATAAAGAGCTCACATGTCTCAATCCCTAAAAAACAAATAAACTGATTAAAAAATGGGTGGAGGACCTGAGCAGATACTTCTCTAAAGAAGAAATATAGGTGGCCAACAGGCACATGAAAAGATGCTCCGCAATGCTCATCATCAGGGAAATGCAGATTAAAACCACAATGAACTATCACCTTACACCAGTTAGGACAGCCAACAATCCAAAGGCAAGCAACAACAAATGCTGGTGAAGATGCGGAGAAAGGGGTTGGTAGGAATGTAAATTGGTGCAGCCTTTGTGGAACGACATGTGGAGCATCCTGAAGAAACTAAAAATAGAAATACCATTCAATCCAGTAATTCCAGTTCTAGGGATTTATCTGAAGAAAAAATAATCCCTGATTTGGAAAGATACATGCACCACTATGTTTATTGCAGCACTATTTGCAATAACCAACACACGAAGCAACGTAAGTGTCGATGAATAGATGAATGGATTAAGAAGTGGTACAAATACACAATGGAATATTAATCAGTCATAAAAAGAAAAGAAACCCTGGCATTTGTAACAAAATGAATGGATCTAGAGGGTATTATGCTCAGTGAAATAAGCCAGGTGGAGAAAGCCAAATATCATATTGTTTCACTTATTTGTGGAGTATAAAAACAAAGCAAAACAAAACAAAGGAAACAGCAGTAGACTCATAGACACTGAGAAATGACTGGTGGTTACCATGGGGGAGGGGTTGGGGTGGGTAGGGTGGGTGAGCGGGATTAAAAGGGCACAAAAATTCTCAATCACAAAATAAATTTTTCATGGGGACAATAGTACAGCATGGAGAATATAGTCAATGATTCTGTAACGTCTTCCTGTGTTGATAGATAATAACTGCAGTAGAGGGGCAAGGATTTAATAATATGGGTAACGAACCATTATGTTGTACACTATATAAAATTGTATATCAACATTTATTAAATAAAAAATAATAAAAATATTATCAAACTAAAATTTCAAAATAGGAATTAACTTTAGAGTGGAAAGAGAAAATGGTTAATTTGAGAATGGGGGCACTAGCATTTCATTTGGGCCCCTTTTATTTCATTTTTTTCATTAAGAAAAATTTGAACTCAGTGTATTTGCAAAATGACAATTATTAAATCTCAGCCAGTACAGTTGGTTGTTAGGCCCTCATTTGGAGTTTTCTATATGAGGAAAACATGTCAAAATTCAAAATGAAGAAAACGTCTAAGAACATGCAAACTATTGGATTAGAAAACATTTGATGGTTTAGTTGGGCAAAGAAGTATATTTTTATGGTTAAGAAATCAGTTTTTTATTTTTGTATTTCCTTTGATTTAAAGATAGGAGCTACCTAATATGTTTGGGTGTTGATGAGAACTAGCCAGCAGAGATAAAGATGCTGGAAGTATCAAGGAGGATGCAACACATAGGGTTATAAATGGGTGATACTGGTCCTTAGCAGAAGAAGGGTCTCCTCTTCCAGGGTGTCAGAATACTCTAAACGTGGGGTGGAGGACAGCCATTTAGTTTTGCAAACAAAGTGGCCAGAAGATGAGGGAGATCCTTACATGTTTTCTGATTTTCTATAAAGTACAGGCAAGACTGTCTTCTGAAGAAAGGGATGAATGGCAGTGTATTAAATGATAAAACAGTCATTGAAGATATAGGGAAAACATATTTACTAGAAATTTTTTGCAAGTTTGCCAGAAAACAGTGCAATCCTGAAGTTATCATCATGAGCTTATAGAACTACCATCTCTGCAGTATTCATTCATCCTAACAGTAAAAGTTACATGGGCAGGAAGGAGGCCAGTGTGAGTGAAAATATATATCCATTCTTACAGTGTTTTAATACTTCATAGTGAAGTATTTGAGTGAATGGTTTTTGCTGTAAATGCTTTGCTGTATTTATTTATTTTAAACTGGGCTCTTTATTTAAGGTAATATATGTACTTCCTTTACAATTAAGTTTAAATTCTAAATTTTCTAATTTTATGAATATCCTCCCCTGCTCATTCATTGTTTATTCACACACAAAAATTATTTAATACAATATGCATATTTACCCTTTTAAAATTGTGTGTGTCTTAATCTGGCTGACTTAGGTATTAGACTAATTGATTTGTTTTTGCTTTGCTACTGCTTTAGGGAAGGATTATCCACAATTATCGTGGGTTAAGCAAGTGGAGGGTTTGGCTAAGTAACACATTTCCCTGTGTTTCTTGCTACATTTTTTAGTAAAATGGGCATGTAGATTTCTCTCACCTTGCAGAAGGAATATAGTCTCAGCAGGGCTTTGCAGCAGCAGCTGAGTAAATAAAACTATTCTTTCAAAAGAAAGTAGTAACATCTACTAGTTCTTGATAATTGTACGAAAGTATTAAAGGTGCAGATAAAAATGCACTTTCTACGAATAATCCAGTATCATTGCCAAGGACTGATGTGTCCTGATATCATGTCTGTCACTATGTTCTGATTTAACATTTCATAAGTGGTGTAGACAGGTCAGTTTCTCCCTTCTAAGTCTACATTTCCTCACCTATAAAGTGAACTAACTCATGAGGAGACTCAAATTTAATGGTTTAAGGATTAGGAGTAAAGGAATTGTTGTATATGCAGTATTTTTTAAAGGAAAAGATATATAAGTAAAATATTTTGTCTACAGTTATCTAATATGTGAAACAGTGTACTGTATAAATCTACACAGTTTACAGAATGCCCTGCATTTTGTAATATACACAGTTATAGACAAACTATCAAAAACAAGGCAAAATGTTAAATGTGGTCAACTATAAACGTGGTAGAGTTATTGGTGAGTTTTCTTTTCATCATACTTTTTCTAAATTGTCTATAGTTAACATGTGATACTTTTATAGACAGAATAGCAAATTTATCAAAAAAAAAGTTAATGATAGTATTCATGGGACTGAATTAGTTTTATATTAAAAGCAGTCATAACATTGAATTATCACCATAGACATGATTGCAATATTTTTGTACAATTCAATTAATTTTAATATAAGAATTGTATGATCATCTTCTCAAAGCACAGTGCTGGACAGTGGAGGGTAAAAAGATGGATGGGGCTTATTTCCTGTCCTCCAAAAGTTCACACTCTCAGTACACACATCATTTTAAGCATTTCCATTTGCTCAGATATTATATTCATGGTAAAAATCATCAGTATCTTAACAGTGACTAATATGTCTGCAGTGTAATGGATGTCTACCAGCAGCTACCATACAGAGCTTAAAAACTAAGTAACTTTTTTCTTTTTTTTTTTTTGCTATTATTAGTATACAATTACATGAGCAACATTATGTTTACTAGACTACCCCCATTATCAAGTCCCCACCACATACCCCATTGCAGTCACTCTCCATCAGCATAGAAGTATATTACAGAATCACTACTTGTCCTCTCCATGTTATACTGCTTTCCCCTTATCCCCCCACCCAACCACCACACCCGCTACATTATATCTGCTAATTGTCATAGCCCTTTTTCCCCCCTGTCCCTCCCTTCTCACCCATCTTCCCCAGTCCCTTTCCCTTTGGTAACTGTAAGTCCATTCTTGGGATCCGTGAGTCCGCCGCCGTTGTGTTCCTTCAGTTTTTTCTTTATTCCTATACTCCATATATGAGTGACATCACCCGGTACCTGTCCCCATCCGCCCGGCCCACTTCACCGAGCACAACACCCTCCAGCTCCATCCATGTTGTTGCAAATGGTAGGATTTGTTTTCTTTTTATGGCTGTATAATATACCACCGTGTATATAAACCACATCTCCTTTATCCATTTATCTACTGACGGACACTTAGATTGCTTCCACCTCCTGGCCATTGTAAATAGTTCTTTGACAAACATAGGAGTGCATATATCTTTTTCAGACTGGGTTGCTGCATTTTTAGAGTAAATGCCCAGGAGTTGAATCCCTGGGTCAAATGGTATCTCCATCTTGAGTCTCCTGAGGAACCTCCACACTGCCCTCCACAATGGCTGCACCAATTCACACTCCCACCAGCAGCACAGATGGGCTCCACCCTCTCCACACACTTGCCAACACCTGTTGTTGTTTGTCCTTTGGACGGCAGCCATCCCAACTGGCGTGAGGTGATATCCCACTGTGGCTCCAACTTGCATCTCTCTGATGACTAGCGATGCAGAGCATCACTTCATGTGCCTGCTGGCCATCTGAGTTTCGTCTTTGGAGAAGTGTCTCTTCAGCTACCCCACCCATTTTTTTTATTAAGGTATTATTGATATACACTCTTATGAAGGTTTCACATGAAAAAACAATGTGGTTACTACATTTACCCATATTATCAAGTCCCCACTCATACCCCAATTCAGTCACTGTCCATCAGTGTAGTAAGATGACACAAATTCACTGCATTCTCTGTGCTACACTGTTTTCCCAGTGATTCCCCACACCATGGGTACTAAACATAATACCCCACAATCGCCTTCTCCCTCCCTCCCCACCCATCCCCCCACACCCCTCCTCTTTGGTAACCACTAGTTCCTTCTTGGACTCTCTGAATCTGCTACTATTTTGTTCTTTCAGTTTTGCTTCATTGTTATACTCCACAAATAAGGGAAATCATTTGGCACTTGTCTTTCTCGGCCTGGCTTACTTCACTGAGCATAATATCCTCCAGCTCCATCCATGTTGTTGCAAATGGCAGCATTTGTTTCCTTCTTATGGCTGAATAGTATTCCACTGTGTATATGTACCACCTCTTCTTTATCCATTCATCTGCTGACGGACACTTAGGTTGCTTCCATATCTTGGCTATTGTAAAAGTGCTACAATAAACACAGGGGTGCATATGTATTTTTGAATCTGAGAAGTTCTATTGTTTGGGTAAATTCCAAGGAGTGGGATTGCTGGGTCAAATGGTATTTGTATTTTTAGTTTTTTGAGGAACCTCCATATTGCTTTCCACAATGGTTGAACTAGCTTACATTCCCACCAGCAGTGTAGAAGGGTTCCCCTCTCTCCACATCCTCGCCAGCATTTGTTGTTCTTAATCTTTTGGACAGTGGCCATCCTTACTGGTGTGAGGTGATATTTCACTTTGGTTTAAATTTGCATTTCCCTGATGATTAGTGATGTGGAGAATCTTTTCATGTGTCTGCTGGCCATCTGAATTTCTTCTTTGGAGAACGGTCTCTTCATATCCTCTGCCCATTTTTTAATAGGGTTATTTGTTTTTTGGGTGTAGAGGCATGTAAGTTCTATATATATTTTGGATGTTAAACCCTTGCCAGATATGCTATTTACAAATATATTCCCCCATACTGTTGGATGCCTTTTCGTTCTGTTGATGGTGTCCTTTGCTGTACAGAAACTTTTTAGTTTGATGTAGTCCCATTTGTTCATTTTTGCTTTTGTTTCCCATGCTCGAGGAGATGTGTTCAGGAAGAAGTCTTTCATGCTTATATTCAGGAGATTTTTTCCTATGTGGTCTTCTAAGAGTTTAATGGTTTCATGACTTACATTCAGGTCCTTGATCCATTTCGAGTTTACTTTTGTGTATGGGGTTAAACTATACTCCAGTTTCATTCTCTTGCATGTAGCTGTCCAGTTTTGCCAACACCAGCTGTTGAAGAAGCTGTCATTTCCCCATTGTATGTCCATGGCTCCTTTATCATATATTTATTGACCATATGTGGTTGGGTTTACATTAGGGCTCTTTAGTCTGTTCTGTTGGTCTATGGATCTGTTCTTGTGCCAGTACCAAATTGTCTTGAGTACTGTGGCATTGTAGTAAAACTTGAAGTTGGGGCATAATCGCCCCAGCTTTATTCTTCCTCCTCAGGATTGCTTTGGCTATTTGGGGTCTTTTGTGGTTCCATATGAATTTTAGAATGAATTTCTCTACTTCGTTAAAAAATGCTACTGTTATTTTGATAGGAATTGCATTGAATCTGTAGATTGCCTTAGGCACGATGACCATATTGACAATATTAATTCTTCCTATCCATGAGCATGGGATGTGTTTCCATTTATTGGTATTTTCTTTAATTTTTCTCATGAATGTCTTGAAGTTTTCAGAGTATAGGTCTTTCACTTCCTTGGTTAGGTTTATTCTTAGGTATTTTATTCTTTTTGATGCCACTTTGAATGGAATTGTTTTCCTGATTTCTCTCTCTGCTAGGTCATTGTTAGTATATAGGAATGCAACAGATTTCTATGTATTAATTTTGTATCCTGCCACTTTGCTGAATTCAGATATTAGACCTAGTAGTTTTGGAGAAGATTCTTTAGGGTTTTTTATGTACAATATCATGTCATCTGCAAACAGGGAGAGTTTAACTTCTTCTCTGACAATCTGGATGCCTTTTATTTCTTTGTGTTGTCTGATTGCCATGGCTTAGACCTCCAGTACTATGTTGAATAGAAGTGGGGAGAGTGGGCATCCTTGTCTTGTTCCCGATCGCAAAGGAAAAGCTTTCAGCTTCTCAGTGTAATGTTGGCTGTGGGTTTGTAATGTATGGCCTTTATTATATTGCGGTACTTGCCCTGTATACCCATTTTGTTGAGAGTTTTTATCATGAATGGATGTTGAATTTTATAAAATGCTTTTTCAGCATCCATGTAGATGATCATGTGGTTTTTGTTCTTTTTGTTGATGTGGTAGATGATGATGTATTTTTGAATGTTGTACCATCCTTGCATCTCTGGGATGAATCCCACTTGATTATGATGGATGATTCTCTTGATGTACTTTTGAATTTGGTTTGCTAATATTTTGTTGAGTATTTTTGCATCTTTGTTCATCAGGGATATTGGTCTGTAGTTTTCTTTTTTTGTGGTGTCTTTGCCTGCTTTTGGTACCAGGGTGCTGCTGGCCTCATAGAATGAGTTTGGAAGTATTCCCTCTTCTTCTACTCCTTGGAAAACTTTAAGGAGGATGGGTATTAGGTCTTCACTAAATGTTTGATAAAATTCAGAGGTGAAGCCATCTGGTTCAGGCATTTTGTTCTTAGGTAGGTTTTTGATTACCAGTTTGATTTCATTACTGGTAATTAGTCTGTTGAGATTTTCTGTTTCTTTCTGGGTCAGTCTTGAAAGGTTGTATTTTTCTAGAAAGTTGTCCATTTCTTCTAGGTTATCCAGTTTATTAGCATATAATTTTTCATAGTATTCTCTAATAATTCTTTGTATTTCTGTGCTGTCTGTAGTGATTTTTCCTTTTTCATTTCTGATTCTGTTTATGTGAGTAGACTTTCTTTTTTTCTTGATAAGTCTTGGGGTTTATCTCTTTTGTTTGTTTTCTAGAAGAACGAGCTCTTGCTTTCGTTGATCCTTTCTATTGTTTTAGTCTTCTCGATTTTAATTATTTCTGCTCTAATCTTTATTATGTCCCTCCTCCTACTGACTTTGGGTCTCATTTGTTCTTCTTTTTCTAGTTTTGTTAATTATGAATTTAGACTGCTCATATGGGAATGTTCTTCTTTCCTGATGTAGGCCTATACTGCAATATACTTTCCTCTTAGCACGGCTTTCGTTGTGTCCCACAGATTTTGCGGTGTTGAATTATTGTTGTCATTTGTCTCCATATATTGCTTGATCTCTGATGTTATTTGGTCATTGATCCACTGATTATTAAAGGCATGTTATTAATCCTCCATGTGTTTGTGGGATTTTTCATTGTCTTTTTATAATTAATTTCTTGTTTCATTCCTTTTTGGTCTGAAAAGCTGGTTGGTACAATTTCAATTTTTTTGAATTTATCAATGTTCTTTTTTTGGCCTAGTATATGATCTATTCTTGAAAATGTTCCATGTGCACTAGAGAAGAATGTATATTCTGGTGCTTTTGGGTGTAGAGTTCTTTTGATGTCTGTTAGGTCCATCTGTTCTAATGTGCTGTTCAGTGCCTGTGTCTCCTTACTAATTTTCTGTCTGGTTGATCTGTCCTCCAGAGTGAGTGGTGTGTTGAAGTCTCCTGGAATGAATGCATTGCATTGCATTTCCCACTTTAAATCTGTTAGTATTTGTTTCACATATGTAAGGTGCTCCTGTGTTGGGTGCATAGATATTTATAATGGTTGTATCTTCTTGTTGGATTGAATGTTTTATCATTATGTAATGTCCTTCTTTGTCTCTTGTGACTTTCTTTGCTTTGAAGTCTATTTTGTCTGATATAAGTACTGCAACTCCTGCTTTTTTCTCCCTCTTAGTTGCATGAAATATCTTTCTCCATCCCTTCACTTTTAGTCTGTGTATGTCTTTGGGTTTAAAGTGAGTCTCTTGAAGGCAGCATATAGATGGGTCTTTTTTTTTTATACATTCAGTGACTCTAATTTTTCATTGGTGCATTGAGTCCATTTACATTTAGGGTGGTTATGGAGAGGTATGTACTTATTGGCATTGAAGTCTTCAGATTCGTGGTTGCCAAAGGTTCAAGGTTAACTTCCTCCTATCTAAGAATCTAACAACTCACCTAATATGCTATTAGAAACACAATCTAAAGGTTCTTTTTTTTTTTCCCCGCCTCCTTTTTCTTCCTCCTCCATTCTTTATATAGTAGTTATCACATTCTGGACTGTTTGTCTCTCCCTTGATTGACTTTGGGGATAGTTAATTTAATTTTGCATTTTCTCAGTAATTAAGTCATTCTATTTTCTTTACTGTGGTTTTCTTACCTCTGGTGACACCTATTAAACCGTAGGAACATTTCCATCTATAGCAGTCCCTCCAAAATACACTGTAGAGATGGTTTGTGGGAGGTAAATTCTCTTAGCTTTTGCTTATCTGGGAATTGTTTAAGCTCTCCTTCAAATTTAAATGATAATCTTGCTGGATAAAGTAATCTTGGTTAAAGGCCCTTCTGCTTCATTGCATTAAATACATCATGCGACACCCTTCTGGCCTGTAAGGTTTCTGCTGAGAAGTCTGATGATAGCCTGATGGGTTTTCCTTTGTATGTGTTCTTATTTTTCTCTCTGGCTGCTTTTAATAGTCTGTCCTTATCCTTGATCTTTGCCAGTTTAATTACTATATGTCTTGATGTTGTCTTCCTTGCGTCCCTTGTGTTGGGAGATCTGTGCACCTCCATGGCCTGAGAGACTATCTCCTTCCCCAGATTGGGGAAGTTTTCAGCAATCACCTCCTCAAGTACACTTTCTATCCCTTTGTCTCTCTTCTTCTTCTGGTACCCTTATAGTGCGAATATTGTTCCGTTTGGATTGGTCACACAGTTCTCTCAATATTCTTTCATTCTTAGAGATCCTTTTTTCTCTCTGTGCCTCAGCTTCTTTGTATTCCTCATCTCTAGTTTCTCTTTCATTTATGGTCTCCTTCACCATATCCAGTCTGCTTTTAATACTGTCCATTGTGCTCTTCAATGGGTTACTTTAGTCTTCTAAAGAGAAATTTCAAAGTTGTGAACCTAAACTGATCAATAAAGACCTTTATTACATTTTTAAGGAGAACATATGAACTGTACAAGAAGTAACAAATGGTAGATAATGGAAGTTTAAAAACACATGAGAGTACTCAAATATATATTGACAAAAACCCACAGTCAGACACGGGTAAAAAAGAAAACAAAGTAAAAAAAAAGCTTCATTTAGGAATTAGTTTTCCAAAAAAACAAATTTTTGTTTTAAAATAATTTGAGATATTACCCAATTTCAAGGTCAAATAATATATGATAAAGGAGAAATGGACATACAGTGGGGAAATGACAGCCTCTTCAACAACTGGTGTTGGCAAAACTGGACAGCTGCATGCAAGAGAATGAAACAGGATTATTTTCTAACCCCATACACAAAAGTAAACTCAAAATGGATCAAAGACCTGAATGTAAGTCATAAAAACATTAAACTCTTAAAAGAAAACATAGGCAATACTCTCTTGAATATAAACATGAGCAAGTTTTTCCTGAACACATCTCCTCAGGCAAGGAAAACAAAAGCAAAAATGAACAAATGGGACTACATCAAACGAAAAAGCTTCTGTACAGCAAAGGACACCATCAGTAGCACAAAAAGGCATCCTACAGTATGGGAGAATATATTTGTAAACAATATATCTGACAAGGGATTAACATCCAAAATATATAAAGAACTCACATGCCTCAACACCCCAAAAGCAAATAACCCTACTAAAAAATGGGCAGAGGATATGAAGAGACAGTTCTCCAAAGAAGAAATTCATAGGGCCAACAGGCACATGAAAAGATGCTCCACATTGCTAATCATCAGGGAAACACAAATTAAAACCACAACGTGAGATATTACTTTACACCTGTTAGGATGACCAACATCGAAAAGACAAGGAGCAACAAATGCTGGCAAGGTTGCAGAGAAAGGAGAACACTCCTACACTGCTGGTGGGAATATAAACTAGTTCAACCATTGTGGAAAGCACTATGGAGGTTCCTCAAAAAACTAAAAATGGAAATACCATTTCACCCAGGAATTCCATTCATAAGAATTTACCCAAAGAAAACAAGATCTCAGATTCTTGCAGCACAATTTATAATAGCCAAGATATGGAAACAACCTGTATCCATCAGTAGATAATGGATAAAGAAGATGTGGTACATATACAGAAATCCTACCATTTGCAACAACATGGATGGAGCTAAAGGGTATTATGCTCAGTGAAATAAGTCAGGCAGAGAAAGACAAATACCAAATGATTTCCCTCATTTGTGTAGTATAACAACAAAGCAAAACTGAAGGAAGAAAACAGCAGCAGACTTGCAGACTCCAAGAAGGTACTAGGGGTTACCAAACGGATTGGGTGGGGAAGGGTGGGAGGGGAGGGAGGGAGAAAGGTATTGAGGGGTATTACTATTAGTGCACATGGTGTGGGGGGGATCATGGGTAATGCAGTGTAGCTCAGAGAAGACAGGTGGTGACTCTGTGGCATCTTGCTGCCCTGATGGACAGTGACTGTAGTGGGTTATGGGGGGGACTTGATAATATGCGTAAGTGTAGCACCCACATTGTTTTTACTGTGAAACTTTCATAAGAGTGTACATTAATGATACCTTAAGAAAAAAATAAAGGAAAATGAATAAATAAATTAATTAATTAATTTAAAAAAACTGAAGTAACAAAACACCAGCAAACTCACAGACTCCAAGAAGGGACTAGCAGTTACCAAAAGTAAGTCGGTGCAGATGGAGGGAGAAGGGGATCAGGTTATATTATGATTAGGACACAATATGTAGGGGGGGCATGGAGAAGGC
Organism: Smutsia gigantea; assembly: GCA_032199065.1. Taxonomy (NCBI): domain Eukaryota; kingdom Metazoa; phylum Chordata; class Mammalia; order Pholidota; family Manidae; genus Smutsia; species Smutsia gigantea. The sequence continues at coordinate 214,552 of JAVSCE010019575.1, forward strand.
AATACAGCACAGACAAGACAAGTAGTGTCTCCATAACATCTTATTAGGCTGATGTACAGTGACTGTAATGGGGTGTGCGTGGGGGACTTGATAACATGGTGAGTGCAATAACCAGTGTTGCTCATGTGAAACCTTCATAAGATTTTATATCAATGAGGATTAAAGATGGTGGCGTGAGAGGTGAGACAGAGGCTTCCTCCTAAAACTGCATATAATATGAAAACATAACTAATACAACTACTCTTGAAAGACCAACAGGAAAGAGGACTGCAACAAACTGCATACACTGGAGACAAGAGCAGCCCTCATGGAAAAGTGTGACATACTAAAGTTGTGGTCCTGTGGGATCCAAGCCCTTCCCCCACCCCATCTCACCGGCAGGAGGAAGAGGAATGGAGCAGGGAGTGAGTGGAGATCTGGGACTGCTGAATACCTAACTCTGGAGCTGCTCTGGGAGCACAAACCTACATTTCATGGTGCTTGCATGATACTCTCATAATTAAGGGGCTGGAAAGCTAAGGCAGGCAGAATTCCTGGAGAGACTAAGATTCCAGCTGCTTGTGGAAAGCATGGATACATATCCAGCTGCTCTGGGACAAAAGAAAGGCAGGCAGTCTGAGATACTTCCTAACAAAAAAGCCCTTAGCAAGAGGGCTTCTAAAGGGGCAAGGATTGCACAGAGCTTACTGCTCAGGAGAAAGGACAGGTAGACAAAATTGTCCGATGCACTCTGCCCAGCAGGTTAGGAGCTTTCACGATCTTCAGGTGCTCCAGCTCCCTGGCTGCCTACACAGCTCCAAGAACCCCTTCCGTGACAGGCAGACCTATTGTGCCTTTCTCCTGGCCAACCCCACTGCACTTGCAAACCAGGAAACCCTACCCTGGCATTAGGCCAGCCAGAGAGAAGATCTGTCTACAGCAATTAAAAATGCAAAACACAGAGGCTTATACCTGTGTGCTTGGTCCACTGGTTCAGGCAGTGGAGACAGGCATAGCAGCGGGAAGCAGGAAATAGCTCTTTCCTCCCCTCCTCCAGGCAACAATACCACTCCCCTGCAATCCCCAACATTGCTCCAGGGACTGAGCAGCAACAGAGAGTGGAGCCTCTGGACTCTAGAGGGCGCCAAACACAAATATGAAATGCCAAAGGAACCGGTCCAGGGTAAAATTATTAATACAATTCCAGAGAAAGATTCAAATGATATTGACATCATGACTCTTCCTGAAAGGGAGTTCAAAATAAAAATCTTTAATATGCTCATGGAGGTACTGAAAGATATTCATGAATTCAGGAATGAATTACGGTCAGAGATCCAATCATTGAAGAGCACAAAGGACGGTATTAAGAGCAGACTGGATATGGTGAAGGAGACCATAAATGAAAGAGAAACTAGAGATGAGGAATACAAAGAAGCTGAGGCACAGAGAGAAAAAAGGATCTCTAAGAATGAAAGAATATTGAGAGAACTGTGTGACCAATCCAAACGGAACAATATTCGCACTATAGGGGTACCAGAAGAAGAAGAGAGACAAAGGGATAGAAAGTGTACTTGAGGAGGTGATTGCTGAAAACTTCCCCAATCTGGGGAAGGAGATAGTCTCTCAGGCCATGGAGGTGCACAGATCTCCCAACACAAGGGACGCAAGGAAGACAACATCAAGACATATAGTAATTAAACTGGCAAAGATCAAGGATAAGGACAGACTATTAAAAGCAGCCAGAGAGAAAAATAAGAACACATACAAAGGAAAACCCATCAGGCTATCATCAGACTTCTCAGCAGAAACCTTACAGGCCAGAAGGGTGTCGCATGATGTATTTAATGCAATGAAGCAGAAGGGCCTTTAACCAAGATTACTTTATCCAGTAAGATTATCATTTAAATTTGAAGGAGAGCTTAAACAATTCCCAGATAAGCAAAAGCTAAGAGAATTTACCTCCCACAAACCATCTCTACAGTGTATTTTGGAGGGACTGCTATAGATGGAAATGTTCCTACGGTATAATAGGTGTCACCAGAGGTAAGAAAACCACAGTAAAGAAAATAGAATGACTTAATTACTGAGAAAATGCAAAATTAAATTAACTATCCCCAAAGTCAATCAAGGGAGAGACAAACAGTCCAGAATGTGATAACTACTATATAAAGAATGGAGGAGGAAGAAAAAGGAGGCGGGGGAAAAAAAAAAAAGAACCTTTAGATTGTGTTTCTAATAGCATATTAGGTGAGTTGTTAGATTCTTAGATAGGAGGAAGTTAACCTTGAACTTTTGGCAACCATGAATCTGAAGACTTCAATGCCAATAAGTACATACCTCTCCATAATCACCCTAAATGTAAATGGACTCAATGCACCAATGAAAAATTAGAGTCACTGAATGTATAAAAAAACAAGACCCATCTATATGCTGCCTTCAAGAGACTCACTTTAAACCCAAAGATATACACAGACTAAAAGTGAAAGGATGGAGAAAGATATTTCATGCAACTAAGAGGGAGAAAAAGTAGGAGTTGCAGTACTTATATCAGACAAAATAGACTTCAAAGCAAAGAAAGTCACAAGAGACAAAGAAGGACATTACATAATGATAAAACATTCAATCCAACAAGAAGATATAACCATTATAAATATCTATGCACCCAACACCAGAGCTCCTACATATGTGAAACAAATACAGAATTAAAGCGGGAAATACAATGCAATGCATTCATTCTAGGAGACTTCAACACACCACTCACTCTGAAGGACAGATCAACAAGCCAGAAAAAAAGTAATGAGACAGAGGCACTTAACAACACATTAGAACAGATGGACCTAACAGACATCAACAGAACTCTACACCCAAAAGCAGCAGAATACACATTCTTCTCCAGTGCACAGGGAACATTTTCAAGAATAGATCATATACTAGGCCACAAAAGAGCCTTGGTAAATGCAAAAAGATTGAAATTGTACCAACCAGCTTCTCAGACCACAAAGGAATGAAACTAGAAATGAATGACACAAAGAAAATGAAAAATCCCACAAATATATGGATGCTTTAATAACATGCTCCTAAATAATCAATGGACCAATGACCAAATAACATCAGAGATCAAGCAATATATGGAGACAAATGACAACAATAATTCAACACCGCAAAATCTGTGGGACCCAGTGAAGGCTGTGGTAAGAGGAAAGTATATTGCAATACAGGCCTAACTCAGGATAGAAGAACAATCTCATATGAGCAGTCTAAACTCACAGTTAACAAAACTAGATAGAGGAGAACAAATGAGACCCAAAGTCATTACAAGAAGGGACATAATGAAGATTAGAGCACAATTAAATAAAATCGAGAAAAAAACAATAGAAAGGATCAATGAAAGCAAAGGTGGTTCTTTGAGAAAACAAACAAAAGAGATAAACCCCTGGCCATATTTATCAAGAAAAAAAGAGTCTACTCACATAAACAAAATCAGAAACGAGAAACAAAATAATCACTACGGACAGCACAGAAATACAAAGAACTATTACAAAAAATTATGAAAAATTATATGCCAACAAACTGGATACCTAGAAGAAATGGAAAACTTTCTAGAAAAATACAACCTTCAAAGTCTGACCCAGAAAGAAACAGAAAATTTCAACATACCAATTACCAGTAATGAAATCGAAATGGTAATCAAAAACCGACCTAAGAACGAAATGCCTGGACCAGATGGCGTCACTGCTGAATTTTCTCAAACATTTACTGAAAACCTAATACCCACCCTCCTTAAAGTTTTCCAAGAAGTAGAAGAAGAGGGAATACTTCCGAACTCATTCTATGAGGCCAGCAACACTCTAGTACCAAAAGCAGGCAAAGACACCGCAAAAAAAGAAAACTACAGACCAATATCCCTGATGAACATAGACGCAAAAATACTCAACAAAATATTAGCAAACCGAATTCAAAAATACATCGAAAGGGTCATCCATCATGATCAAGTGGGATTTATTCCAGAATGCAACGATGGTACAACATTCAAAAATCCATCAACATCATCCACCACATCAACAAAAAGAAGGACAAAAATCATATCATCATCTCCATAGATGCTGAAAAAGCATTTGACAAAATTCAACACCCATTCATGATAAAAACTCTCAACAAAATGGGTATAGAGGGCAAGTACCTCAACATAATAAAGGCCATATATTACAAACCCACAGCCAACATTATACTTAACAGCGAGAAGCTGAAAGCTTTTCACCAAAGATTGGAAACAAGACAAGGATGCCCACTCTCCCCACTTTCATTCAACATAGTACTGGAGGTCCCAGCCATGGCAATCAGACAACACAAAGAAATAAAAGGCATCCAGATTGGCAGGGAGAAGTTAAACTGCCCCTGTTTGCAGATGACATGATATTATACATAAAAAATCCTAAAGAATCTACTCCAAAACTACTAGATCTAATATCTGAATTCAGCAATGTTGTGGGATACAAAATTAATGCGCAGAAATCTGTGGTATTCCTATACACTAACAATGACCTAGCAGAGAGAGTAATCAGGAAAACAATTCCACTCAATGTTGCATCAAAAAGAAGAAAATACCTAGGAATAAACCTAACCAAGGAAGTGAAAGACCTATTCTCTGAAATCTACAAGACACTCATGAGAGATATTAAAGAAGATACCAATAAATGGAAACCCAACCAGTGCTCATGGATAGGAAGAATTAATATTGTTAAAATGGCTAGTGTGCCTAGTGCAATCTACAGATTCAATGCAATTCCTATCAAAATATCAACAGCATTTTTCAATGAACTTGGGAAAATCATTCTAAAATTCATATGGAACAACAAAAGACCCCGAATAGCCAAAGCAATCATGAGAAGGAAGAATAAAGCTGGGGTGATTATGCTCCCCAACTTCAAGTTTTACTACAAAGCCACAGTACTCAAGACAGTTTTGTACTGGCACAAGACAGACCCATAGACAAATCGAACAGACTAGAGAACGCTGATGTACATTCAACCATATATGGTCAATAAATATATGATAAAGAAGCCATGGACATACAATGGGGAAATGACAGCCACTTCAACAGCTGGTGGTGTCAAAACTTGACAGCTACTTGCAAGAGAATGAAACTGGATTATTGTTTAAATCCATACACAAAAGTAAATTCGAAATGGATCAAGGACCTAAATATAAGTCATGAAACCATTAAACTCTTAGAAGACAACATAGGCAAATATCTCCTGAATATAATCATGAGTGACTTCTTCCTGAACCATCTCCTCAAGCAAGGGAAACAAAGGCAAAAAATGAACTCATGGAACTACGTCAAACTAAAAAGTTTCTGTACCACAAAGGACATCATTAAGAGAACAAAAAGGCATTGTACAGTATGGGAGAATATATTTGTAAATGACATATCCTACAAGGGATTAACATCCAAAATATATAAAGAATTTACATGCCTCTACAACCAAAAAGCAAATACCCAATTAAAAAATGGGCAGAGGATATCAAGAGACAGTCTCCAAAGAAGAAATTCAAATGGCCAACAGACACATGAAAAGATACTACACATCACTAATCATCAGGGAAATGCAAATTAAAACCACAATGAGATATCACCTCACACCAGTTAGGATGGCCACCATCCAAAAGACTAAGAACAACAAATGCTGGCGAGGATGTGGAGAGAGGGGAATCGTCCTACACTGCTGGTGGGAATGTAAGCTAGTTCAACCATTGTGGAAAGCAATATGGAAGTTCCTCAAAAAACTAAAAATACAAACACCATTTGACCCGGCAATCCCACTCCTTGGAATTTACCCAAAGAATACAATTCTCAGATTCAAAAAGACATATGCACCCCTATGTTTATTGCAGCACTTTTTACAATAGTCAAGATAGGGAAGCAACCTAAGTGTCCATCAGTAGATGAATGGATAAAGAAGAGGTGGTACATATACACAATGGAATACTCTTCAGCCATAAGAAGGAAACAAATCCTGCCATTTGCAACAACATGGATGGGCCTATAGGGTATTATGCTCAGTGAAATAAGCCACGTGGAGAAAGACAAGTGCCAAATGATTTCCCTCATTTGTGGAGTATAACAATGAGGCAAAACTGAAGGAACAAAATAGTGGCAGACTCAGAAACTCCAAGAAGGAGCTAATGGTTACCAAAGGGGAGTGGTGTTGGAGGGTGGGTGGAGCCGGTGGGAGATGGGAATTGAGGGGTATTTTGTTTAGTATACATGGTGTGGGGGGTCATGGTTAAAACAGTATAGCACAGAGAAGGCAAACAGTGAATCTGTGTCATCTTACTACACTGATGGACAGTGACTGAATTGCAGTATGAATGGGGACTTGATAATATGGGTAAATGTAGTAACCACATTGTTTCTTCATGTGAAACCTTCATAAGAGTGTATATCAATAATACTTTAATAAAAAAGTTTAATTAAAAAAGATTTTATATCAATGATACCTTAATAAAAAATTAAAAAAGAAAAAATAATAATTTGAGATGTTAAAGAAACATTGTAGGTAAAAATACAGAGTTCACGCATACCTTTCACTCACAATTTCCTAATGTTATCAAACAGCATGATCATAATACAGTTATCAGAACCAGAATATTGATATCTTAATGCCTTTTTAACCCTGTTGAATTAAATTTTGTAAAGGGATTCCCCATTTTTTTTTCTATTCATGTGGGACTGTCTTTGGAAATTGACTAATTAGGTAGAGTATGACTCAAAGAGAAAAATAATGAATTTCTGATGAGACTGAAATCCTAGAGCTTCCTTCAGAGAACAATGTCCTTCATCTTGGTGAGACAACCAGTCCTGTCTGTCTATTGATCCCTCATACTCTCCCCTTTCTGCCTTAATGTGATTCCATTTTTCAAAGTGAGAAATCTGGTTTCCTTTATTCATTTACAATCTCTTTATGCATTTGCTCAATACTAGATACAGAGAAACAAGTTCAGCATTGCTGATTCTAACCAGTGTGAAAAGCAAATCAACCATCTAAATCTCAATATATTTATAGTTCTATTTTTTAAATTTACACAATATGTTTAAAATTTTTACGTATCTTAAATGTATGATTTGATGAGTTTTAACAATTCATACACGTAAGAGAGACATAACCCCTTTAAGATGTAGGACATTTTCTTCAAGGAATTTCTCTGGTGTGATTTGCAGTGAATCCTCCTACTTGATTAAGAACAACCATTTCTCTGAAGAATTGGATGTTAAAATCTCCAGCTGAGGTAATGGGTTTTGACGTTTATTTCTGTAGGTTTTACTGCATCTACTTTAAAGCTCTACTATTAGATACATACAAATATAGGATTGTTGTGGTAAATTATTTTCCTGATCAATGCCATCTTGTCCTCATGAAATGTCCCTTTGTACTTATTCTCCTTTTCTTGAAGTCTGTATTTCCTGATGTTAATACAACTGCTCTGGGTTTCTTTTATGTCTACAATTGGCATGTAATGCACTTTCCATCTTTTCATTTTTAGTCTGAACCTTTATATTTGAAGGATGACCCTTAAAAACAGAATATCTTGGATCTTGCTTATATTTCCATCACTTTGGCCATCTCTTTTTATTTTATTTTGGTAAGAATACTTAACATGACATCTACCCCCTTAACAGTATTTAAGCATCCAATATAATATTGTTATCTATGAATAAAATGTTAGACATCAGATCTCTAGAAGTAGTTCATTTTGCATAACTGAAATTTTATGCATATCAATTAGCAACTCCTCATCATTCCCTCCACACCTGTCCCTGGTAACCACCATTCTATTCTTTGTATCTGTGAGTTTTACTATTTTAGATACTTCATATAAATGGAATCATTCAATAAAAAGATCTTGTTAGATAAGGAAGATGTGGTATGTATGTATGTATATATATATATATATATGCACACCACATCTTTTTTATGCATTCATTAATTGATGGACACTTTGGTTGCTTCTATATCTTGATAATTGCAAATAATACTGTAATAAATGTTTTTGAAATGGTGTACATATTTTTGTTAGTGTTTTTGTTTTCACTGAATAAACACCCAGAAGTGAAATTACTAGGTTGTATGGTATTTCTATTCTTAATTTTTGAGGAATCTCCATTCTGTTTTCCATAGTGGCTGCACCAATTTACATCCCCATCAGCAGTGCACAAGAATTCCCTTTCATCTACATCCTCTTCAACAATCAAACAGTGTGATAGTGGCACAAAAATACAAACACAGATCAGTGGGACAGAATAGAGCACACAGAAAAAACTCATCCTTATTTGGTGAATTAATTCATGACAGAAGAAGCAAGAATATACAATGGAGAAAGAGCAATCTTTTCAATAAATGGTACTGGGAAAACTGGATGGCTACCTGGAAAAAAATAAGACTGGACCCTGTCTTACACCATACAAAAAATAAACTCAAAATGAGTTAAAGACCTACATGTAAACAAACCTAAAAACATAAAACTCCTGAAAAAAGTGTAGGCAGTATAAACTCCTGGATATCAACATTATCAGGTTTTTTCTGGTTATGTCTCTCCATGCAAGGAAAACAAAAGCAAAATAAACAAGTGGAACAGTATCAAAGCCACTTGATAGTACTTGAATGGTATTATTTTCTCAGTTTATATTTTGGATTGTGAATGGCTTTATATAGATACCCAATTGATTTTTTTATATTGATCTTATATCCTATTTCTTGGTTCATGAAGCTAAATTTTTATGGTTTGTTAATCTTTTTCAAAGAACTAACTTTTGGTTCCACTAATATTGTTTTCCTGTTTTATGTTTCAACTTCTGTCTCACATTAATTTTCATTCTTGTATTCATTATTTCCTCTCTTCTGTTGGCCGAGTGTTTAGTTTTCTCTTCTAGCTGTTTGAGGTGCAGTCTAAGGACCATTCTTGAGCGTTGTTTTCCTAACAAAGGTATTAACTGCTACAAATTTCACCCTAAAGATTGTCTTTAGCTATATCCTGTAAATTCTGATTTTAAAAAATTTAATTCAGTTAAAAAATTTTTCCTAAATTCCTTTTTTATTTCTTCTTTGATCAGAAGGTTATTTTGAAGTATGTTAATTATTTACCAATACTTGATCATATTCCAAGGATATTTCTGTTATTTATTTTATTAAATTGTGGTCAGAGAACATATCTTGTACAACTTGAGTAGTTTTGAATTTGTTGAGACTTGTTTTATGGCCAGAGTACTGTCTATGTAAGTGTTTCATAGACCCTAGAGAAGAACATGGATCATACTGTTTTTAGGTGGACTTTCCTATAACTGTCAATCAGGGCAAGAAAAATCAGCAAAGGTATGTTAGACTTGAAAATACTACCCTGTATTTTATATTAATGAGAAAGGTTTTTGAAATATCTAACTATAATTCTGGGTTTATTGATTTCTGCTTGCAGTATTATTTGTTTTTGCTTTGTGTATTTTGAAGGTCTATACATAGGTGCCTAAGTACTTAGGATTGTTACGTCTTCTTGATTAATTTATCCTTTTATCATGAGATGAGTTTCTTTATCACTAATAACATCACTTTTTCCAAAGTCTACTTTTCTTGTTACTGATATAATCATTTCACTTTTCTTTCAACTAGTGATAAAATGGTATACATTTTTGCATCTTACCTATTTATGTTTATATATTTAAAGAGTATTTCTTATAGGTCATTCATGCCCTTCCATTTTTATCCAGTCTGACAACCTCTACCTTTTAATTGATGTCTTTGGGCCATTGCATTTCATGTGATTATTGATAAAGTTAAGTATAACTATCACCTTGCCATGTGCTTTCTATTTTTCTCTGTTTTCCTTTTTGTCATCTTTTAATTAAGTTTTAAAATTCCATTATCATTTTGTTATTGTTTTTTACTTATTACTGTTTTTTGTTACCTTATTTTTCAGTTTTAGGTTAATATCTTAACTCAGTCTAGTATTAGTTAATACCATATAACAAACATCACATACACTATATGAATTGTATAGTATTCCTCCCAGGATATATGCTATTTCTGTCAATCATTTTGCTTTAATATGTGTTATAAACCTCATAATGCATCATCTAGCTTATTTAAACAATCCTTTTTTAGAGATTCCTCAATTAAATGCTGCCAGCTGAATAATAACCTCACAAAAATATCCATGCCCTGATTGCCAAAACCTATGAATATATTACTTTACATGGTATAAGCGAATTTGCAGGTGTGATTAACGACTTTGAAATGGTAAATAATCCTAAACTGTCAGGTTGCCTAATGTAATCACAAGTGTCCTGATGAAAAGAAGGCTGGAGTATCCCCGTAAGTAATAGGAGATACAAGGACTGAAGCAGAGGTCATGACAGAGGGAAGAAGATACTATTTTGTTGACTTTGAACATGGGGATCCACGGGCCAAGAAGGTGGCTTTTGGAAGTTGGGAAAGGCAAGGAAAGAGATTCTGTAGTAGAACTTCAAGAGGAAACTCTACAGAATCATTTTAGACCTCTGACTTCAAGAAATTTAAGGTAGTACTTTTGTTATTTTAAACTACTGTTTATGGTTTTACAACAGCAATAGGAAACTAATACAAATAATGAGAAAACAACTGTGTACCTACTCATGCAGTGACCCTTTCCAGTCAGCTCCCCATTCCCCTGTGGTGGTCCAGATTCACATCTACGACCATATTTCCTCCTCCTGAAGAAAACCTTGTAATAATACCAAGAATAATCTTGTATTGAAGGCTTGCTAATGATTCATATTTTCAGCCATTTCTAATGTCTGAAAATGTCTTTACCTCACCTTCATTTGTAAAGAACATTTGTCAGGTTTGGAAATCAGGTTGATGGCTCTTTTTGCTTTCAGTACTGTAAAAATATTGCTCTACCCTTTTCTCATTTCCATAATTTATAATAAAAAATCTGATGTCATCTTCACATTTTTTTCTGTGTATCATATGACATTTTAATTGCATGCTTTTTTTAATTTTTTTATTTTGGTATCATTAACCTACAGTTATATGTGCAACATTATCGTTACTAAAATCCCCACTTCATCAGGTCCCCCCCCCCACCAACTCCATTACAGTCACTGACATCAGCATAGTGAGATGCTATAGAATCACTACATGTCTTCTCTGAGTTGTACAGCCCTCCCTGTGCCCCCCAAACATTACATCTGCTAATCATAATGCCCCTTTTTACACCTTCTCCCACCCTTCCCACCCATCCTCCTCAGGCCTTTTCACTATGGTAACTGTTAGTCCATTCTTGGGTTCTGTGAGTCAGTTGCTGTTTTTTTCTTACAGTTTTTTCTTTGCTCTTATGCTTCACATATGAGTGAAATAATTTGATACTTGTCTTTCTCCGCTTGGCTTATTTCACTGAGCATAATGCCCTCTAGCTCCATCCATGTTGTTGCAAATGGTAGGATGTGTTTTCTTCTTATGGCTGAATAATATTCCATTGTGTATGTGTACCACATCTTCTTTATCCATTCATCTACTGATTGACACTTAGGTTGCTACCATTTCTTGGCTATTGTAAATAGTGCTGCAATAAACATAGGGGTGCATATGTCTTTTTCAAACTGCACTGCTGCATTCTTAGGGTAAATTCCTAGGAGTGGGATTCCTGGGTAAAATGGTATTTTTATTTTGAGATTATTTAGGAACATCGATACTGCTTTCCACAATGGCTGAACTAATTTGCATTCCCACCAGCAGTGTAGGAGGGTTCCCTTTTCTCCACATCCTCACCAACATTTGTTGTTGTTTGTGTTTTGGATGTTGGCCATCCTCACTGGTGTGAGGTGATATCTCATTGTGGCTTTAATCTGTATTTCTCTGATGATTAGCGATGTGGAGCATCTTTTCATGTGCCTGTTAACCATCTGAATTTCTTCTTTGGAGAAGTGTCTATTCATGTCCTCTGCCAATTTCTTAATTGGATTATTTGCTTTTTGTTTATTGAGGTGCATGAGTTCTTTATATATTTTGGATGTCAACCCTTTATCGGATATGTCATTTATGAATATATTCTCCCACACTGTAGGACGTCTTTTTGTTCTACTGATGGTGTCTTTTGCTGTACAGAAGCTTTTAAGCTTCATATAGTCCCACTTGTTCATTTTTGCTTTTGTTTCCCTTACCTGTGGAGATATGTTCATGAAGATGTCACTCATGTTTATTTCCAAGAGATTTTTACCTAAGTTTTTTTATAAGTTTTATGGTTTCATGACTTACATTCAGGTCTTTAACCCATTTTGAGTTTACTTTAGAGTATGGGGTTAGACAGTAGTCCTGTTTCATTCTCTTACATTTAGCTGTCCAGTTTTGCCAACACCAGCTGCTGAAGAGGCTGTCATCTCCCCATTGTATATCCAAGGCTCCTTTATCATATATCAATTGACTGTATATGTTTGGGTTAAAGTCTGGATTTAATATTCTGTTCCACTGGTCTGTACGTCTGTTCTTGTGCCAATAACAAATTGTCTTGATTACTGTAGCTTTGTAGTAGAGCTTGAAGTCTGGGAGCATAATTCCCCTTGTTTTATTTTTCCTTCTCAGGATTGTTTTGGCTATTTGGGGTCTTTTGTGGTTCCATAGGAATTTTAGAAGTATTTGTTCCAGTTCATTGAAGAATGTTGTTGGTATTTTGATAGGGATTGCATTGAATCTGTAGATTACTTTAGGTAGTATAGCCATTTTGACAATATTTATTCTTCCTAGCCAAGAGCATGGGATGAATTTCCATTTGTTAGTGTCCTGTTTCATTTCTCTTAGGAGTGTCCTGTAGTTTTCAGGGTATAGGTCTTTCATTTCCTTCGTTAGGTTTATTCCTAGGTATTTTATTCTTTTTGATGCAATTGTGAATGGAATTGTTTTTCTGATTTCTCTTTCTGCTAGTTCATCGTTAGTGTATAGGAAAGCAAAAGATTTCTGTGTGTTAATTTTGTATCCTGGAACTTTGCTGAATTCATATATTAGTTGTAGCAGTTTTGGAGTGGAGCCTTTGTACAATATCATGTCATCTGCAAATAGTGACAATTTGACTTCTTCTTTACCAATCTGGATGCCTTGTATTTCTTTGTTTTGTCTGATTGCTGTGGTTAGGACCTCCAGTACTATGTTGAATAACAGCGGGGAGAGTGGGCATCCCTGTCTTGTTCCTGATCTTAGATGAAAAGCTTTCAGCTTCTCATTTTTAAGTATGATGTTGGCTGTGGGTTTGTCATATATGGCCTTTATGATGTTGAGGTACTTGCCCTCTATGCCCATTTTGTTGAGAGTTTTTATCATGAATGGATGTTGAATTTTATCAAATGCTTTTTCAGCATCTGTGGAGATGATCATGTGGTTTTTGTTCTACTTTTTGTTGATGTGGTGGATGATGTTGATGGATTTTCAAATGTTGTACCATCCTTGCACCTCTGAGATGAATCCTACTTGATCGTTATGTATGATCCTCTTGATGTATTTTTGAATTCGGTTTGCTAATATTTTTTGAGTATTTTTGCATGTACGTTCATCAGGGATATTGGTCTGTAACTTTCTTCTTTGGTGAGGTCTTTGCCAGGTTTTGGTATTAGAGTGATGCTGGCTTCATAGAATGAGTTTGGAAGTATTCCCTCCTCTTCTATTTTTTGAAAACTTTAAGGAGAATGGGTATTATTTCTTCTCTATATGTCTGTTAAAATTCAGAGGTGAATCCATCTGGCCCCGGAGATTTGTTCTTCGGTAGTTTTTTGATTGCTGAATCAATTTCTTTGCTGGTAATTCGTCTGTTTAGGTTTTCTGTGTCTTGCTTGGTCAATCTTGGAAGGTTGTATTTTTCCTGGAAGTTGTCCATTTCTTCTAGGTTTTCCAGCTTGTTAGCATATAGATTTTCATAGTATTCTCTTAGAATTCTTTGCATTTCTGTGGGGTTCATTGTGATTTTTCCTTTCTCATTTCTGATTGTGTTTATGTATGTAGATTCTCTTTTTCTCTTAATGAGTCTGGCTAGGGGTTTATCTATTTTGTTTATTTTTTCAGAGAACCAACTCTTGGTTTCATTTATTTTTTCTATTGTTTAATTCTTCTCAATTTTATTTATTTCCTCTCTAATATTTATTATTTCCCTCCTTCTGGTGACTTTGGGCCTCATTTGTTCTTCTTTTTCCAATTTTAATAATTGTGTCTTTAGACTATTCATTAGGGAATCTTCTTACTTCTTTAAATATGCCTGGATTGCTATATACTTTCCCCTTAGAACTGCCTTTGCTGCATCCCACAGAAGTTCCGGCTTTTTGTTTTGTTGTCATTTGTCTCCAGTATTGTTTGATCTCTGTTTTAATATGTTCATTGATCCATTGATTATTAAGGAGCATGCTGTTAATTCTCCATATATTTGTGAGCCTTTTTGTTTTCTTTGTACAATTTATTTCTAGTTGTATACCTTTGTGATCTGAGAAGTTGGTTGGTAGAATTTCAATATTTTTGAATTTATTGAGGTTCTTTTTGTGGCCTAGTATGTGGTCTATTCTGGAAAATGTTCTATATGCACTTGAGAACAATGTGTATCCTGCTTCTTTTGGGTGTAGAGTTCTGTATATGTCTGTTAGGTCCACCTGTTCTATTGTGTTGTTCAGTGCCTGTGTCTTTACTTATTTTCTGTCTGGTTGATCTGTCCTTTGGAGTGAGTGGTGTGTTGAAGTCTGCTAAAATGAATGCATTGCTTTCTATTTCCTTCTTTAATTCTGTTAGTATTTGTTTCACATATGTCAGTGCTCCCGTGTTTGGTGCATATATATTTATAATGGTTATATCCTCTTGTTGCACTGACCCCTTTACTATTATATAATGTCCTTCTTTATCTCTTGCTACTTTCTTCGTTTTGAAGTCTATTTTTTCTGATACAAGTACTGCAACATCTGCGTTTTTCTCCTTGTTGTTTTCATGAAATATCTTTTTCCATCTCTTCACCTTTAGTCTGTGTATGTCTTTGGATTTCAGGTGAGTCTCTTGTAAACAGCATATAGATGGGTCCTTTTTTATCCGTTCGATTACTCTGTGTCTTTTGATTGGTGCATTCAGTCCATTTACTTTTAGGGTGATTATTGATAGATATATACTTATTGCCATTGCTGGCTTTAGATTCATGGTTACCAAAGGTTCAAGGGTAGCTTCTTTACTATCTACCGTCTAACTTAACTCTCTTCTTAAACTATTATAAACAGTCTGATGATTCTTTATTTCTCTCTATTCTTCTTCCTCCTCCATTCTTTATATACTGGGTGTTTTAGTATGTACTCTTTTACATTTCCTTTGACTGTTTTTGCGGATAATTGATTTTCCTTTTTGCCTTTAGTTTGTATTTGGATGGTCTGCTTTCTTTGCTATGATTTTATTTTCTCTGGTGACATCTTTTTAGCCTTAGGAGTGCTTCCATTTAAAACTAGTACAGTCCCTTTAAGATATCCTGTAGAGGTGGTTTATGTGAGTCAAATTCCCTCAGCTTTTGCTTGTCTGGGAATTGTTTAATCCGTCCTTCAAATTTTAATGATAATTGTGCTGGATACAGTATTCTTGGTTCAAGCCCCTTCTGTTTCATTATGTTAAATATATCATTCCATTCTCTTCTGGCCTGTAAGGTTTCTGTTGAGAAGTCTGATGATAGTCTGATGGGTTTTCCTTTGTAGTTGATCTTTTTTCTCTCTCTAGCTGCCTTTAATACTCTGTCATTATCTTTGATCTTTTCCATTTTATTTATTAGGTGTGTTGGTGTTGTCTTCCTTGGGTTCCTTGTGTTTTGAAATCTGTGGGCTTCCGTAGTCTGATAAACTATTTCCTCCCCCTAGCTTGGGGAAGTTTTCAGTAACTATTTCCTCAAGAGACTTTCTATCCCTTTTTCTCTTTCTTCTTCTGGTACTCTTATAATGCGAATATTGTTCCGTTTGGATTGGTCACACAGTTCTCTTAATATTTTCATTCTTAGAGATCCTTTTATCTCTCTGTCTCAGCTTCTCTGTATTCCTGTTCTGTGATTTCTATTCCATTAACAGTCTCTTGCACCTCATCCATTCTGCTCTTAAGCCCTTCGATCACTTGTCTAATTTCTGCATTGTCTTTCTTCACTTCCTCCCTTAGCCATTGCATATTTCTCTGTAGATCCATCAGCATGGTTATAACTTTTATTCTGAATTCTTTTTCAGGAAGATTGTGTAAATCTATCCTATCAGGCTCTCTCTCTGGGGTTGTCTGGGTACTCTTTGTCTGTACCATATTCCTCTGTCTTTTCATGGTGATGAAACTGGTCACTGGTAAGTGCCACGTGTGTCAGCTGGGAGAACAAAGTCCCTTCTTGCTTGTTGTTCTCCATGCCCTTCTCTGGGGCCTGAACTGGTTTCTCGCACACTGGGAGGCAGTCTCTGGAATAATCCCCTTAGCTGCCTGTGTGTGGGGTCGCCCTCAGCCTAGCCTATGGCACTGCGGGGGTTTGAAGTCTCGCTGCGTGCCTTCTGGTCCCCCTGGTGCTTCCCAGCCTTCATTGTGGGTTCTGGTCCTTCCCGCTTAGCTGCATGCCAGCTGGGATAAGATTCTGTGAGGTTGCTGTGGGCGGGGCTGCTCCTCCCCTGTTCCGCAGGAGTGGTGAATCCCAGACCCTTTACAGTGGGGGTGGGGGGGGTTGGGGGGTGGGGGGTGGGAGGGGAGGAAATGAATGGCAGGCTGCTGATCTCTGTGAAAAGCCTCCGCACAGCTACTTTGTCCGGCTGCCAGCCAGGGGATCCAAAATTCCTCAAGACTGAGTGTGCTGGGATGATTTTGTTCCGCTGTTGGGCCCTTGTCTCTTTAAGACTTTAAAAGAAAGTGCCTGCTTTTCTTTTGTCCTGGGGAGATGGCTGAGGGGACCTGCTTGCAGTCTCCTTCTCAGATCCTGCCCTTCTGTTTCTCTAATCTCCGATACACCACACAATGTTGTCAGTGCCCCCAGCGCAGATCCCCAGGGCTGGTTAATAGGCAGGTCTGTGCCTCCACTCCCTCTCACTCTGAATCTTTTCCTCCCACCTATGTGCTGGGGTGGGGGAGTGCTCGGGTCCCACCGGGTCGTGGCTTTGTATCTTACCCACTTCTTGAGGCGCTGAGTTCTTGCAGGTATAGCTGTAGACTCGCTGTTGTACTGTTTCTTCTGGTCTCTTTTTTAGGAATAGTTGTATTTGTTGTATTTTCACAAATATATATGATTTTGGGAGGAGATTTCTACCTCCCTGCTCACACCACCATCTTCCCCGTCCTTTACTGTATGCTTTTAATATTTTGCCTTTATCACCTTTTAAAAGCAATTTGGTTAAATATACTTGGCTCAGATTTCTTCATGTTTCTTATGTTTGGCATTTATTGAGCATCTTGTATCTGTAGTGTTTATAATTCTGATTAAGTTTGGAAAATTTTAAACCATTATTTCTTCCAGTACTTTTCTTACCTCCCTTCTTAATAGTTTTTAATTACTAATATTAAGATATGTGAAGATGCCCCATAGCTCACTGATGTACATTATTTTTTCTTTCAGTATTTTTATTTTAGATCATTTCTGTTCATGTATTTTTGAGTTCACCCAATTCTTGCATGTCTAATATGCCACTTAGCCTATCCAGTGGATTTTTTATTTCAGATATGGTAATTTTTGTCTCAATTTGGAAGTTCAGATTGGGTATTTTAAAAAATATTTCTCTCATCTCTACTAAATTTTTTGAATGTAGGAAGTTCAGATACAGTTCTTTTAATGTCCTGTTTTCTAATTTTATCATCAATGTCAGTTCTGGGATAATTTTGATTGATTAATTCTTCTCCTTATTATGGGCTATGGTTCCATGATTTACAAGTCTACTAAATATGCCACAAGAATTATTAATTTTATCAATCTGTTTGACAGGACAAAAGAGTGACACTGATCTTGTTAAAGTCTTGAGCACCGTTTTTACTGTTTCTGGTGATTCTTTCCTTGGCCTCAGATGGTTTACTCACACACATAAGTTTTGATGTGCCCCCCCGACAAAAAAAATAGAATTTTTTTGTATTTACTGATTACAGTAGACACCCTTAACCTATCACCAGCATCTTAGAATTAATATTACACTATTTTACTTAGAATGCAGAAAACTTAAACCTGTGAGAGTTCTATTTATTCATCTTTTGACCTATTTAACCACTTTTTTGTTTGTTTGCTCCCTGTGGCATTTTACACTTGCCATACAATTTTCTTCTGGCCTCCATTTTTTTATGATATTCTGCCAACCACCCTTTATCACTGACTTTTTGTATGTCATATATCTTTAAAAAAACTAGTTTTATTCAAGAGTTCCTGTTTATTTTTGGTTTTCATCAGTTTTACTATGATGTAAGTTTAGTTTTCATTTATTTATCATTCTTGGGGGTTTCTTAACTATGTAATTTGAGGGCTTTTTTTAAGTTTCATATTTCTCTGCCAGTATTACAATGATTTTTCTAATTTTTCTCTATTTTCCTGCTGAGTCTTAATTATAATTACATGGATGTTAGGTCATTTGATCATTTATATTCTTGCACAGATAATTGTGTCTCTGTTCTCATCATTATCTTTGTTCTTCAAACTGGTTAATTTCTATGAATATCTCTCTTCAGGTGCACTATCCCTTTCTTCTTCCATCTCTAATATGATATCATGTCTCGTATCAGACATTTTATTTTTAAGTTCTAAAATTCCCATCTGTTTATTATAGTTTATATCTCTCTCCTGATTAGCCAGCCCATGTGTTAATTCTTCATGTTCATACATTTTATAAAAATCTTAAACACACTTTTAGTAGTTTTTTTAGTATACTTACCTGCTTATTTCCACATCTGGATCATTTAGTGTTCAATTTATATTGGTAAAATTTTCTTTTTAAAATTGGCCACATATTCTAGATTCTTCTTGTATCTATAGATTTGCATTAAAACTAAACATTGTGGATTTCATATTGTAGAGACTATGCTTTCCTCTACTTTCTACTGAAGAGTGTTGGTTTGGATCAACTGTAAATCAAAACTCTGCCTTTTCTGTGGGCAGGAGCCCCAGCGCTGCCACTTTTCATCCTGGTAACTTTATTCCCATATATACACTGTTTAGAAGCCATGCAGATTTGGGGCTTCTCTTGTAACACAACCCTTTTTGGAATTTATGCTATCATTTTCCTGCCATTCTGGAAGCCCTGATCTTTGTTCTCTGACTCCTCAAGCCAGTAAAGTTGTAATGGCTTATGCAGTTGCTTGCTAATCCAATAGGGAGAATTAAAAAAAAACATCTACAGAAAAAACACGCAAACACAATTCTCACTCAGTGACATTCCTTTAAGTTTCTACTTTCCTTCCCATTTTATACATGCTTTTAGGTTTCCAGCACTTTTGTGTAGTTATTTTTCAAGAACGTACAATGCGTGTCTATTAGAGGGAGGGCTAATCCAACATAACTTCTACCTCAGAAATAGAATTTCATTCTGCCTAAATTTGCAAATCCAGGTTCAAATGTCAACTAGTCCGTTCTGTATTCTTTTATGCTTCCCTTGTTATGTGGACCATCTCTATAGATCATTAAGTTCCATAGGTAGTTATGACCTATTATTTTTCCATGAGCCTAGACCCCAATGGAACAATATGTTCTCTGTAATTTCAAGCTGGAGTCACAAATGGAATAGCGCTCAGAACTTTAAGCAGTACAAACAGAAGTGACAATGCTTATTTCCCCCACCTGAATTTAACTTTTCCTATGCTTTACAAACTGCTCCACTTTACAGCAGCCCCATCAACTGTGCAGACCTTCTAATCCTCACCCATCTAGCCAACAGGCATGATGAAGGAACAATCCCAAATAAAATAATAATACGTAAAAATCTACTTTTTTCTATTCATTTATTTTCTAATTATTATGCTCAATACATGATATTATATGATGGAGAAATACATTTCAAACATTTCCAATGAGATACAACTCACTAGAGGTAGAATGTGTATAAAGCAATCCATGTGATAATAATAGTAACAAAATTCATAGTTACATTCTACTTTTATTATAGATATAGCATACTGTCCCAATTAGAATCCCAGGAATTTAACAGAGCTATTAACCCTGAAAATAGATGCACAGTAAAGTTGTCAAGGAATAATGCATTGAAAGTTAGTTTGTAGTTCCGTGAATCTACCTCAACCTCATATGGACTTGGAACCCAGTGTTGCAGTTGGTGGTTATACTAGTCATATCCTTTGGAACTTGTTGTAAAATTAAGGATTTCAGGAATAGGGAGAGTGCCTTCCAAACACTGATAGCATCTGAAAAATGGTTTAACGTCAGAGCTGTTTTCTGTTCTCTAAGGTAGACTCAGCTGTTACCCAAAGTTTCCAGATGCTTTATCATTTCTCTTTTGTGATATGAGGAACCAGATGAATGTGGAAAGAATGTAACAGATTTTCAATAATATACACAGCATCCAGTTCCACAGAGGATGCATGCCTCTATTTTCTGTTCACATAGCCATCTGCATAGCTACCTGAACTTGATTTCTTTGTCTAAGTTAGTACAAAGTCTGTGCCTACAGCTCTTCCTTTATTAGTAAAATTGGAGAATGGGAAGGCCATGAAAATTTGTAAACCAGATATTCATTTATGTTTATGAATTTTATTTCAGCTTTTATGAGGATGGTTAATCTGCCCTGATTATGAAATGAGGCTTAAAGCATTTAATCCACCCAAAAGTTGAAGCTGGTCATCCACCCCCTCCTACTCACAGAAATATAAAAAAACAATTGGTTATTTTAAACGGCCTTATTTTCTCCAGTCTAGCATAACCAATAACCTTGCTGATTGTTTTTATCCTGGGAAAAATAGTTAACAGCACACAGACACAGTAGGGAACAAGAATTAGTCAGGCAAACCCATCTTCTTCTAAGAAACTCTTAAGAGAATGAGTCTGGATATTTCAAAGGCCAGACTTTTATGTGTGCCAGCTCTTCTGATATATTTTACTTACTAAAACGTTTTTGTTCTATTCCTATCCAGTTTTGACCATATTACAAATAATTAGACGTTTTTTATATATAGTATTCAATGTAATTCTTTAAAATACAGATAAAAATACTGTTATAACATTTAAATGCAGAATTAGTAATAAGTACTGAGATTATATGTGACAATGTAATCATTTTGTACGATATTTCTAAGTTCTCATTTATATGGTAAAGGTCTTTCTTCCTTACTCATCTGTAACTTTGCAGCTTTAAATAAACAAAACTTATTCCTTTCCATTCTGATTATCTTTGAATTTTCTGCTATTTTATAAACATGTAGTGTGATGCATCTCAGCATTAGCCTAGGCAGAGTATTCAGCCCTTCCTTGCCTTCCATCTTTTTGCATATATCTACCATACCTTATTTATAAGAGGTCCTCTATTTTTTTCTAGAATGTCTTGAATAATGATTTATCTGTTGAGGATATTTTTAAATCAACCCCTCCTTTATGACTTAGTCCATCCTTCCTCTCTTCCTTTCTTCTTTTCTTCCTCCGGTACTCTCTTCATGCTTTAGACTTCATTTCCTTCTAGATGATATATAAATTTAAAGAAAGGGTAGAAATCTCCCAAACCACCATTCATAATAAAATCCTAAAATTTGAGGTATCCTCCTCTTCCATTCTTTTATAGTTTTCCATTACATGTAATAAAATTCTATATCATATATGTATATCTGTGTGTGCATTTGTGTGTACCTGTGTATCTGTGTAATACTGCATTGGGCGTTTTGAAAATTTATATACATGGCATGACATAACACATTATATTCACATCTTGTAATTTGACCCCAAAATATCACTTTTTTTTAGATTTATCCATGATGACGTTAGTAGCCTAGTCTGTCATTTCAGATGCTCGCCAGCAGCAGTGTTCTAAATGGTTCAGATATTATAGAAGATAGTGTTTCCAGATCCCCAATATCATTGTCATTTCTAAAAGTAATCTTTCCTGGGTGTTAATGCTTAGATAAGGTCAAGGGTTTTCTTTGTCAATCACCTTCCTCTTATTTTACAAAATAATTGAAAATGATTATGCAAAAAAAGTATCTTTTTTGAATCATTAGTTTCATTATTTTGCTTTCAACAACATTGAAGAAGGAAGTAACCAAGCTGTCAGCTATTCAGTCACTAAAAGTAATGATTAATGATAAACCACTATGTCATTTTCAGCATATGATTCAGGAGGAATTCTATGAGTAGAGTGATAAAACTCACCTGCTCATCTATTAATACTTGTGGACCTAGATACAGTGCCCAAGTCCAGACAGAAATGCTGTTGCACCCTCACTCATTCAAGTGGCAAGCAGTACTCACTCAGAGGCACAGAAACACAATTTAAAATAAATGTAGTATCTCTCATTTAGATATCCAGATAGAGTTAAATGGTGTTTCCATTTTTGTACGTAAGATTTATTAAAATTTGTCATACATTTCTATAGTTTGGTCATTTAATACTAATCAATGTGATAAATCAATACAGGCTATTTATTGATTTGGAGACATAATTATAGAGACTCTATAAATCAATTTTCCTATATAACTATAGTAGAGACATAATTGAGTGTGATTAATAAAGTAACTTCAAGTATAAAATATATTAGGATAAAATTCTGTGGGAGAAATGGAATGGAGTCACATTAGAGGAGAAAAGATACAACATAAAATATCTGGCTGGTAAAGAAATGCAAATGCTCTTACATTATGGAAGGTAGCAAATCACTGGAGTAGTTAGACTCTTTTGGAAAGATTTCAAAGAGCAGTATAACAGTTTTATTTTTAAATGTTTAATCAGGTTGGAAATTTCATCCCTGGTGACTGTCTAAGCTGTGGATGAAATAATATTATTTCTCAACTAAAAACATCCAGGTTAGTACATAGATTTTCAAAATCCTTTAATATAAACAGCAACAAAACCCTGAGGAAAATTGCTATATAGCATCCCGTTTGCATTTTTAACATATTGGGCCCAGGATTCAAGTTAGTTTGTTTTTATGCAGTTCATCATTTCCTGACAATTATAAAATCATCTTCCATCATATTTCAAGTTCCCATACTAATGTCAGTTTGTTTCAGGGCTCAGTAGTTTCAACTGGTCTACTTGTACATTTCTGTATCAAAGGGAAGTGGTCTCATTTTTACAATCTCATTACCAGGTAAGTCAAATTCTCTTCTTTTAGTCTTATTTAACATTGTGGAGTATATGTTCTTCATGCCTGAAAATATTCAAATTGGTTTGTAATGTTACGTGAAACAAATAACTCTTTATAAATATTATGATTGAATTTTAAATTCATTTTCCTTTAACTCTGCTATACATACAGTTTTTCCCTCAGTGGACATAATTTATCACTCCTTTTATTTAGTTTTCTTTTTTACCCTTAAATAATATTTCACTTTTTCCTCCATAATGTTGTTTAAACTCATTTATTCATTAATTCCTCAAATCTTCGAGTTTATTTACTATAATAGTTAAGGCTTTCAGAATCCTAACATTGTCTCATTGGTGGTTCTTTTTTGTGTTGATCTTTGTTTTTACCTCTGTACATACAGCAATTTTACTTCACTATAGTTATTTTGAATCTATGGATTCTTTTGGGTTTTAAACTGTAGAAAATCAAGTTATTGGTAAATTTCATTGTATTTCCATTCTTAGGCATATCTTTGGTTTTATTCTTTTAATTTCATCGGTCTCTGATTTATTATTTTACATTGCATTGGCAAACAACATGTGGGACTATTCTGTAAATGAGTTTAATGGAACACAGCCACGTTAATTTGCTGACATATTGTTGTGGGTAGACTGCGGTAATTAGAAAGGAAACCCTTTCAAATAGGTAAAATTTGAGTATTTTGAGATGTAACAAGCAGAAGCAAAGTCAGAGGATCAACCCTCTATCACCACACTAAAGCAAATTTTCCTGCCCAGACTCTGCCCTCACCACCTCTTATTTTAGTCCAAAACACAAAAGAGCTTCGGCTTTAACCACAGGCCTCTGATTAGAATATGGATGCCTGAAAAACTTGTCAAGCCCAGAGGCACATGCTGCCACTTTGCTCAAGCTTACAGGTACCACAGAGCAGCATGCCACCAGGGGGCTTGAAGATCCTGGCAACCCATTACACGTTAAAGAAGAGAAGAGCTCAGGGGAAATGGACCAAGTGTTGACACAGTTTATGCTGGAACTTTACTAACTGCAGAAATGAAACAAGACCTCAGAGGGAAAATAAGCACTGGACATGTGAGATGTGATGCATATCTATAGCCCAAGGTAAAACAAAAATTCAGAGTAATAATATGAGGCCAACTTTCATTATTTTCTAAGATGGAAAGAGTGAAAATGCAGAACAGTTGAAAGAAAATATAAAGGACATAAAGTTTAAATCCAGGTGATCCAATATTGTGTAAATAGGGTTTTGGTAAGAAAGAAGATAATATGGAAAAATATTGATTGGTCAAAAATAATTTTACAGAGTTAAATAAAGACTGGATTCTCTAATTCAAAAAATTAAAATAACTAATGACATTGATTGAAGCAAAACAATCATAGCATACATCCAAGAAATTTCTGAATGTCACTGAAAAAGAAAACTCATAAAACTTCTAAAGAGAGAAAAATAATACATTTAAAAGAATCATATTCACAATCTTTTCATATAAAACAATGAAAAATTAATGCTATAATGAAACAAAGCAACATATATAGAAAGCAGAAATAGATTACAAAGCTGGAATTATAATTCTAATATATTTTTATGTTTGAGAAAGAAGGAAAGCATATAAAAATTAAGACATTATCAGTATTTTAACAGTCTAAGTAAATCAACAAAAATAAAGCAATACTACATATCTTTATCAAATGAGTAGTCTTAAAAACTACAGAGGAAATATTGAAAGCCTTCCTTTTGGACTAGGAAAAAATCAAGTGGATATCACTCCTCCTGTTCAGTATTATCTTAGAAATTTGAGTAATAAAGTAAGGCAAAAAAAAAAAAAAACAAGGAAAAAATAATACTGTCACTATTGGTATATGATGTAATTGTGTATCAATAACTAAAAACTGTTGAAACAAATTATTAGAATTAATAAGAGATTATAGCAATTTGTTGGATGGAATGTCAGTAAAAGAAGTCAATTGCAATTCTATAAACCAATAAGCAAGAATTAATAAATATTTTTTAAATATTCCATTTATAATAGCAACAAATTAAATACTTAGGAATAAATATAATAAAATATGTAAATGATCTTTATGCAGTAAGTTAGAATATAGTTTGGCATAAACTAATGAAAGCATAAATAAATAGAAAATATTATGTTTACATGGATTAGGGACTCAGTAGTAATGTTAATTCTCTGCACATTCATCTCAGGTCAAATAAAATATCAATGAAATTCTAAATAGATATTTTTTGGAGAAAATGACTTGCTAATTCTGAAGCTTGCATATCAAAATCATAGGGAAAGAAATGGATGGATCCTCTTGCAAAGATGAAAAATGTAGGAGAAGTAGATATAATAAATCAAATTTATTTCAAAAGCTACTTTTAGGACTCTAGTTTTGCAAATGTAATGGTCCTACTCTTCCTAGCTTCTCTGCTTACAGTGAAAGAATCCTTGAGATAACACAATAAACATAGAAATCCCTGAAATGTGGAAAGAAGAAGGAGGCCTGCCCAGGGACTTTGGAATTTGAAGGATGTCCCTGTTCCTTCCATATATCCCAAGCAGGGTGCTGCAGGAACCTCTACCCTAGAACATGCAACAAGAACAGACAAGAGAAGCTTCAAGAAAGCCTGTTTGTGAACCAAAGGATGGCTTGACTAAAAATGCCACTCCTCCTTCAATCAAACACCAGTGGAAAAGCCATCTGCCTCTCAAGGTTTAAGAGGAGGCCCCATGGGAAACTGACCTTGCACACCTCTGCCACCGCCACTCAGTTCACCCCACTCCTCAGGCAGTGATGCTCAGAGTCTGCCGAATGGTGTCAGCAGGCTGAATAAGGAGCTGATCTCCCATCCTGCACAATGGAAACAGGAGACACACCAACTTTCCTCTAGGGACAGTGCTGGTAGAACTGGCAAGGAACTGATTTTCTGCCCACTCCTGGGGGAATCAGGTGGAACTCTGATCATTCCATAGAGGTGACAGAGTCCTGTGTCAGACTGAACCTTCTGGCCTCATCAGCAAAGAGATTCAATAAGGCGGAATAGGTGCTGTTCATCACCACGAGGCTTCCCTCTCCTCTCTGCCCACTGCCATGTTATGAGCCTTGGCGTCACCCTGGCATCCACAAGATTGAACAAGATGGTGCAGGTCAGGGCTTACGAAACACTCCAGTCCCCCCTCAGAACCCACCCCTGGTGTCAGTGAGATCCAGTGGAAGCTGAACCTCCACGTCCAGCTGACAGCATATAGTCAGAAAAGGTAAAGCTAGAAACGTGTTGCTAGTGAATCTGTTCTGAGACAATGACTATAGAAAGTTCTCCAGGTGGAGAGGAAATGATAACAAGAAGCTTGGAATTTCAGAAAGGGAGAATAACACCAAGATCAATAAAAATAAAGATAATTTAAATATAGTACACTTATTCTCAGGAGTTTTAAAAATAATATTTAGTGCATTAAACAAATTATAATACTATTTAATGTGATGCTTAATATATTTAGAAGACATACAGTTATATTTAAAAAGTAGGAGATCAAAGAGCCATACATATCACTCAAAATACTGAAACACTGATACCAGGAGACTGTGATAAGTTAT
Source organism: Smutsia gigantea (assembly GCA_032199065.1). Taxonomy (NCBI): domain Eukaryota; kingdom Metazoa; phylum Chordata; class Mammalia; order Pholidota; family Manidae; genus Smutsia; species Smutsia gigantea. The sequence goes on from JAVSCE010019575.1 coordinate 241,395, forward strand.
GTATAAATAATTCATTATCTACAGCAACCACTGAACACTACAGGCAGTGATATACCCTAGAAAACTATAAATAAATCAAGATGGAATTCTGAGGAAAAAAAACATAAGTTCCAACAACCTACAGTGGTAAGAAAGGAGAAGTGGAGAAATGAGAACAAAGAAACAAATAGAAAATAACTAATGAATTGGCAGAGTTAGGCACTCACATATCAATAATTAAAAGTAATTATTTAAAATTCAATAATTAAAAGACATAGATTAGCAGAGTAAATTAAAAAGTAAAACATGTTCCAACAATGTGTGATCTCTAAGAAACTCACTTCAAACAATGACATAGGTACATAGAATGTAAAAGGATGAAAATGTATACCACACAAACATTAATTTAAAAAGAGGTGGCCATGTTAACCTCAGGTAAAGCAGACTTCAGAGCAAAGAAAATGATCAGAGTTGCAGTGCATAATGGCAACCTAGCAGGAAGGCATTACTAACAATCCTAAATATGTATGCTGTGAAGAATCTTAAATAGGAAGGAAAACCTGAGAGAGCCAAAAAGAGCATTAGTCAAATCCACAATTACAGTTGCAGTCAGTAACACCCACACTCAGCACCTGACAGAACTACTAGAAAGAAAAATCAGTAAGAATAGAGAACTGAACACATCATAGACCGATGTGATCTAACTGGTAAATGTAGAACATAAATCCTACAACAGCAGAACACACATTTTTCAAACACCAGGGGAAATTACCAAAATAGAGCATATTCTATGCCATAAAGCAAATGTCAACAAATTTAAAAGAATCACAGTCAAACAGGTTTCTTGCACCACAATTGAATTAAACTAGAAATCAGTAACAGAAAGATAAGAAAATCTTCAAAAACTTGAAAACTAACCTTCTAAGTAGTCCATGTATCAATGAAGTCAGAAAAAAAGTAGAAAAATACATAAAACTGAATGACCAAATGACAAAAATATTCATCAGTGTATAATTCATAAAGAAATTATGGTATATTCATACAATGAAACACTATAAAGCAATGAAAATGAATAAAATATTGCTCTCTGCAAAATATGCTGAAACTTAAGACATCATGAAAGAAGCCAGATACACCAGAATATGCTGGATATTTCCAGTTACATCATTTAAAAACTAAACTTTAAATTACAATGTATAGGTATGAATACAAAAGTGATTAAATTTCAACAAAATAAATAACTTCTAAGAAAGTAAAGTGAATAGTTGTCTTAAAGGGAGGAGGAAAAGTTATGATTACCAAAGTTTACACTGTGGTCTTCTGATGTGCTGGCAAATTCTATTTCTTGACCTGAAGCCTAATTCTGTGGATGATATATAGTAATTCTTTAAGATAAGTGTTTCTGTTTTATGTGCTTTTCTTTATAAAGGATATATTTAAAATTTACAAAGTTCAAAGGAATTCCTAAATAAAAATATAGTAAGCCATGCAAACTAATCACTGAGATCAATGCTATTTTTAAATCTCAATAATAATGGATAATAAGGTAGTGAAACCCCCAGCAATTATAAAAGAGATTTTTTAATTAGAAAAGGTAAATAATTTTTAAAATTCTGGAACAAATCTAAGTCATAGTATGATATATCCCGTTCACTCTCTTAAACAATAATTATATAAATAAATCATTTAAAAAACCTATACAAAAAGATTATTCCATTTTTTTAAATACCAGGGTCACCCTCAGCTGCCTCAAAAACTTTGAAGTCATTCCCATAAAGCTATTCCCAGCACACAGTTGCCAATCTCTTTCCTCCAAGATTCCTACCAAGTGTTGACACCTAATTCTCATGGTTATTGTTTCAATTTTGCATATGAAGGGAGCAGAAAAGGATTTTAAGAGTGGATGGATATTCAAACTATTCGTCTAGTAGGACCTATGCTTGCTTTCTGGTTTTTCGGTTGGACCATACTCTGATTTCTGAACTTAGATGTAGGAAATGCTGATGAAGGGAGGATAAGTGCAAAGAAATTAAAAAAAAAATACTCATCAAGTTCACTTCTAAGTGGTGAACACCTTTCAGATGCAGCTGTTGTCTGCAAGTATTTAAATATGCCACGCATCTATTAGAAAATTACTCACTTTTTCAATTGGCTGCTATTTTGTTTTGCAGCTATGGTGCTTCACGCTGCTCTCCCCCCAAATTTTAGAGAGGGTTTTAGTAGGAAACTGGGAAAAGATAAGCCAAGGACTTAGATAGCATCTTAAACAGGTAGTTTGCTCTGTTATTTTAGTGCAAAATAGACAAATATCAACATACAGAAGAATTCTTCAAATTTCTAGATTATTTTTAATACTCAGTTTTAATGCAATTAAAACTTGAAAATATTTTATGTTACTCAATTAATTTGAAAAGACACTCTAAGCATTTATAAATCCTCTAAGATAGTTAACAGCCAGCCATTATTTTAACTTCCCCAATTGCTATAACATCTTTATCTCTCTTTTGTGCAAACAGTTCAGTTAATTACATGGTTGTCCATCCTTAAATGCTATCATTATTATTATCTTTTTATTAATGTATGGTGAACTGCTCAGCTTAGCTTGTAATAGGAAGTTGAATTATTATCGGACCCATAGAGAATTGAACAGTTGGAAGTCATAAGCTAAATGACTGGAGAAAAATAATGTCAAATTGTTTAACCAGCTCATGTTACAAAATAGTTTACTTGGCTCCATTCTATACAGAGATAAATATTACCCAAATTCATTTAATTTTCTACAAGTCAGATTTCTAAATAGAAATGTTTAAAAATTCTTTCCCAGCAGCATAGGTGGTGAGGCATGAAATGGTTTGCAGAAAACAAATGTACCGCATTAACTGGGAAATTTGCCCACAGATCAATGCTGGCAAATGACAGTAAGGCAGTGATAGGATTCTGAAAGAGTATAAGGAGGTGTAAAAAAGCAAAGAAGGCTAAAATGACATTTTTTGAAGTAAAATATATTTCACAAAGAAAACAAGTATCTGGTTGAATATATAGAATTCTTTTAAACCTCTTTTTTTGAGAAAATTTTAGGTTTACATGCAGTTATAAAAAGGAACACAGATATGCCTTGAACCACTCACCAGTTCCTCCACAGGTAGCAGCATTCAAAGCCAAACCAGGGTATTGACCTTAATACAGTGATGACACAGAACCACAAGGATCCCTCACGTCGCCCAATTAGAGTCATCATACTCATCTTACTTTCCCCATCCCGTCTCTGACACTTAGTTAGCATTCATATTCTCTATAGTTATGACATTTCAATAATGTTATATAAATGGAATCATTCAGCTTGTGGCATTTCATGTATAGCTTTTTTTCACTAAGCATAATGTTCTGGGAAGAGATCAAGGTTGTTGTACATCAGCAATTTATTACTTTTTTATTACATTTCATTACTTCGCATGAATTTTACAGCCATTCACTAGCTGATGGACATTTGGATTGTTTGCAGTTTCTAACTTTCACTAAAAAGGCTGCTATGAACATATACAGGTTTTTGTGTGAACATGTTTTGTTTCTTTGGGATAACTACTCAGGGGTGCAATTGTTGGAACGTATGGTCGTTACATGTCGATTTTGTGAGACACTGCCAGAAAGTTTTCCAGAGTGCTTGTGTCATTTAAAATTCCTACCAGTGATGTGTGATTGATCCAGTTTCTCTGAATCATCATCAGCATCTGATGTGGCCACTATTTTCTAAGAATCTGGTAAGTTTATAATAATAACTCTTCGTGGTTTTAATTTATACTTACCTTATAATGAATTGTGTGGAATATCTTTTCATGTGCTTATTTGTCTCTGAATATTTTCCTCAGTGAAATGTCTGATATTGTCTTTTGCCCTTTGGTAATTTTACTTTATTTATTTTTTGATCCCTGAGCTTTGAGAGTTTTTCATATATTCTAGCTAATAGTCATTTGTCAGATAAATGGTTTGCAAATACTTTCTCCCAGTCTACAGATGGCCTTTTCATCTTCTCAACAAGATATTTTCAGGACAAATGCTTTAAATTTTGAGGTCTTATCTATCAACTTTTAATGGTTTATATTTTGGTGTCAAGCTTATGAACATGTTGCCCAACACTGATCCTAAAGATTATCTCCAAAGTCTTTTGTTCCAAATATTTTAGAAGTTAAAATTTTCATTTAAGTACATAATGCATTTTGAGTTAATTTTTATATAAGGTAGGAGGTTTAAGACAAGATCGCTTTTTTTTTTCTGTGATGCCTAGTTGTTCCAGCACCTTGTTGAAAAGGCTACCTTCCTCATGGAATTGCTTTTGCTCCTTCGTAAAAAATCATTTGGGCATATCTGCAAGTGTCTATGTTTTCTCTAGTTCCTTCCTTCAATCTAGGGTCCGTTTTCTGTAAACACCACAGACTCCTCAATGTGTAGTTACATTTAAGTCTCAAAATTCTGTAGGTTTATTCTTCACAATTTATTCTTTTTCAAAATTTTTTCAAGCTTTCGTTCCTTTGTCTTTTTATGTAAGTTTTAGAATAATACTTATATGTGCAAAACATCTGTGAGATTTTGATAGGAATTTCTTTAAAGCTGCACATCAGTTTAGGGGAATTGACTTTTTTAGTGTGTTGAGCCCCAGTACATAAACATGGTATATCTTTCCATTTTTTTAGATCACCTTTGATTTGTTTCATCATTTTTTTATAGCTTTCACTGTGTAATATATGTGCACTTTTTCTTAGACTTACACCAAGGTATTTTACTTATGGAGTGATTTTAAACAGTATCACATTTTTAATTTCTCTGTCAAAGGGCTCATTGATAGTGTATTGAATAATGGTAGATTTTTCTATGTTTATCTTGTATCCTGTGAACTTTTGAAACTACTTACCAGTTCTAGGGGATTTTTTGTATATTTCTTAGGGTTTCTATGTAGACCTTCATGCCATCTGAAAATATGGACAGTTTTATGCCTTCATTTCAATCTTTGTGACTTACTTCCTTTCCTATTTTTATTGCACTGGCTGGTACTGCATTTGAGGGGCAGAGCAGATTCTTGCTTCCTTCCCAGTCTTAAAGTGAATGCAATTTTTTATTATTAGTTGTAAAGTTAGCTCTAGGCTTTTGTAGTTATTCTTTCAAGATTAAGAGGTTTCCAACTAGCGGTTACCAAAGGGGAGGGTGGGGGAGGACATGGGGGGAGAAGGAGATTGAGGGGTATTATGATTAGTACACATGGTATGTGCGTGGGTGTCATGGGGAAGACAGTGTAGCACAGAGAAGACAAGTAGTGACTATGTAGCATTTTGCTACACTGATGGACAATGACTGCAATAGGGTATGTGGGGGACTAGATAATATGGGTGAATGTAGGAACCACAATGTTTTTCATGTAAAACCTTCATAAGAGCTGGAGATGTTTCCAGCTTTGCTTGAAAGATTAGAAAATTTGGCAATGGATTTATTCCTATATGGTAATAATTGATGGATATAAGCAGCAATGATACCTTAATAAAAAAATAAATAAATAAAAAGGAAAAAAAAAGATTAAGAGGTTCCCTTCTATTCCTTTCTTCAAGGGGATTTTTGTTTTGTTACTGTTATTGTTTAATGAATGGATATTGGATTTTTTAATTTTTGCCTCAGTATGATCATCTGATTTTACTCTTAGAGTCTGTTAATACAGTACATCATTTCAATTAATTTTCAAATGTGAACTAGTTTTGTGTCTTTGGAATAAACTCCTCTTCATCATTTTGAATATAGAAAGATTTATGTTGCTGAAATCTATTCACTAATATTTGTTAAGAATTTTTCTATCTATATTCATGAATGATATTGATCTATATGCTTTTTTTACTGTCTTTGCCATATTTTAGCATCCAGGTAATACTAGCTTCATGAAATTAATTTGCGTGTGGCCCTTCTGTTTTCTAGAGGACATTACATAGAATTGGTATTAATCCATTTTTAAGTGTTCAGGTAAATATTTAAATTACACTAATATTGGATATTTCTTTTTTTTAATTACAAGTTCAATTTCCTTAATATCCATAAGGTTAAAATTATATGTTTCTATACTGGTAAGTTGTGGTAGTTTGTAGTTTTTGAGGAATTAATTGAAGTGTAAAATGTATGTGTGTGAACTTGTTTGCAGGATTCCTTTATTATTCTTTTTATATTTGCAGGCCTAATAGTAACATCTCCTCTTTCATTGCAGATTTTCTAATTCTGTAATTTCTGACTTCTGTCTTTTATCTTGTCAATCTTTCTAAAGATTTGTCAATTTTATTGATCATTTCACAGAACCTGTTCTATGTTTCACTTAATTTCTGTATTGTTTTTCTGTATTACAATTCACTAATTCCTACTGTTATTGTTATTATTTCCACCTTTCTCCTTGCTTTGGGTTTATTTAGTTCTTTTTCCAGGACTTTTAGGTAGGGCCTTAAAAGGTTAACTAGAGACTTTTCCTCATGATAATGTATGCATTTAGCATTAGAAATTTTCCTTTCAAAGTGCTATAGGTATGCCTTACAAATCTCTATATGTTTTATGTCCATTTTCACTGAGTATAATGAGTATTCTCATAACCCCTGAGACTTCCTCTTTGACCTGTGGAATATCTGAAAGTTTGTTGTTTAGTTTCTAAGTAATTGGAGGTTTTCCTTTTGTCTTCTGATGATTAGTTTCTAATTTGAATTCATTGTGATTGAGAATATGCTATTATTTCAATTCTTCTAAATTTCTCAAGATGTGTTTTATGACATGGTATATCTTTCGAGATACATTGTACTGTTGAAAATGTTTATGATTTCAATGACAGGAATGTTAGTTTTATTACACTCCCAAAAGTCTAGTTCTCCTCTGTTGTCCAGACTGGTTAATTTTAAGCTTCTGTGTCACTGATCATTTCTCCTGTCCTCTCTACTCTGCTCCACTGAACTTGTTGTATTTTCATTAACATTTCTATTTGGTTCCTCGTATATTTTAAATCTTTGCTGAAACATTCTATGTATTTATGAGCCTTTCTAGTTTTTTTTTCACTTAAGTGTATTAAGACTCATCAAAGGTTTTATGATAGTTGTTTTAAAGTCTTCATTTGATAATTCTAATATTCTGTCATTTTGGTCTTGATGTCTATTGTTTGTCATTTTTTCATTTCATTTAAGATGATAACCCATTTTGGGTATGGTGAGTCATCTTCTGTAGAGACCTGCAGGTTTTAGTGTTATGACACCATGGATCTTAAGACATTTGTTTTTGATGGCTTCCTCTGACACTGCTGTAGCGGGGACGGGAAGGTAGAGATGGTGCCCCACCTGGATACCAATAGGTCGGGTTAGAAGTCAGGGATTTGCAATTGTCCTTTGTCATCCAGTGTGTGCGTATGGGGTGGGGGACTTGTCAGTCACTTTCAGAGGAAAGGGCATGCTTTCATCCTGCTTCCCACATGCCTTCCTCCAGTGCCACAGAATGTGGGGTAGCTCCTTGCTGTCAGGTAGCAGTGAAGGTCCTGATTCTCAACTGGGCCTCTTCTGACACCAGGGCAGGAATGGGGTGGGACCCTCATGATAGCGCAGTAAGGATGGAACTCCCAGGTCCCTGTTTGGCTCCCTCCAGATTCCACTCCAGCAGGGCCTGGGTTTCTTGTTACAGCCTGCTGAGTGTGGGATTCCCAGCTTTTGAGGGTGTGTGCTATTAAAGGGAGGACATTGATGGGGAAGGCATGGGATACTCAAAAGTGGGATGGGGACATATAGGCAGATCCCAATGTAGCTGGGGACATTGATCCCCTCAGTTCTGCTGTCTGCCTGCTAGTAGAAGCAACTATCCTATCCCTAAGGAGGAAGCGGCTTTGCCTGAGGAGACTGGAATGGCTGCCCCAGAGCAGCTTCCTTGCAGGGCCCGACCTGATCCTCCTCAGGAGCTCTCCCACCACCCTTCTAGACCTATAATTAGACTCGGGGCCAGCAAGCCCCAAAAGATGAGCTGTGAAGTGTGGCCCATGAGCAGCAGCACTAGGAGAACTGCGTGAGTTGTTCAGTGCACACAAGCAGAAATATGGGGCCACGTGCAGAATTGAGTATTCAAGGCACGGGAAAGTGGTTAAAACAATATAAAGTTGAATCAGGCTGATATCCTGTGGCCCACAATAGCAACATGAAGGAGAGAATTAAAGAAAAAAATGGGAAAATGTCATACTAATTAAGGAAACGCTGAGCCAAACATGTCCACTATCAGCCCAACTGATTGATGGTGGGAATAAAGCAGCAAAGTGAACCCAAGCCAAATAGTACTGCCCAGAAAGCCTCTGGCCTCCCTGAGTCTGTGTACTTATGAAATCGAAACATAACACCCCGTCCCACCGTGCAGGAAGAGGAGTCACGGGCAGCTGGCTGTACCTCCATGAGCACTTCCATTAGACACAGAGAGCAAATGCAGAGCTGTGCAGGATCTCCTTTGGCTCTTCTTGAGTTACCAGTGGAGAGAATTTTTCAGGATGCATGAAGGAAATTAAAGACTCTTTAAAATATAATTGATTAATTCTTGGAATATGAATTGAAGTTTGACTAAGTATACACACAGAGTTTGAGAACAGGGCCCAGATATACGGTGATATAGCTCCAGCTTGGAATGGCATGACATAGGAATAGCATGTGATACACCATAATACCAGCTAATCATTGATGTCTTGGAAATAATCAAACTAAGAATTTCTTTACCATTCAGTATTAGATATTAATATCAACGCCACTATATATTACTAATATAATCATGATTGACTACAGCAAACTAGATATCATTATCATATTAAGAGCATGTTCAGCCATGCAAATACTTCTTTTAAGTGACTTCATAATAATTAACACAAACCTATACAAATAGCTTAAGTAATTCAGAAATAACTGCATCTACCACCCTGCTCAGCCAATCATTTCTCTCCATCCCTGCCTCTCTTATTTGTCTCATCTAGAATTTCCTTGATATGGAGAAAAAAAAAGCACCTTATATTTCAAAACAAAATTTCTCATTGTGGTGGAGTTATTGAATATTTTTAAAGGACAGGCTTGTAACTCTCTAACCCCTGATTTCTTAGACCTGTGAGCAAATACACATCTGCATGACCACGAACCTTCATGACCACAATTTTGATCTTTTCTCAGTAGGAATTGGCTTAATCCTGAAAAGTGGCTCTGGAATATCCAGTTCTCTTCAGGATTGTTCCTTTCCACTCTCTTCTAAATTTTCTGTTCTGTAAATATAGACATTTTCTTTTGTTATCCAGGTACAACAGCTCAATTGTGACTATTTTCACTTATATGCAGCTTCAAGCCAAAGGCCAGATGATCTGGCTGCTTTCTTGTTAACATTTGGAACTCCCACAACCCAAAGCTCGACACATGTGGCCATCTGCTTTTTGAGTCTAAAGACACCTACAATTCAGAGACCAAGGAGAGAAGACCGTGATTCCTATTTACAGCATTCGGGGCCCTGATCCTACCCACAGCCTTGTTATGCCAGCTCATCTAGGGTCTCCTTTTTGTACTCTGCAGAAGTTACCCCGTATCTTCCCACCTTCAAGTCTAAATCCAGTCCTACCACCTGTCACTCAGCAAATCACTGAAAACAGAAAACAACAAAGAAAGCTCACCCTACATTCCAGTCAAACTAATTATAAAGCTATAGGAATTAACATAAGCACAATAGTATAGGAATAATTGATTTAATACAAAGTCAAAAATATAGAAACAAATACATACAAATTAAAGTGTAAAATAAAGATGGCATGCAGGGAGAGGCAGACTGTTGAACCACTATGATGTACATTTGATAATAAAAATGATAAAAGTTAAATTAAATTAAATAAATAAGAGTGACATGTCATAGCAGTGGGGTATAGATGTATTACTCAATATACATTCTTTGAGAATAATTGACCCCGCTAAATGTTTCCATGCCACACTCATATCTACACCCAAGTAAACTACGCTTGCCTTGAGATGTCTAGGAATGCTAAACGATTTGTTCTCAGAAAATTACTGCCTATGTCACATCTCCAGGCTACTGTCTTGGATTCCCTTCATGATCGTATTGCAAAATTTACCATACTCTTCATCTTTAAAGTGATTTCCAAATCCTCCAGACTGTTTTATCTTTCTTGTAGCTTCACTGGGACTTGTATATTTTCCTGTTATTTCATTGGTTATAATATTCTTGTCCATATCTGAAGTCCCTTCAGTTGCAAGGGATGTGTTATGTCATGTCGAACCTTAGGGCCCTTTTCTGAGAGCAGATCTCGATCAAGATCACCCTAAAAACCCCCAAGTTTTTATTCTCAGGAGTAAGTCATCGGATTCTTGATGGGCGAGGTAGAGCGGGGACATGGGACAAGCATCATGCTATTATAAAATAATCTATTTAGCCTGGAACAGACGCCTAGACTGTTCTTTAATTTAACCTTTAACATGTGGTTCTCCCTTCTTCCAGTCATATTAATTGATCAATTAACATTGTAACCAGGACAGAAGACAGATCTCCAGAGTGTAAGTGAAACTATTTGTCAGTTTTAACAGATAAAGAAAGCAGAGATCCCAATGAATACAGTTCCCTAGATAACCCTATTTGTAAGACAAAACTTCAAAGGAAATATTATCACCTGTATACATCATGCCTTATTCTGACCCATATTCAAAACCTCTATAAAATTTTAAACCCTAAACCTTTAAACGTATCTTTTTTCTGAGGTTGCTCACACTACCCTCTTCAAGTGTGCACTTTGTTTTAGCTTATTATGCTTTGTCTCTGAATCCTTTCTTATGACAAAGACAAGAACCTGGACCTAAATCAGGCTCAAGGGAGCTCCTCAAACATCCATCACCAGTGGCAAGTGTCTTTGTCACTTTGCTATTTCATTCAACTTTCTAGTCCTAAGTGCAAGCCTTTTCTCTATTCCTGTTTTATTTCAGACAAGTAGGGAAGTGGCTGTGGGAATCTCTGATCCTGCGGGCTTGCACATTCCCACTCCATAGACCTGGAAGGGACTGTGGCCGTATGGTCACATTCTTTAGCAGCTTGCCCAGTCATTTCCTTTCCTTTGTTTGGGAAAGTTTCAAGAACATAAACTCACTCCATCCAGTGCTCCATGGCTCCCCCAGTTCTGCAGTGGAAGGAATATAATTCCTGTGTAGTGCAGATTCAACTGGATATTAGATACCAGGTGACCCTGGCTTTAGGAGTTGGCAAAGGATAGGCCCTATGCTGAGAAGGAGTTCAATGAATTTTCTTTTCTCTCCCTGTTCTTTCTTGCTTTCCATCACCTGCCTGGCTACACAAATAAAAGAGCCACTCTTCTTGACACTACACCTCTGCATGGGCTATTATTTCACTTTATGAATTCCTTTCTGGTTGACACTTGTTTGACCTGTTCTAAAATTCTTTCCTGATCAAAGTCAAGAGCACTTTTCTGGGTTGAGGTCTCACCTAGCTGGCAGGGAGACCTCCCCATATGGGACTGCCTGACAGCAGTTGGGAGCTCATGTAAATGCATCTAATTATAACAGAGTACTCCTTTTTCAATACAAGGAGTGCTTCAAATAATGAAGGATGTAGGACTATTTTAAATTCCACTGTTGGTATAATCAAGATGGCAACCACCCCAGGACTTGTTTACTTCATTTCAGGAGGGCATGATAGTTTTAAGAAAGCTAATAAGTGGAGGTGGAATTTGAGGAGTCAACCACTGGCCCCCATTATAGAAATGTGTGTGAAGTGTCCTTTACTGAAGTTCTATTTTAAAGTATGTCCAACTTTAACCTCAAGTATTTCAAGTTCCTTGACATCATGGGCACCCACTCAGGATCCCAGAATTGGTGTGAAGATTATTTTAAGCTGAAGAGATTTGAGATTCAATGCATGAAGGGAGAAGTTTTCTGAAGCTTCCCTTATCTGATTAAAAACAGCAACTTCTTGGAAATGAGGCCACAGTAAATTCCTCTTTTGGCCAGGTCTGCTCCCAGAAAGACCACCGAGATTAAATCTAACATAAATTCCCCATCCGGAGGAGTTTCAGGGCCTGGCAGGAGATGGAAAGAACACTCCCACCTATATAAACAAACATTATCACAAACTTTCTCATCTTCCATTTGTTCTAAAAACCCATTTGTCTTTCCTAAAGAAACCTATTTATTCTTCCTATAGAAATCTTTTCTGTCCCATCCTCCCTACCAAGTTAGGTAGAGAAACCTCCAACTTGAACCATTTAGTAGCCTTGCTACTACTTTTGTTGGCTTCCAACATTTATTTGTATCTATACAGAGGAATAAAGCTTTTTTTTTCCTCTCTCTCTCTCTCTCTCTTTACTAGAAATCTTTTGTCAGTTTAATTTGCAGACCACCAACTACAAGTCTCAGTGGGACTTGGGCAATTTTTTTCTGTCCAGAAAAAAATCATGGGACTTTCTGTCATCCCACGAACATTTCCTTTAGTTGGTGTGATGGTTAATGTTATGTATCAACGTGACTGGGCTAAGGGATGCCCACATAGCTGGTTATACTTTATTTCTGGGACTGTCTGTGTGGGTGTTTCTGGAGGAGATTAGCATTTTAGTTAATGAATTAAGCAAACAACATCCCCCTCACCAGCACAGTGGGCAGTGCCCAGTCCCTGAGGGCCTGGACAGAAAAATTAAAAAGTGGAACAAAGGGCAAATAACCTCTGCTTGAGTTCAAACATCCATCTTTTCCTGACCTCTGACTCTGTAGCTCCTAATTCTTAGGCTTTCTGACTTACACCATCAGTGTCCTGATTCTCAGTCCTTCAGACTTGGACTGAATTACACCACTAGCTTCTAGATCTCCGTAACTATGTGAGAAAATTCCCATAATAAATATCCTCTAATCTGTCTATCTATATTATATTGGTTCATTTTCTCTGGAGAACTCTTACTAACACAGTTGGGGAAGGAGACTTTTTGTATTCCAGTGCTAGTTTCCTCCATTGGAACAGATAATTTAGACCATATAACAAATCCTATAACAGGAAAAAAAAAATCCACGATAAGATTTTCAATCTGAACTGTTGTGAGAAGGATGTGCCTGAAGAAATTCATTTCCTCGCACTGATAAGAATTGAAATAGAAATGGAATGGCAGAGGAAAACTTTTCAAGATCATGATTCACTCCAATTTATAGACTCTACACAGTAGTGTAACATCCTACAAAATTCCTGAATTGTTGTCCAAATTGAATAGAAATCTGTATTTGTCTTGTGAACATCAGTAAATTGTGTAGGGAAACTGGACAGCTACATGTAAGAGAATGAAACTGGACCACTGTCTTGCACCATACACAAAAATAAACTCAAAATGAATTAAGGACCCAAATAAGTGATCTAAAACCCTTGAAAGAAAATATAGGCAGTAAACTCTTGAACATCAGCATTAGCTGTTTTTTTTTTCCTGGATGTCTCTGCTGAGGCAAGGCAAATAAAAACCAAAACAAATAACTGACTACATTAAACTAAATATCTTTTGTACAGCACAAAAAAAGGACACCATCAACAAAATGAAAATGTGACCTACTGTATGGGAGAATATATTTGCAAATAATATATCTGACAAGGGGTTTATATCACTCCCAGTTTTGAATTCTTAAATTTGATTCATTTCTCATTAAGCTAGAGGTTTCAAGTAAACTTTTCTATGTAGTATAAGGATTCTCTATCAGTTAGTCTTAGGTTCAGCTACGAGTAGCAGAGATCTTAAAAACTAGCAAAAGGAGTACAGATGTCTGGTGCAAGGCAATAACTGATGGAGACTGTAGCTCCAGGAAAGTGTCAGGGTCTAAGGTTTCTTCCTGCCATATGCTCCTTCACCTCCAGGATGTGGCCCTTACATATTAACTCCAAAAGTACATCATTAACAATCTCAGGGTACCCACATTTCTAGATAACTTTGTTGCATATATTTTTAAACTTTTACTGCCTTTTTGTTCCTTAGCCATTGAAATCCTTTGTATATTCTCTATATTATACTCTGTTCTTTATATATTCTCATTCCCTTATCAGCTACTTTGTATGATTTCAATCCTTGTAAATTTATTGAGATTGTTTTGTGGTCTAACATACAACCTTTCTTAGTGTTCCCTGTGGACTTGAGAAGTATGTTTATTCTGTTGTTGGGTGCAGTGTTCCATGTATATGTTAAGTTTAGTTGGCCTTAGTGCTGTCCAGGTTCTTTATTTCCTGATTAATAGTCTATCTAAATGATCTTCCCATTATTGAAATTGGGTGCTGAAGTATCCAACTATTATTGTAGCACTACCTATTCCTTCTTTCAGTTCTGTCAGCATTTGCTCATGTATTTTGGGGCTCTGTTGCTTGGCATGTACATATTTATAATCATTATACCAATTGACCCTTTTAAGACTGTATCATTTATTTGTGTCTTATAAGAGTTCTTGACCCAAAGTCTATTTTTTCCTGATATTAGTATAGATGTCTTGTTCTCTTTGATTACTATTTGCATAGAATATCTTTTTTCCATCCTTTCACTTTCAACCTATTTGTTTCCTTGGATATAAAGTGACTCTTTAGTAGATAGAATATAATTGGATTATGTTTTTTACCTAAAAAGTTGTTCCAATTTTTGTGTTTTGATTAGAGAATTTAATTTATTTATATTGAAAGTAATTACTGATAAGGAAAAGTGTAATTCTGCCATACTTCTATTTGTTTGTGCATGTCTTTATTGTTCCTCATTTCTTCTATTACTACATTCATTTATGTTTTATTGAGTTTTGCAGTATAGCATTTGAATCCCTCCTATTTCCTTTTCCATATATATGTTTAGATATTATTTTAATGGATACTATGGGGGACCAGCTTAGCTTTAAAAGTTCAAAATCTCTGTTCTTATATAGTTTATTCCCCATTCTCTATGTTTTGTTATTGTAACAAATTGGATCTTTATATATTATGTGCCCATTAACATAGATTATTTTCTTGCATTTGTCTTTTAAATTATAAAGGAAATAACAAGAAGCATTAAAAATAAAAATAAAATAACACTACCTTTTATATTTACCTGTGACATTACTTTTATCAGATTATTTATTTCTTTATAGAGTTTTGAGTTACTTTCTAGTGTCATTTAATTTCAGCCAAAACTCCCTTAAGTCTTTATGTACAGGTGACAAATTCCTTGAATTTTGTTTACCTGAGAATGTCTTAATTTCTCCCTTTTTGAAGGATATTTGCTGAATATTAAATTCTTTGTTGACATATTTTCTTTATATGCAGCATGTTACATATGTTGTCCCACTGCCTTTGGGACTCCATTGTTTACAATGTGTCTCAATGTGGATATATTTGCATTTATCCTATTTGGAGCTTATTGAGCTTATTTGGTATGTGGATGCATGCCTTTCAACAAATTGGAAAGAGTTCAGTCACTATCATTTAAATATTCTAGCCCTTTCTCACTTTCTGGAATTTCAATAATATGCATGTTTACTTTTACTTTAGGCTCTCGTACCTTTTCAAATTTCATTTCTCTCTGCTCCTCAGACTGAATAATCTAAATTGTCCACTTTTCAAGATAATTGATTCATTCTTCTGTCTGCTCAAAACTAGTACTGAACTTTTCTACAGGGTTTATTCAATTTAGTTTTTGTGCTTTCAGATCCATGATTTCTGTTTGGTTCTTTTTAATCATTTTTACCTCTTTATCGAAATTCTTATTATGTTCAGACATAATTTTTAATTATTTGTCCACAGTTTTCTTTAGCTCTTTGAGCATATTAAGACAATTGATTTAAGTTCTGCAAGTTAGAATCCAGGAAGAATCATTTAGACTTCTTTCTCCTTCATTCTTTCACTCTACCTTAATTATCAGCACATCTTGTCTCTTTTACATTTAATATATATCTTGATTTCACATGTTTTTCCATCTTCATTGTCACCATCCACATGCAATGCACTATCCTTTCTCACTAAAGTAGTACAATATATTCTTAATTTGTCTCCATGATTTCATTCTACTTTATGTGATGAAATGTCTCCTAAGATGAACCAGGGACATTTTTAAAAAATGAAAACAGGATCCTGCCACTTGTCTGATAAAATTCAACAGTGACTCCCCCTATTATATAGAAGGAAAGAAGAAACAGAAAATGAAAAAAGAATGGTAGGCTTAAATCTTAATATATTCATATTTACAAGTCCAGGCACACCAAATAAATACAAAGAATGGTAAAAGTGATTTAAAAAAATTAACTTGGTTGATTTTAAAAATTAACCAACTGTATTCTGTCTATAATAATTTTAAATCTATTACAACAAATAATCTTGAAATTATCAGGTATGCACATATTAAAAAATATACATTGATTATTTCCTCTTGCCCCACTCAAAATTTAATTACAGATGATTCAGATCTAAACATAATTAAAACCATAAAGCTTCTACGAGACAACATAGATGCTATCATCACAATTTTAGTGAATACAAAGAACTCAAAGAGAAAACACATAAAGTGTTAACACCAAAATAAAAGCTGATAAATCCAACTTAAAAATTAAAGGTTTATGGTCGTCAAAAATAACCACTGAAAAACTAAAACTGCAAGCTTACATCTTCAAAGTATATACTATACACACACACGTATATATTTAGATTACACATATATCTATCTTACCAAAGAACTTTTGTTCACAGTATAAAAGAACTCTTGCATCTCAACAATAAAAAGTCAAAAAGTCTATTAAAAATGGGCAAACAACTTGATAGACATGTCACAAATGAAGACATGAATGGTCAACAAGCACATGAAAAGATGCTCAACTTTGTGACTCTTTAGGGTATACAAATAATATCACATGTATATACATTTCAAATCCCCTAAGAAGGCTAAAACTAGAAACTATGGGATTTCCAAATGTTGATGAAGATGTGGGAACAATCAAAATTCTTATGAATTGTTGGTAGGTCTATTAAGTGTAACAATTGATTTGTAGAAATGTTTGAGAGTTTCTCATATTGATACATGCATGTTAACCATATCACTCAGCAATCATTTTTCTATGTATTCAATGGCTAGAGAGAAATGAGATCTTAAATCCACAGAAAGATTTGTAAATAAATGTTCATAGAAGTTTTAATCATAATAGCCATAATATCCAAACAGTGGAAACATCCTAAAGATTAACCAAGAAGATTATGGATAATCAAATTGTGGTATGTTCATACAGTGAAATACATCTCAGCAATAAACATAAGATGAACTATTGATACCCAGTAACATAGATTAACTTAAAGAGCATTCTGGTGTTTGTAAAAGGCTAGACACAAAGATTTTATACTTCAAGGTTCCACTTATATGAAGTCCAATAAATGGCAAAAACAATCTATGATATTAGAGATAAGAACAATGGGCAGGGAGTATTAACTGGAAAAGGACATAAGTAATCTTTCTGGATGGCGGAAATATTTTGTATCTTGACTGTAGTATGGTGGTTACATGAGTGTACACATTTATCAAAACTCATCAAATTGTGTGCACTTAAGACCTATGCATTTCTTCATATATAAATTTTAGCTAAAATATGTAAATATTAAACTTATTTATCTATATCATATCATGAAATTTGAAGGTAGGCAATCTTAACTGATAAGGTAGTACCTACTATTATCGCTATCACAGAGCCCTCTCCCTCCTTAGCATCCTTAACATGGACTTCCACTATCAAGACCACCTAGTGGACACTTGGCCCCCAGAAGTTCAATCCTCACAATTCCTTTGAAATTAAGAACATAGAGTGAGGGGGAAGGTCAAAATGGTGACTTTCAGTAGTATATAAGCACAATTTAAAGACTTTATTAGACATCTCATCTAAAAACTTTCATTTACACGTAAATGCACTTATTTGCAAAAGAACCAACAACATGTAAATAAACTTATTTACAAAAGAACCAAGCAAATATAATTTTTAAAACTCTGATTTTTCAATGAACCAATGGCTTTCAATGAAATACAACAAGTAATCCTAAAATTCACAGGAAACCACAAAAGACCCTGAATAGCCAAATCCATTCTCAGAAAGAAGAACAAAGCTGGGGGTATCATGCTCTCTGACTTCAAGCTATACTACAAAGCTACAGTAATCTAAACAGTATGGTACCAGCTCAAAAACAGACCCACAGATCAGTGGAAAAGACTAGTGATACCAGAAATAAACACACACATATACTGTCAATTAATATATGATAAGGGAGCCATGAATGTACAAGGGGGAAAAGACAGTCTTTTGAATAGCTGGTGTTGGTAAACCTGGACAGCTACATGCAAGAGAATGAAATTGGATTGCTGTTTAACTACATACATAAAAGTAAACCCAAAATGGATTAAAGACCTAACTGTAAGACATGAAACCATAAAACTCTTAGAAGAAAACATTGGCAAAAATCTTTTGAACATAAGCATGAACAATTTTTTTCTGGACACATCTCCCTAGGCAAGGGAAACAAAAGCAAAAATAAACAAGTGGATGTACATCAAACTAAAAAGCTTCTGACAAAAAGACACCATCAGAAGCACAGAAAGACATCCTACAGTATGGGAGATAATCGTCAGAGAAATGAAAATCAAAACCACAATGAGATATCACTTCACACCAGTTAGAATAGCCACTACCCAGAACATAAGAAATAACCAGTGTTGATTCAGATATGGAGGAAAGGGAACCTTCCTGCACTGGTGGTGGGAATGTAAATTGGCACAGCCACTGTAGAAAGAAGTATGGAGTTTCCTCAAAAACCTAAAAACAGAAATACCATAGAATCCAGTACTCCACTCCTAGGAATTTACCTGAAGAAAACAAAATCTCTGATTCAAAAAGTTATATGCACCCCTATGTTTATTGCCACATTCTTTATAATAGCCAAGATATAGAAACAACCAAGTGGTCTATGAATAGACGAATTCATAAAGATGTGGTACATATACACAATGGAATATTATTCAGCCACAAAAAGAAATCCTGCCACTTGTGACAATATGGGCAGAGCTAGAGGGTATTATGCTAAGTGAAATAAGCCAGGTGGAGAAAGACAAATACGGTATGCTTTCATTTATATGTGGAATCTAAAAACAAAACAAAACAAAACGAGCAAATATACGTAGACTCATACACACTGAGAAGTGACTGGTCATTCCATGGGGAAGAGTTTGGGGTGAGTGAGGGGGATAAAAAGGTACAAAAATCTCAATCAATCATAACATAAGTTGGTCATGGGGATGGAAGTGTATCCTGGAGAATATAGTCAATGGTTCTGTAAGATCTTTCTATGTTAACAGATAGTAACTGTGTTGTATACTTGAAACCAATAAAATATTGGATATCAACTATACTTCGATGAAAAATAAAGAAAAATAAATTATGTTGCAACACTAATTTAGAAGTTTATACACTTTATTATTTTATGTATGTATATTGTAATTAAAATTAATACAATATACTAAATGCCAATTAAAAATCTAGGCATAATGCCACTCCTTACAACATAGCAATTCTATTGTTAACTATGAAGAGGTAAACATTGGGAGCAAACACTAGGCTTCAATAGGAGCCTCTCCACATTGAGGTTTCCAAATTTTTGGGCACAGCCTTCTCACATATATACATAAAATTCAGTTTCCCCATCTCCAAAGATGATGACCTCAAAGCCTCATCTAGACACTTTGAAAAAGATTGTTTTCACATGAGAAATAGTCCAGAATTTATGAATGATGTAAAGACCTCTTCATTGTTCTAAAGAGAGTTGAGCCTCACTCTTTAGTGCCCAATACATTTACAACTCATCTGCTCCAAAAATATCTAATGTAAAGTGGTTGAGAATAAACATAAAAAAATACTATAATACTTTCATTTGGAAAATGGAAGCATGGAAAGCTCTCAGCAGTCACTAACTCAAAGCAAGTATGAGTTTTCTTTGGGAAGAAATAGCAGACAATATTTGTTCCATACTTTTTAAATTGTGATTCACATTTACACAGAACCAACCAATTGCTGAAGAGTACTGTAAGACAGATTGTGACCTGGGACAATGAGAATTTAGCTGAGCTTCCAATTGAATTTTCTCTGTCTTCTTCTCCAGAGATATTTTTTGTTGTTGTTTTTGTTTTCCTTTCTTTTCTTCAGATTTTAGCATTTCCTTTCCTCACTAAGCTCCATGAAGACATCTGCTTTCTGTGTGCAGATAAAGTCATTGTTATTGCTCTGCCCCCTTCATACTTCTTCATTTCTGCCCCTCGCTGAACATAATGGATAAGAAGTGGGTATTGGACTTATTTCTCCTTCAATTCCAAAGAAATTTTCTTCTGTGCATTTGGTAGGCCCATATGTTTATTTCATTGTTGCAATTAACAAATGGTTGGATAGACCTTTTAAAGCAATGATACTTAGGTCGGTTGGTATTTTACCCCAGGTTCAAGATACTGTGTATCAGCTCAAGTCCTTCCTGGACTTATGTCCAAATTAATCAGAATTTAGTAAGATTTGCTTCACTGGTTTTGATATGGTGTTTTGTTTCTTAATTTCATTTAAGCCAATTATCTATTTTTGATATTTTTGATATTTTGGTTTAAATTCGAAGGAGAGAGGACAAGACTCCTTTATTGTGTCAACTTTAAATAGATGACGTGAAAGGATTCTTAGAATTTAAGCTTTTGGACAGACAGGCTTTCCACATTCTCAACAGTAAATAACTACATGTCCGTAGATTTCTGACAGGTTAAAAATACCTTAATTGTGCCATCCTTGTGGTAATGGCAGCATGCCAAATAGACTACCAGAAAAACTATTCAGAATACATTCAGTTAAATATTTTACTCGAGAAGTCTTGAGTAAAATAAATCCCAGTGGGAACCTCTTGGATTACTTGTTAAGGCTATTAATAAGATAGGTTCTAGGGCAAAGTTGCCTGTGGTTATGATAAGAATGACTGTGGAAGCTCAGATTTCCATTGACATCTGGTTGACCTAATTCTCTGAGTTTATAGAAGAAAGTAACTAAAAGGAATTTTCAAGAGCTGAATACCTCTCCAGAATGCACCTCATAACTATTTCTGTGAACTTCATTGTGTTATTTTCAATTGATTAGAATGTTTTATTGGGCAAAATTGTATTACACTGACATTTATTGAATGTTTTTCCCACAAAAGTGCTCCCTTTTGCTAAATGATACTCTAATGAACTTGTGTGATTTATTTACCTCTGATAATATAGAAAACTTCTATTTTCCAAAAGTCAAAGATTTAGCAAATCTTTCTAGGCTACATAGATTTTTAATCTATAACTATAATACAAAAGGAATAATAGAAGGCATGTTGAACTCTGACAACAATGAGATGCATCTGAGCAAGAATGTCATGGGCCAGAGCCATCTTTCCCTGCCCCTGGGAAAGAGACTAGCTGCAAAATCATACTGTGTCCAAGGATGAGTGAGTTTCTTTCTCGTTGTATGAAGCATGAAAGGTATGGCTTAAATATTTTCTTGACAAGGTCAAGAATAACAATATTATTATTAGAGGGATTTCTAAATATTGAGATGGTACATTTTATCTGACCAAGGTATTGAGACAAGCTATATTGTACTTCAGATTTGTAGAAGGCTTGCAGCTCATGGTTAAAGGACACTCTCCAAAGCAGACCTCAAATGAGCTTGTTCCACATTCTAGGTCTTTATCCATAACACCCAACACCTGGCTCAAAATACTATATAACTCAGAATGCTTTCAGTTGCAGGTGTTAGAAATCCATATTGAACTGCCTGAAGTTTCCAAATAGGATGGGTCAGATAACAGAAAGAAGGCAGCTGTTTTCAGAATTGGCATAACATCCAGGAACCTCAGAAGCAGGAGTCAGCAACTCAAAGGTATAACCAGCTGACATCAAAACCACAAGCTTGAAACTGCGAGGGTAATTTCAGACTGAAGAGAAGTATGAATACTTCCATAAGATCTAGAACAATCAGTCCATATAGGTGTTCGCTTCCCCATTGCTGTTATCGAATTCTCAGCAAAAAATATATCAACATCATTTTGTTCGATTTTAAATAATAAATCACCTCTTACTATATTGCAGTCTTTCTTG
This sequence comes from Smutsia gigantea, assembly GCA_032199065.1. Lineage (NCBI taxonomy): Eukaryota > Metazoa > Chordata > Mammalia > Pholidota > Manidae > Smutsia > Smutsia gigantea. The sequence goes on from JAVSCE010019575.1 coordinate 263,539, forward strand.
CTTATTTGGGAAATTGTGATAAACCTGATAATTCACATGTGTTATAAGAACATGTGCTGACATTGATGGTAACTGAACTGAGTAACCTGCTGCTTGAGTGAAGATTTCTTCAGAAGATACCCACAACAGTTTAGGAGTCAAAGATGGGTAAGTGTGAGTAAAATTGCAGTATTTCCAGAATCTCACCTGGCCTTAGTGCATGTCCATATCAGTAGGTGTTTCCAAGGAGTGGAGAGAAGTAGTCCATCTCCATATCAATAGGTGATTACCATGGGTAGGAGGGCATATCTGGACCATAAAGGTTGGGTGGGCCCCTGTTTTACAGTTGGGTTGTGAGAGACACGGGCAAGCAGAAGTGGACTACTGTTTGTAGCAATAAATGGGTTTATACCACTTTGACTGATTGTGGTTTCAAAGGTATTTTGCCCTGGGCTGGGAAAATATTTTCCCCCTGGAGTTACAGTAAGATGCCAGAATACTTTATGAACTGCCCGACAATGAAAGTAGTATGTTTAGTGTGTCTCTGGTAAGACCATTTGACATGCCTCAGACCACAATGATGCACATGTTTCAGGCAAGCCACAGCTGATACAAGTACAGATCATCAAAGGTTAATATCAGTTACTAGGTTGATTGTGAATAACTCTAAGGTGAAAATAAATGTCCTGTAGCCATAATACAAAATTATCTGTTGGGAGAATTGAGAAGATATGGAAAGAGTAATATTGAAATAAAAATCAGGACTAAATAAATGATTTAATGAGGCTCTGACCCTCCTTATTCCTATATTTATTCAATTATCTTACCCAGACTTTTTTTTTCCCTGAGGACAGTGGAGGATAAAAAGTAAGGGATGACTAAATTTAGTTCTTACCTGGCTCCTTGTTGTTTTACAATCATAGGCAAACTACTCAATCTGTCTTTACATTGTGGGGATCTCCCTCAATACCTCAAACCTTCATTTTCAAAGTTTAACAATAAGAGAAAACTGTAACTCGAAGACACCCTTTCTAATTTCCCTTCCTCCAACGTATGGGACACCACTGGGAGGTACAATCTGCCATGAGCCCTGAGAATCTTTGCACATTCTTCATTAATACTCCAAGAAAACAAGGTTTAATCACTTTTGGTCTGAGTCACTTTTCAAGATTGTGTTTCTAGTGAGCAAACTCGAAGCAGCAGGCTTATTTTCACCCATTACAAAGGTAGTGAAATCCCCAGCTCAAGTGTTCCTCTCCAGGAACAATGCCCACTGTGTGTCGAGGATCCAAGACAGGCCTCTGTGGTACACTTGGGGAGAAAGCAACCAGCATGGGCATCATGCTGACCCTCCAGGTCCTGCTTTTTAGATATTGCCTCTGATTCGGAAAGCCTGTGTATTTATGAGACGTGTTGGTAGGCTTGTTAAGGTAAGCTTACATGTAGGGAAATATTTCACTTTCTTATACTCTTTATAATCATTGACAGCTATACCTCTTTGTGGTGGTGAACAAAAAATCTTAGTTTTTCTTAATTAAGGAGAGAACACTTTGAACTGGTAGAGGATGAGCAATTTATAAAAGGCATTTCTGAAGAACACCTAGAATGACCTGAAAAAATATGGTGGGAAAAAACAGAGACTTTGGGGAAAGATAGTGTGTTTACAATAATAGGAAAAAGTTAACACTTAGAAAGAAGGAGTCTTAATTGGGAAAATCTCAGCATTACAGGTAGTTAGGCTGCTACATGGTTCAAGTGGGGCAAATTGTTGAACTGCATGTACAGTAGGGTTTTCAGCTCCATATACTGAAAAACAGATCATGGCCCCTGGTGATGACCCATGTCATGCTGCTGTTGTTAACTGATGCAAATCCCTCTGAGAACAGCGTGGAGACCAGTGACAAGCATTTCTTAATCTGCAGTATGCAGCAAGTGCAAGAAAAAAAAGCTGATAAAACATAACAATCAATGAAAAAATAAGATCATCTCTCTAAAATCTATTTATCTTAAAGATAAGCACTCAGCAACTTAAAAATGTTAGCTGGGAGAAAAAAGTAAATATACTTTATAAGCCCATTTCAATATGCTTACTATAAGCTATTTACAAATTGATAAATCTTACCTATAGTCATGAAAGGAAAAAACATGGTTAGAGTAATCCAAGAAATGTATCTCAGAAAAAGTTAAATAAATACCATTGCACTACGACTTATAAAATTAGAAGACAGACACACTTTTAAATGTTATAGATACAATAGAGGGTTATACTATGATCACAGTTTGGAAGACTCAGGATTGTAGGTGCCATTTCTTCTCCAAATGGTCATTGTGTCAGTGTGTTCCCAATCAAATCCCTGCAGGAGTGTGTGGTTTTGTGTGGTGTATTCAGTGTGTGTGTGGCATGATAGTTATTCTAAAATGGAAATGTTTATCTCAACTTCAATATCTGATTGGATAAACAAACTATGGTGCATACACACCATGGAATATTATCCAGTGATGAAAAGGAGCAATCAAGTCATGAGAAGACATGGAGGAACCTTAAATACATATTGTTAAATGAAAGAAGCCAGTGTGAAAAGGCTACTTTTGCATGTTTCCAGTCATGCGAAACTGGTAAGTACAGAACTATGGGGACTATACAAAGATTATTGTGCACTAGATGTGTGAAGGGGGCAGGAATGAATATGCGGAGCCCAGAGAATTTTTAGGGCAGTAAAATACTCTGATACCATACCGATGGCTATGAGGCATTATGGATTGGTCAAAACCCATAAGACCATACAGTACAACATGTTCAACTAAATTAAGCAAACTTTAAAAGTTGGGGGAATCCTTGGAAAGAATGCAGCCTGACAAGACAATTCAACTGAAGGAGAATGCATGAGACCACCTCACTGACAGAGGTGGACGGAAAAGTGACCTAAACATCCCTGGACATGAGTGCAAGGTGAGAGGAAAGGGATTGCACATACACTGACTGCAGCTGATGAGGTTTTTCCCACAGAGGTGCGTGTTGACAGTCCTGACCCTGCCGCAGGTATAGGGAAAGGGAGGAAGAGAGTAATTTTATAGTGGAGAAAGTGGACACACTACCTCAGCCAGGTCATCAGGGCCAAGATCGGCACTCATAGATCCTGTTGATAATATCTACTCTTGAAACATTGCCATAAAAATGACACTGAACCTCTGTGATCTTCCCTCCACCAAGCCATAACTCCAGTCTTCTCCTGAGAAAAAGTTTAGATGAATTCTAATAGTAAGCACTCTAAAAACGACCCGACCAGTCTTCAAACAGTGAAGGTCATAAAAGCGTGAAAGATATTTTGTGAAAACAAAGACATAGTTTAAATTACTTCCAGGATATATTTTTATCAAAGGTGACAAACATTTGTTTGGTTAAATAGCTCCCATGAAAAATACTAAACTTACATTTTTTTCTAGAGCATTTGAGTATTCGTTCTTCATTCTTCCCCAGATGTAGACCTATACTGGGATTCATCATTTTTGTTCATCATCAACAATTTGAAGGAAGCAATAAAAAAATGTGTCTTACACATTTCTCGAATAATTGTTTTTATTTAATAGGCACATACATTTCTTCTTTTGTGAATGGCTTTTCAGGTCATTGTGAATTATGGCATTTTTATTAAATTCTAAGGGCTGTGTATATGTAGGGGCTATTAGTCTTTAGTCCTTTATACATTTTGGTATTTTTTCTCATTCCATTTAAAAAAACATTATTTCATAACTCTGATCCTGTTTTTCTCTCTGTATTTAATTTCCTTCTCTCCTTCTCCCCTTCATTCCCTCTTCCTCTCCATACTTCCTTCCCTCCTTTTTTTCCTTTTTCACTTGCTTCTTCCCATTTTGCTTCCTTTTCTTAAAGGAGTAATATGTTGAATTGTTAAATCTATCATTATTTCATTTAATAAATTTTACCTTGGACTCAGGCTTAGGAAATTCTCAAACATATTAAATTACATAAAATTCATCTATTTTATTCAAATTTTCATATTTTTACACCATCATGTCTTTTTGAACACATCCTTCTCTAGCATTTGGCACATTTTAAGGGATGAGAATAGTATTGGTGCTTATGAAATACTGCCCTTTCATTTGGGAACATGCTTTTCCTAACATTTTGAAAAGTAAAGTCTTGGAATTTAGCCTGGAAGAGTGGTTTGAAGAAGTAAGAGACATAAATTATCTTAATAGTTATTTTTAAACAAAAGGAGAGGGATGATTATTTCTGTAGAGAGATGTAGTTTATTTTGGAGTGTAAGGTCACTTCTGATAAGCCAGTAGGTTGAGATTTGTGCCCAAAAATGATAAGGGAAAAAGGAATGATGGAGACCCTAATTTGAGTAAAAGGTGCGTCTCAGAAACAGGACTTTAGAACTGGTTGGGTCTAAGGAAACCAGACTGCCAACAGGGACTCCATTTGCTGGAGAGTGGACACAATTCTGGTGGTGGTGGTACAAAACACGCTATTTTAACTTTAGTTTTCTATGTTCTAAATTCCTTGTAACGCCTTCAACTCTTCTGTCAGGTTTATTATACAATATCAACTTATTGTCAGTCTCTTATTAATTCTGCCTCAATAACAGAATATATGCATGCAAGTTAAGGCAGCTGACATGGCCGTTATGATCAATCACTTGAGGGAACCTGGTGAGGCCGAAGGCCACAGACTAGGCCAAAGATAAGTCAGGGAAAGCAGACACATGAGTGTTCTTACGTAACCTCCTTAAACACACCGAAAAAATGCTGGATTATTAACAGTCGAGTAGAATGTCATTCAAACAACTAGAAAGAAATAGGAAGCCCAAGTTAGGGTAAACTTAGATGTTATTTCAATACTTGTTAGAACAAGAGCCTTTCTTTCATTCGCTCCATGATATTTATGTTATTATAGTGCTCATGTTAGAAGGTGAATTTAAAAAATTTTTAAATACATTAAAAAGCAGCAGAGTTTTCATTCAAAATGCTATTTAATGACTAATTTGGGGAGAATTTATCCATTTTTGATATTAATTCTTCCCGTAAAGGAATAAGGCAGTCTCTCACTCTATTCAATATTTCCTTATGTCTCTCAATAGTGTATAATATGTTCACGCAGGTCTTATATAGTGAACAGTTCTTAATTTTTTGAAAATTTTTTTATGCTACTACAAATGAGATTCTGATTTTTTAAATCTGATTTTCCACATATCCTAAAAAGGCATAATTCTTACTTTTCATCCTGTCATTTTCCAACTTAGTAGATTTTTGTTTTTGTTTTGTTTTGTTTTAGTTGCTAAGTATTTCAATAGATTACTTGAATTTTTTTAGGTGCATAATCTTTCCACTGGCAAGTAAGTGTAATAGTGCTGACTCACTTCTGATGAATGCATTTAATTATTTTTTTCATCCCCAATTAGAATGGCTAGAATCCAAGAAAAATGTTCTATAGTGATGAAAATGAATAACATTGCCTTCTTAGAGGATTTAATGGTGAAGTCTGCAATGTTTCAGCATTTTTTATGATGTTTGCTATCGACAATATACCACATTAAGGAAATAATTATTTTTCATATTGACTTTTTATAATGAGAAGATATTAATTTTTCAATGACTTTCTTTACATAAAAAACTAAGAAGTTTTCCAAATAGTCTTCTTGCTTTAAGTTTAAAAATAGATTAATACTATATGATTACTCTTTCTGTCTTTTAATACATTTTATTGTCATCATTTATCATTAATTTAGATATCTAAAATCCTTTAATATAGTGTGTATAAATATTGGGGGCCATCATGTTCTTTTTGTGATTTTTTTCATCTGTGGCCCTGAGAACTGTGCTAGTCTTATAAAATGAACTTAAAAAATTGAATCTTCTGTATCCACAAAATCCAAGGAAATCCACTAAAATTTACTATAATGGAAATTATGTGGTCATGAAAAACTAATGTTTTTCCAGGTCATGTTACTATCTGTCCTCTATTTTTCTGAGATCATTTTATAACTGTTTTTGTGTCTGTGTGTGTGTGTGCATTTATTTTCAATTTTGCTAATGTCTTGAGACAAATTTTGGCATTATTAGTTTTTATAGAAACTACAGAAAATCAAAATCTGAAAACGTAGCCATGTACATACATATTATAAGCCTCAGCTAACTGGTATTATATCCATATTTTCTATTTTCCCCTCTTTCAGTGTTTTGATTTTGCCATTTGTTTATTTTAGAATAATTATTAAATGGTTTAAAGTAATTGGTCATTGCTACCAGGTTTCTGTTTTATATTTTCAAAATTTTACTTTTATATTTTTACTTTTAAAGTTTATTTAATTTTAGATTTCTAAACTACTTAACAAAACCTTTAATTTGTTTAATTTCCTTTTTTTCCCACTGGAATATCAAGAGTTACATTTGTTTGTGATAATATGAGACAGATTGTACTATTGTTTTATAAGCAATTTTGCCTTGAGGACTAGTGATTTGTGTGTTTTTTATCTTAACCTACATACCACTATTTAATAGTATGTATTCTGCTTCTTTGTCCCTTGATACTGTTGCGTTACCTGAAGCTAGAATCTCATGAGTGGATGGACAAAATGAGATAAGACTTTCTTTGAAAGCAACTCTGCGAGAGATAAATATACTAATGTTTTCTGCTCCATCGCCAGGCCTATTCTCTGATAGAAGGTTGGAGGATGCACACAGGTAGATGACACAGGCCACTTTCCTATCTGGTAAACCTTCTTTATATGAAACATTTAAGAGTGAGCTGGTTACCAAATATTGCTTTCTAGGGCCCATTCTGCTGTAATTAATGGCGATTCCTCATATGGTTTGGTATACCATTAAATAAGGACAATGCTACCTCAACATTTGCTCTTTTTCTTGTTTTCTTTCTTTCTTATTTTTGATGTGTATATCAGTTTTAGCAAGGAGATTGAAAAAGATGAATCAGTGCCAGATCATTAACCAAACTGCATTCCAGATAGCTTCTGGATAGTTTGTTTTGAAGCCTCATCATATACATTCAGACAATGATTTGTATTGGAGTTTATGATATAGGTTATTATGTTAATGTTTTTCTGATTCCTTACTTGAGAAAGGTTTTGGATTGGTCAGAGAGATAGAAGTCTGAACAAATAATATTGATTGTACTCACTGAACTAGAACACTGAGTTAAATTGCTGAACTATGACATTTATTTTATTTCCTTTTTTTATTAAGGTATTATTAATATACACTCTTATGAAGGTTTCATATGAAAAAAACAATGTAGTTACTACATTCACCCATATTATTGTGTCCTCCCCATACCCCATTGCAGTCACTGCCATCAGTGTAGTAAGATGCCACAGAGTCACTATTGGCCTTCTCTGTGCTAAACTGCCTTCTCCATGATCGCCCCCACACCATATGTACTAACCATAATACCCCTCAGTACCCTTATCCCACCCTCCCCACCTGCCCTCCCCCACCCCTCCCCTTTGGTAACAGCTAGTCCCTTCTTGGAGTCTGGGAGTCTGTTGCTGTTTGGTTCCTTCAGTTTTGCTTCGTTGTTATACTCCACAAATAAGGGAAATCATTTGGTACTTGTCTTTCTCCTCCTGGCTTATTTCACTGAGCAAAATATCCTCCAGCTCCATCCATGTTGTTGCAAATGGTAGGATTTGTTTCTTTCTTATGGCTGAGTAGTATTCCATTTTTATATGTACCACCTCTTCTTTATCCATTCATCTACTGATGGATACTTAGGTTGCTTCCATATCTTGGCTATTGTAAATAGTGCTGCAATAAACATAGGGGTGCATATGTCTTTTTCACTATGAGAAATTATGTTCTTTGGGTTATTTCCTAGGAGTGGAATTCCCAGGTCAAATGGTATTTCTATTTTTAGTTTTTTGAAGAACCTTCATATTGCTTTCCATAATGGTTGAACTAATTTACATTCCCACCAGCAGTGTAGGAGGGTTCCCCTTTCTCCATATCCTTGGCAGCATTTGTTGTTCTTAGTCTTTTTGATACTGGCCATCCTAACTGATGTGAGGTGATATCTCATTGTGGTTTTTATTTGCATTTCCCTGATAATTAGTGATGTGGAGCATCTTTTCATGTGCCTGTTGGCAATTTTGATTGTTGAGGCATGTGAGTTCTTTATATATTTTGGATGTCAACCCCTTATTGGATATGTCATTTAGGAATATATTCTCCCTTACTGTAGGATGCCTTTTCGTTCTGTTGATTGTGTCATTTTCTGTACAGAAGCTCTTTAGTTTGATGTAGTCCCATGTGTTCATTTTTGCTTTTGTTTCCCTTGCTCAAGGAGATGTGTTCAAGAAAAAGTTGCTCATGTTTATATTCAGGAGATTTTTGCCTATGTTGTCTACTAAGAGTTTTATGGTTTCATGACTTACATTCAGGTCTTTGATCCATTTCGAGTTTACTTTTATGTATGGGGATAGACAATAATCCACTTTCTTTCTCTTTCAAGTAGCTGTCCAATTTTGCCAACACCAGTTGTTGAAGAGGCTGCAATTTCCCAATTGTATGTCAATGGCTCCTTTATCCTATATTGATTGACCACATATGCTTGGGTTTGTATCTGGGCTCTCTAGTCTGTTCCATTGGTCTATGATTCTGTTCTTGTACCAGTACCAAATTGTGTTGATTACTGTGGCTTTGTAGTAGAGTTGAAGTTGGGAAGCATAATCCCCCCCACTTTATTCTGCCTTCTCAAGATTGTTTTGGCTATTCAAGGTCTTTTGTGGTTCCATATGAATTTTAGAACTATTTTCTCTAGTTAGTTGAAGAATGCTGTTGGTATTTTGATAGAGATTGCATTGAATCTGTAGATTGCTTTAGGCAGGATGGCCATTTTGATAATATTAATCCTTATCCATGAGTACCAATGTATTTCAATTTATTGGTATCTTCTTTAACTCCTCTCATGAGTGTCTTGTAGTTTTCAGGGTTTTGGTCTTTCACTTCCTTGGTTAGGTTTATTCCTAAGTATTTTATTCTTTTTGATGCAATTGTGAATGGAATTGTTTTCCTGATTTCCCTTTCTGCTAGTTCATCATCAGTGTATAGAAATGTCACAGATTTCTGTGTATTAATTTTGTATCCTGCAACTTTGCTGAATTCAGATATTAGATCTAGTAGTTTTGGAGTGGATTCTTTAGGGATTTTTATGTATGATATCATCATCTGCAAACAGTGACACTTTAAATTCTTCTTTACCTATCTGGATTCCTTTTCTTTCTTTGGGTTGTCTGATTGCCACGGCAAAGACCTCCAGACCTATTTTGAATAAAAGCGGGGAGAGTGGACATCCTTGTCTTGTTCCTGATCTTAAATGACAAGCTTTCAGCTTCTCGCTGTGAAGTATAATGTTGGCTGTGGATTTGTCATATGTGGCCTTTATTATGTTAAGGTATTTTTCCCTCTATATCCATTTTGTTGAGCTTTTTTATCATGAATGGATGTTGAATTTTTTCGAATGTTTTTTTGGCATCTATGGAGATGATCATGTGGTTTTTGTCCTTTTTGTTGATGTGGTGGATGATGTTGATGGATTTTCGAATGTTGAACCATCCTTTCATCCCTAGAATAAATCCTATTTGATAATGATGGATGATCTTTTTGATGTATTTTTAAATTCTGTTTGCTTATATTTTGTTGAGTATTTTTGCAACTATGTGTGAGAGCAAGAGAAACTCCATTTTAAAAAGGCCACCTTAAGAAGGAGGCCTCAATCCCGACCAAGTTCTAAGAAAACTTTGTTCCACTTACTGGAAAAACTACCCATTGTTCCAGTGACCCTCACTCCAGATAGTTCCCTAGCAATGACCTCAAGGTCCAGACACTCAAGGTCCAGACTCTCCTGTCCCTTAAAGATAACATACCTTACATGTTACATCAGCCAGCAGCTTAGCACCAGCCGGACCCAACCAATAAAGAATGTACAAGCCACCCTTACTTTAAATCATCCAATCAGCAGAGGCCAGGTGCAAGTTCCTTTCTTCCTGCACCTTGTAATGCATAAAAGCTTTGCCTGCCTTGGGCTCGGGGCTCGCATTCCTGACCCGCTGTGTCGGTGAAGGTTGTGGGTCCTAGCTCGAGCTTGAAATAAATGACCATTTTGTGTTTGCATTGGAATCGGTTCTTTGGTGGTCTCTCGGGGACTTGCGATGTGGCACAACATTTGGGGGCTCATCCGGGATCCCCAAGACCCCCAGGACTCCCAACCCAAAGGGTCTGCACCGGCCAGTAAGAACTTTGTGTGTGCGTGGTACGAACTTTGTGTCTGTTGTTCGTGTTGTGTGTTGCATTCTTTCACTTTCTGAGAAGGGCCCAATCTGAATCTGAACATCGGCATAAGACCTAAGCGGATGCGCAGGAGAGTCGCCGATTGGGGGGTCCTGGAAGACGTACTACACCCCCATCTGGACGAGTCCCGGAGTTTGTTCAGGGCCCGTCTGAAGGGGGTTTGAGTGCCCCATCTGAAAGGTTCCCGCAGTTGGTTAGGTCCCCACCGGGACTGTCTGGAGCAGGCAGAGTGCCCCTAATCTGTTTGGAATCTCTGAGGGAATGAGGCGGGTCGCTACTGCCAAACAGCAGGTTGCCGTCATCCTACTTTCGCTTTTGTTTTAGAACGCCCGCGGGCATTTTTTGTTCTGCTTTTTGTTTGTTTGTAATACTTGGTGGGCTGTTGATAGCTTTTTATTTTGAGAAAATGAGTCAGACTCCTTTTACTCCATTATCTCTGATGACGGACCATTTTAAAGAGGTTAAGGGAAGGGCAAATGACCTCAGTGTGGAAGTCTGGAAAGACACAACCATCCCCCACCAGGGGAAGCAGAAGCTGCTCCGAGAGCGGAGGGCCAATTGGATATCAGTAACTCGAATATTTGTATCAGTTTATCTGTGTATATGTTCTTTTATGAAAAGTGTTGCTAACTGTAGTCATTGCATCTCAATCTGTATGTTTGTGTGTCTAAGTGTGTAAAGAAAAAATATTTTTCTGCCTCCAGGTGGTATTAATAAGCATTAATGCTAATTTAAGTTGAACTGAAACAGACCTGCCTAAGTTTACCTCTAAGTTGATGTTATCTGATATCTTTCAAGAAGATGTTTAAAGAAACACTTGATTTTGTCTGATGTTTAGTAAAAGTTTTTATAAGTAATCTAGCATAATTGCTAAAGAGTGTGTAAACAAGTCTAACAAAGGAATATCTTAATAATAATAATAGTATATTAATGTATAACAGTGTGTATATCTGAAGACAGCCTAAGAATTTTGTGGTAACCAAAATTCCTAGAGTTTTGCTAAGTTATATGAAGATGTTTTATGCTCAGTAAAAAATTGTGCTGTGAAGCACATTTTCAGAAATGATAAAATATATTCATAAATGTATCAGTCTGAGGAATATCGGTGTTGCAGTTTACCATAGACTATTTTCAATGTTCACTGAAAGTTAAAGTTCCCATTGGTTTTAAGTTCTAAATAAAACTACTTAAAGTAATAAAGAAAATATCTCTGCTTGCTAGAAAAGATGTGTTTTAACAAGAGAAGGTATAAAGAATGAAAATTCATTTTATGTAGGGTAAAAAAGGTAACTGTTCTAAAGTACAGGTGTTTATTTAAAGAGGGAGAACAGTGAATGTAAAAAGAAGGTTGTAAAAAGTTTGTGGAAAAATTGACATAGTCATGCTATGTGAAATTATAGCAAATGAGTCTCAATATCAAGTACACAGCAAAATTAGAATTTTGTTTTCAGTTAAAGACAAAGTTTTCTTAAACTGATTAGTCTGCTTTTAATGTTGAAAAATTGCCAAGAACTTTCTAATTGTTTTTATCAAAGCAGTTTCTCATGCTTAAAGTCTCAATGAGTTCTCTGAATATTTAAGAAAATGAAATCTTCATATTAAAAGACTGTAAGCTAAGTGTTGTTAACAACTGAGTAACCTGTATTTGCATTTAAGCCTTTTTATTGTCATTCTAGTTAAATACCTATAATCCTGTTTAAGCAAGTGCCAAAGAACTAATTAACTCTGATATTTTCCAGAGGGCCCCTGGAACATGTCAGAGGAATTTTTTTCTCATTAGAGAAAGTATTTGGCTATATTAGCTTATTTATCTGATATATAATTACCTGCTTAATTACCTGGAAAACACTGCCAAAGAGAATAATGCTAAACTTTGTTGCTGGATGTTTTGTGTTGCAAAAATATCCAAATTTCCTTATGTCAACTGTCTTACAGTAAGCTCTCATCAGATTTTAGCCACTCTCATTTACAAGTCATTTGTCATTTATAGTCACTGTTTTGTTGCTCCTGAACTAGTAAAGAGCTGAATTTCAGCAGAACAAGTAAACTAAGGAAGATGATTTTGTGGCTTTTTGTTTCAAGTGTTACTGATAAAGTGTTTTAAGCTTTTTCTCTTAAGCTGAGAACAGTTTAGTAAATGACAATACCTTTATAAGCAGAATTGAAACATTTATCTTTCTCTCTACCTGATCCCTCTAGAATTTAACAACTTTCAGTGACTATTTTTATATTTCATAGCAGTATATTTATTTGCATAAGTTAAATAAGAATCTGCTTTCCTTGTAAGAGGACCAATTAAAAACACTGGTTATATTACCAAGGCTTTGACTGGAATACTATTCCTGAGAGACATGTGTGTAAACTCATATTAACAGACAGCTTTAAGGAACTGAGTTCAACTTTATAAAGCCAACAAAGACTCTTGGAAGAACTGGCCTGGTACCTTGCTTACAGGATTCCCAGCAGCCTTACCAGGTGAGTAAAAAAGGTCACTTCCTGGTAGGTGCAGGAACCTCAGAATGTCTTCGGGACCTCAAGAGGAGAGGAATTTACCCAACTCTACAGATACTGCAGGCAAAACCTGATGGCAAGACTGGCTTGGCTTGATGGCCTTGAGAGGCCTTTAAAAGTCCAATCTGAAGTTCTTATAAAAAGTTCCAGCAAAGCACATTTAAAAGAACCTACTATGTAATCAATTGCTCTTCCTGCTGCACTTATGCAAAAAATCAAGCCAAGTGCTAATTATTTTCTTAATCTAGTTATTAGTAATAAAAATGACAGTGATTTTAGAGTATTGTTTCAATAATGCAGCCTTATCTATACTGAGTCCATGCATTCATCAATCTCCTTGTCAAGTCTGTTTTTCCAGAATAGAAAATCCAACTCCAGATGTTGCTACTTAACCTAATAACGTGATTTATTCTGTCTCACCTAGAAGCCACGAAACTGCAAATAGTGATAGCAATAGAACCCAGGATGGAAACTCCCATCTTCTGAAGGCCTCCCAACTGACCATTGATAGAGACCTAGCTGCACCCCTTACGGCGCCCCCTCTCCAGTGCAGTCATCACCCCCTTTCCCTAGCAGCAACTAGAGTCTCTATCTGTAAAGAGAAAAATGAGACAGGGACTGTGGTGTAGTCAGAGTAGGGAGAGGGCCTCCAGAAGAAGCAAGGCAGAATGTTTGCAGTCGGAGCAATGTAACTGCATGCAAGGAAACATTAAGCTCTAGAGTATTTCTTCAGTGAGATCATTTAAGGCTCAAAGGGCCAAAGGCAGCTTGGCCTGGAATGTTTGAGTGTTCCACATATAGGGGAGGGTGTCTCAGCATGGCCCATGCAGACGGTGGCCTGGCCCACCTTGGGGGCAGGGCAGGTGGTACAGGTCCACACCCTAAGCCTTCTATATGTGGCATGAGATATATCCTTCCTTCTCTAATAGATTATCCTGGAAATAGTAATGAAAAACTTCTCCAAGCTCTGCTGTCTGATTGTGACAACAACTTGAAGCTTTTAGATCCCACCTCTATTGCAGTTGCAGCAGCATTCATCCTGCTGGTTCCTAGACTTGTCATTAAAATGCAAAAATAAATATCTAAGCTGGTCTGTGCATACAATGAGACAATGAATTTGACTGCTTCTGTATTATCTGAACTCAATCGAGAGCTAGAAAAAGTACAAATTGTAGTGCTTCAAAATTGTGCTACCATAGATTATCTGCTGTTAAAAGAACATAGGAGATGTGAACAGTTTCCAGGAATGTGTTGTTTTAATTTGTCTGATTTTTCTGCTTTTGCTATGTATTTGTATTCCTATTCTCCTAGTGTGTGTACGGAGTGCAGTTGCTAATCTGTTAAAGCCAGTACATACTTGTGCTACTTTTCAAGAATTAACTTCAAGAAATAAGTGATTCCTTTTAAGCAACATTTTGAAATCATATGCTGATTCCCCACCTGCATTTGCTGCAAGAATATAATCATGTATATTATGATTTTATCCAGAATTATAGCTGTTGGCTGTCTTCTCTTTTATATTTTATCTCTCTGTTTAGTCCCAAGAGATGGCTGGCTAGCCAAAGACAGGTAAGATTCCTCACAGGAGCAACAACCTAAGACAGGCACAGTCGCAAGGGACCTCAGGTGAGCAACGTGGGGGCCAACTGAGGTGAGGCATGGAACCTCACCCCCCGGGATGAGAGAGACATTCCCTGTGACAGGCTGTGTCACAGGTTGAGCCCAACTAAACATCTCTGTCATTTAAAAACTTTGGGCCCATGATTGGACCCAATGTACAAGAGAAGGGGGGAATGTGAGAGCAAGAGAAACTCAATTTTAAAAAGGCCATCTTAAGAAGGAGGCCTCAACCCTGACCTAGTTCTAAGAAAACTTTGTTCCAGTTACTGGAAAAACCACCCATTGTTCCAGTAACCTTCACTCCAGATTGTTCCCTAGCAACGACTTCAAGGTCCAGACACTCAAGGTCCAGACTCTCCTGTCCCTTAAAGATAACATACCTTACATGTTACATCAGCCAGCAGCTTAGCACCAGCCGGACTCAACCAAAAAAGAATGTACAAGCCACCCTTACTTTAAATCATCCAATCAGCAGAGGCCAGGTGCAAGTTCCTTTCTTCCTGCATCTTGTAATGCATAAAAGCTTTGTCTGCCTTGGGCTCGGGGCTCACATTCCTGACCCGCTGCGTCGGTGAAGGTTGTGGGTCCAAGCTCTAGCTTGAAGTAAATGACCATTTTGTGTTTGCATCGGAATCAGCTCCTTGGTGGTCTCTCGGGGACTTGCGACTTGGGCACAACATATGTTCATCAGGGATAGTAGTATGTATTTTCTTTTTTTGTGGTGTCTGCTTGGTTTAGGTATGATGATGCTGGCCTCATTGAATGAGTATGGGAGTAGTCCCTCCTACTTTTTTTAAAACTTTAGGAGAATGAGTATTAAGTTTTCACTAAATGTTTGATAAAATTCAGTGGTGAAGCCATTTTGTTCTTTGGTAGTTTTTTGATTACCAGTTTAATTTTGTTGCTAGTAATTGGTCTGTTCAGATTTTCTGTTTGTTTCTGGGTCATCCTTGGAAGGTTGTATTTTCCTAGAAAGTTGTCCATTTCTTCTAGGCTATCCAGTTTGTTAGCATATAATTTTTCACAGTATTCTCTAATAGTTCTTTGTATTTCTGTGGTGTCTGTAGTGATTTGTCCTTTCTCATTTCTGATTCTGTTTATGTGTGTAGATTCTCTTTTTTTCTTGATAAGTCTGGCTAGGGGTTTATCTATTTTGTTTATTTTCTCAAAGAACCAGCTCCTGCTTTCATTGATTCTTTCTATTGTTTTCTTCTCAATTTCATCTGTTTCTGCTCTAATCTTTATTATGTCCCTCCTTCTACTGGCTTTAGGCCTCATTTGTTGTTCTTTTTCTAGTTTTGTTAATTGCGAGTTTAGACTGTTTATATGGGATTGTTCTTCTTTCTTGAGGTAGGCCTGTATTGCAATATACTTCCCTCTTAGCACAGCCTTTGCTGTGTTTCACACATTTTGATGTGTTGAATTATTGTTGTCAATTGTCTCCATATATTACTTGTTCTCTGTTTTTATTTGGTCAGTGATCCACTGGTTATTTAGTAGCATGTTGTTAAGCCTCCATGTGTTTGTGGGATTTTTCATTTTCTTTGAGTAATTTATTTCTAGTTTCATACCATTGTGGTCTGAGAAGCTGATTGGGAAAATTTCAATCTTTTTGAGTTTACTGAGGCTCTTTGTGGCCTAATATATGATCTATTTTTGAAAATGGTCCATGTGCCCTTGAGAAAAATGTGTATCCAGCTGCTTTTGGATGTAGAGTTCTGTAGATGTCTGTTAGGTCCATCTGTTCTAATGTGTTGTTCAGTGCCTCTGTCTCCTTAATTATTTTCTGTCCAGTTGATCTGTCCTTTGGAGTGAGTGGAGTGTTGAAGTCTCCTAGAATCAATGCATTACATTCTATTTCCCCTTTTAATCCTGTTAGTATTTGTTTCAAATATGTAGTCTCTCCTACATTAGGTGCATAGATATTTATAATGATTATATCATTTGTTTGACTGACCCCTTTGTCATTATGTAATGTCCTTCTTTGTCTTTTATTACTTTCTTTTTTTTTGAAGACTATTTTGTCTGATACAAGTAATGACACTCCTGTTTTTTCTCCCTATTAGTTCCATGACATATCTTTTCCGATCCCTTCACTTTTATTCTGTGTATGTCTTTGAGTTTGAAGTGAGTCTCTTGGAGGTAGCATATAGTTGGGTCTTGTTTTTTTATCCATTCAATGACTCTATGTCTTTTGGTTGGTGTGTTCAGTCCATTTACATTTAGAGTGATTATCAGGAGGTATGTACTTATTGCCATTGCAAGCTTTAGATTTGTGGTTACCAAAGGTTCAAGGATAACTTCCCTACTATCTAAAAGTCTAATTTAACTCACTTAGTATGCGATTACAAACACAATCTACAGGTTCTTTTTGTCTCCTCCTTTTTCTTCCTCCTCCATTCTTTATATATTAGGTATCATATTCTGTACTCTTTGTCTATCCCTTTACTGACTTTGGGGTACTTGTTTTAATTTTGCATTTGCTTAGTAATTAACTGTTCTACTTTTTTTACTGTGGTTTTATCACCTCTGGTGACAGCTATTTAGCCTTAGGAACACTTCCATCTATAGCAGTCCCTCCAAAGTACACTGTAGAGATGGTTTGTGGGAGGTAAATTATCTCAGCTTTTGTTTATCTGGAAATTGTTTAATCCCTCCTTCAAATTTAAATGATAATCTTACCAGATAAAGTATTCTTGGTTTGAGGCCCTTTTGGTTCATTACATTAAATATATCATTCCACTCCCTTCTGGCCTGTAAGGTTTCTGCTGAGAAGTCTGATGATAGCCTGATGGGTTTTCCTTTGTATGAGATCTTTTTTCTCTCCGGCTACTTTTAATAGTCTGCCCTTATCCTTGATCTTTGCCATTTTAATTGCTATATGTCTTGGTGTTGTCTTCCTTGGGTCCCTTGTGTTGGGAGATCTGCACACTTCCATGGCCTGAGAGACTATCTCCTTCCCTAGGTTGGGGAAGTTTTCAGGAATTACCCCCTCAGTGATACTTTCTATTCCTTTTTCTCTCTCTTCTTGTGGCACACCTATAATGTGAATATTATTTCATTTGGATTGGTCACCCAGGTCTCTCAATATTCATTCTTAGAGATCCTTTTTTCTCTGTGCCTCAGCTTCTTTTGTATTTCTCTTCTCTAATTTCTATTTCATTTATTGTTTCCTCCACCATATCTAATCTGCTATTAAAATAGTCCTTTGTGTTCCTTAATGATTGGATCTCTGTCCTAAATTCGTTCCTGAGTTCTTGAATACTTTTCTGTACCTCCAGGAGCATGTTTATAATCTTTATTTTGAAATCTCTTTCAGGAAGATTGATTAGTTTAGTCTCACTTGACCCTTTTTCTGGTGTTTATGAGATTTTCATCTGAACCTGGTTCCTTTGACATTTCATATTTGTATGTGGCTGCTGCCTCTAGTGCCCAGAAACTGTACTCTCTGGAGCTGCTCAGCCCCTGGAGCAATGTTGGTTTTTGCAGGTGAGCAGTGGTGGTACCTGGAGGGAGGAAAGAGCTGTTTCCTGCTTCCTGCTGTTATGCCTGTCTCCACTGCCAGAACCAGTGGGCCAAACACACAGGTGTGATCCTCTATGCTCTGTGTTTGCAGCTGCTGTTGGCAGGGCTTCCCTCTGGCTGGCCTGACACTGGGACAGGGGTTTCTGTTTTGCAAGCCAGATGCATGCTGTCTGGGAGGAAGGCCCAGCAGGTTGCATATCATGGTGGGGGCCCTTGGAGCTTTGTAGCCAGTCAGGGGGATGGAGTGCCTGAAGATCCTTAAAGTTCCCAACCTGCTGGGCTGAGTGCACGAAGATCCTTAAAGTTCCCAACCTGCTGGGCTGAGTGCACCTGGAAAATTTTTTCTACCTCTCCTTTCTTCTCAGCAGTAAGCTCTGTGCAATCCTTGCCCCTTTATCAGCCCTCTTGCTTTTAGGAAGTCACTCAGACTGCCTGTCCAGAGCAGTTGGACATGGATCCCTATTTTCCACAAGCAGCTGGAATCTCCATCTCTCCAGATATTCCACCTGTCTTAGTTTTCCAACCCCAGCAATCACTAGAGCACCATGCAAGGTGGGTTTGTGCTCCCCGAGCAGATCTCCAGTGCTATGTGTTCAGCAGGCCCAGGTCTCCACTCCCTCCCCACTCCATTTCTCTTCCTGCCGGTGAGCTGGGGTGGGGGAATGGCTGGGGTCCCACTGGTTTATGGCTTTGGTACACTACCCTGTTCCATGAGGTGTGTTCTTTTTGCTAGGTGTATGCAGTCTGGCGCAGCCTCTTTCCTGTTGCTCTTTCAGGACTAGTTGTATTAATTATATTTTCATATTGTATGTGGTTTTAGGAGGAATTCTCTGTCTCACTTCTTCCACCACCATCTTTAATCCTACACATTTATTTTATTTCATACAGTTGTGTACTGGCTAATATTTAACAATTGATGGTAAATATATATATATATACTTTAAATAAATTATATATATACAAATTATATGTTTTAAATACTTATAAACTTGTAAGTAAAAATATATAATATACTTAAATTTATAATATGAAGTTTGTTATGTATACTATTTATTATAATATATACCTTAATTATAATATATAAATGTTCATTACATTTTACTAATATATAGTGTGTATAACAACCAACTTATAATGATAAAAGATTTTTGAGCATTTGTTCATCCATTTAGTTCTCATAGAATGCTTTCATTGATTTTTTGACAGGATCTTCTATCTGCAGCCAAATTATACCTGAAATGTATATGAGTGGAGTTTTGACATGAATATTGGTTAATGCTTTTTTATACTCTAATGAGAAAGATAACAGTAAAACAATAAAGACATATGTATGTTGAGATAACTTATTCATCATTGATAGCAATGACTTCTTAAAGTAGATATTAGCTTTTGATTACTAAACCAATTTTTCTCAATATTTTTGTAATATGTATTATTTAATGGCTACAGACATGTCATAACTTTAAGCTTAATCCACATAATGTTATTCTCCATCACTTTTTTTAAGGCTAGTTAACAAAACAATATTTCAAGCACTGATTTGGAGAGTTTTCTGATTCCCATGCTGCAACTACACCTACTGTGGCCAATTTCAAGCTACCAATACGATTTACAATATATATTATTTCCACCACGCAGGTTCAATAGACATACTTAACCTCAGCAACACAGGTTAATAGGAAAATATAGTATAACTAGAAAGAAAATAGTTTGAATGTGTATTAACTTATTTTTAATATTGTTTATTAATTGTGTTTCTTTAACTTTCAGTAATGGCAAGAAAAGTACAGCATACGGAATATAGCCAACAGTTTCATAGTGTCATTGTTTGGTACTGTTCCTGTGGTGTCATTGTGTGGTACACTTCTTGTGGTGGGCATTTTGTAATGTATATAATTGTCAAATCACTCTCTTGTACACCAAACCAGTGTTGTATTTAAAATATACATCAATTAATAAAATAAAGAGTAAGAAGATTTGATGTACATCTTACAAAGGATTGAAAGATATAATTAAATGTCTTCTTTTGTTATTAAGCTCCAGAAGAAAAAAACATGGGTGTTTGAAACCAGCTATTTTTTTTCCTGAAAATATAACTACTGTGTGTGTGAGCCTATACAAAGCAGCCACAACACATCAGTGCTTCCATACTTGTCCTGACATTAGTTCAGTCAATCCCAGCCCACCCATGCAATGGCTCTTCACTGAGTGCTCTGGGGTGTGGTCAATGTGATCCCTTTGGTAACGTAATTCACAGTAAGAAGAAAATGAATCTCATTCTCTCATTTTGTATATACAAAAAAAGGACTTATTAATCCAAGTGTTGAAAAGCAGGCATTAGGGAATAAATTTTGAATAGTGATTTCCTATTATCTAGGAAAAATCTATGCCAATAGACTGTCCTTTAATTATTTTTTTTAAATCTCACAGCCAGTTTGCCTATATACAGAGAAAATGGAACAAGCATTATTGACAAACAAATAACCGGCTTTATCACAACATAGGAAGTCTCCTAGCAAACACAAAAATAACAAATATGAAATACACTGCTGAATAATGTTAAATAAACAAGTGGAGGTTAACATAAGGGAAGATAGTTATATATGTACGTGTGTGAATATACATATAATCCTAGTGATCTAAGAGTATACAAGGGAATATGAATATAAAAATGTTGGTGAATTTCAAATAATTTTCCAGTATTTTATGTAAAGTCTTCATCTCTTTCCTCTTCTCAATTAGGTGGATATGATTGTGCAAAACTGAATGATTTATCAATTAAATGCCAGTCAAAACTCCATAAACTGACATGATTGCAATTATACTTCAAAATAATCATACATACGAAGTTCTCCCAATTGTTCATTAACTGGGGGAACTAAATTTTAATATGAGTGAAACTATTGATATGCCACCATATTGATTCATGGGTTAATTACTTGTAATGTATGTATGTTGTCAATAAATTCCTTGACGTACATTTTTAAGATAATGAATAAATGAAATACTATTTCCTAAGAAGCACACAAATTTTGAGAGAGCTCTCCAGTCAGGACAGTAGGCTGGCTTTGTAGGTTTACTGTCTCTCCTTGATGGTGAGGAACACTGAGGACTCAGCTTTAACTTACTACCCAGAAAGGCCTCTACCAAATTAAAATAGTATTAAGATATGTACATTTAAAGTTCTCCTCACCTGCAGAGACATGTTATTAGTGCTGTTTTCTTTTAATTTGACATTTTTCGTAATTTTCTCTTTAAAACAGAATCATTTTCCTTCTCCATCGCTAAATTTATGAATTAACCTTAATTGTCAGTGATAGTATTATTTCTGCCTTTGGGCAGTTTCTTTAATTAAAGATGTGTATTTTAGATCTATAATACAAATTGCATGGACTCCAGGTAATTGCATGGACTGCCTTATTTTGTGACAGTAAATTAAATGTTATTAGGAAGAATGTCTTTCCTCCTATATTTCTGCTATAATATATCTTTCAGTACCATATTTCTTATGAGACATATCTGTCAAATATTTAAATTGGATTATTAATTTATTCTCATAGCTCAGGGGTAAAGTTTAAATTTATATGCAAATGTCACAACTTCTAAAGGTCTGAATCCATATAGTTTGTTGAAGTGTGACTTTGTATTGAAGATAGTATGCTTGTAACCCCCTGGAATAGAAATGACATTTTCCAGTTATCTTTAGTATAATAACTGAACAGGAACATTTGAATACTCATAAATGTATAACTCTATTTTATAATTCCATAAATATTTTATACAAGAGAGACTTACATATAATATGTGTTATCATTCACTTTCAAGTTGGTATCATTAAATGTCAAGATTAAGGCAAATAAATATCCCTTTGAATTTATTATCAAGCACTAACAAAATTAAAATTATAAAATATGCATAAAATCATGTGCAAAGCAGAGACTATTTCCACCCAATCCTCTGTCAGGAAAAATTATATGCAAGTTGATTCATTCTTATTTTGAAATATCACCAGAAATAATAACTGTGCACTCTGAGTTAACCTATTTTTTATAACAACTATTTATAGAAACATATCCTTCACATGGTACTTAATAGTCTTTTTAGGTCTTCAGAAAGACAGAGAGCTTAGATAGACAGATGTTCAATGCATCTCCTTTCCCAACCTTAAAATGAACACATTCTGTTATTAAATCATTCCTAATGGTTCTGTTTTTTAGGTTAAGTGCATCGAGATTCTTTTTCTGTAATAAATTTTCCCTGCAGGTCAAACTGCCTCAACCACTGGGCAATGGCGGCACTGTAGGGCAGATTCTTGGTCTTATTTATCATCATTCTGTTTCTCATAACTCACACCATCCTTTACATTTATAGTAGACAATAAATGTCTGCAGAACGAAAGATTCCCAAATCAAAATTAGTGCACTGCCTAGCCCTCATCATGCATGGGCAAGGGGTAGAGATAAACTAAAGGAGATCATTGTACGTTGTCATTTTCACAAAGTGAGGTCTCTTTCTGAAGCAACTAGTATGGAATATACTAAGCCTCCTCTAGAAACGTTTTGTTTTCTTAAGACCAACTTTTCCTGAATTTCCCCACTTTGGGTCAGGAATGTTTATGTGCAGTTGGAGTTTTTATGTTTTGTCGCCCCACACAGTCTCATTGCTCATGCCCATTTATCTAAACTGACTAACAATCTATCTCATTTCTACTAGTTAGCGCCAATATTTCCCCCCTCCAACATGATAAATTCTCCTTTTGATCAGTGCTGTCCGTGCCAATAGTAACCTCATTTTCTTTGGCAGGTGGAAACAATATATGTTTTCCTCAGAGGAGTGAGGCCTTTCTGTTCCTCTTCAGCTCAACTGCACCTTACCTACAGGCTGCTTTCTGCATCTGTGGGCTCTCATTTGCCTTCAGCTGACAATAATTCTTATGCCAAAGATGCATGCTTTGGATGGTCTAATTTGATCCCCTATAGAAGAATCCTTGGGACGCTTATATTTTTCAGCCCTAATTTTACATCTCCTTGGAGTTTCTTGGCACTTACTGTCAAATTCTCAAATTTTGTGCAGTAATAATTACTTGCCTTGCTTCTCTTGTTGCAACATAAAATTTTCTGTAGCCTTTTTAAAGAGGTTAAGATGACATAAAAGAAATCACTTATTGGAAGTTTTTTCAGGGAATATTAGGTATTTTGACTTACTTCATTAAAAGCCAGAATGATTACAATATTTACTAAGTATAATAAGTATTTTTTGGGTTAACACTTTTGTATTTCACTCTTAAACAAGATAAAGTGTCTTAAGATGCAATGTCTTAGCTAAGTGCATGCCTCCACCACCAAGGAAAGAACTCAACAAAAAATCAATGCTTTTAAATAGGATCATCGCCCAAGCATTCCAGCTGTTAATAATCATCCATTACAGTCCTGTATGGCAGTGATTTAAGGACTATCTGGGAAAAGTAAGTTAAACCTTCCACTGGATATGCAATAGATTAATACAAGAGAAAATCTTTATAACGAAACAGTGAATCCTTTCTTGCATGGCGATCCCTTTGAAATGTAATCATCAAGCAGAGCTGGTGTATGTCTCCCAGTGTCTGTGGAGGGTGGAAGCATAACTTCTATTAGGTGGCACTTTGCAAACCCAGGTGGTCTCATCACATTGACCAACTTCCCCCACTTAACATCCTTGTACTTTTCCTTTAACATACCTCAGTGTTTAAAAAGTTTTGACTCATTGTTTCCTTGCTAATCAAATTTATGGATAACATCAAGGAAGGCTATAGACATCGAGGATACTAAAGGATGGGCCAACAAAGCTATCCAGCTGTGAACATGCCTTACCCTTTATAAAATGGGAAGCATGATCTCAAAGGTGGCTCAGAGGTCAACAGGGCTCCACTGACACCACAGGTCCGGAGGGATGGGACTGTCTTCTCCTCACTGCCTGGGGTACAGGGTGCAACCCTGCTTCCAGAAGGCAGCACAACCCCAGAGGAGAGCAATTACTGCATGGATATTTGTATAACAACATGGACCACCATCCTTCAAAGCTGGCAAGGAAAGGAAGATCTGATAAGAAAAGTAAAACAGCAAAACACAGGTTCTTTGGAAAATCACCAGAAGGCATATGAAAACACTTGAAAAGGGACTGCTCTGGGATATTCCATTAAATTTATAATACAGTATGGCCTTTCAGTTCTCATTGAGCCACATAGAAACCTCTGTTGAGCTGTGAATTCATCATCATCTGAGAGCTATGTTGCACATGCGTGCTTTTGTGTTCACACATTTGAGTGAGTTTGGGTGTCTTTGTAAATGCCTGTAACCTTTTATGATTCACATTTTTGTTACAGATATATCTAAAAATTTCACTAAGTGACATCAATACGAAATATATCCACCACTTAGTTTGGTTCATGGGCATATATTCTAAAGTTCTCTCCTCTTGCTTTGATGCAGGTGGGTGTGGATTGGAGAATAACTTGGAGCTTCATAGCAAGGGCTTGGGAGTCAGAGTAATTTGGCTGGGATTCCAGCTCTGCTGGTCCCAAGAATGATATTGGACAGATTATTTAATATTTTAGAGCTTGTTTCTCCATCTCTGTAATAGAGATAATAGTACCTCTTTTATATAACTGTTATGATAAATGAAATAAGGCATTTCAAACACCTAATACTGTAGCTGGCATTACTGTATGTCCTTAGCAAAGTGTGGCTCTTGATGTAACTTCAAACTGATTTTAGTTGAAATATCAATTGATTTGTCAAAATGCTTACTGTAACAACTTGTTTTATCCTGTTCTACAAAATTCAATATCGTTATGAAGAGAAGAAATTTTATTCAGAGGCAGTGATAATAATATGGTTTTGCAGTGCAAAGTCCATTATATTTAAAATTTAAATGGTCTTGAAAAAGATTTTCTTCCCTACTCCATGAGCACAGAGCTCAAAAATCAATTTTACTCACAGTTTAAAGCATGCTTTACTACCGTGTCAACAAACAAACTATGCCAATACATGACTTGATAATGTTCTTCAATTTTTATTACCTAATACATGTCAGAAGCTCACAAATTTATCTTTATGTTCATCAATATATTCATGCAGATGAATAGATATGTACATATTTCAATTTTGGAGTATCATATTTTATCAATTATGGGAATAAATCAGCAAATCCAAAAAACGTTTTGTATGATCAGTCACCTTTAATGTTGAATAAGTAAAGAAAACATTGAAGTCTGTTAGATGTTTGGCCCTGATCATAATACTCCAATCAGTGCTTGCCTTTTCCCTGCCCACTGTTTCATAGACTTTCTCCTCAAACCAGTATTCTCCTGGTTTCTGCCTGGCCCTCCTTCAGCCTTCCCCACCCTGTGCCTTGTCTCCATCCTGCCAATGAACTGCTTCACTTCTGTTCCTTATTCTGACTTTCTCTTCCTTCCTTTCCTAACCATACCCTCTGCTGTTAGTAGAAAATGCTGAGACTGGAAAGTGTCAGGGATGAAAGGCACTCAGCACGCTGTTGGGATTCGTAAATGAGGTGTACGCTGGCTTGGGGTCGTGGACGCTCAGCAGCTGCTGGATTCCTTTCTATGCAGCACTTTGGGCCGCGAGTTCTTACTAGTGCGGGGAACTTCACTGGCTCAACTTCTGTTCCTATGTCTCTGTGCCCATGGCCAATAGGTAGACTATATCTAATCTTGTGTATTTTCCTGAAGGCCATTTAAAACTAGATGTATGGTGGACGGATGGGCGGAGGCACAGGCAAAGTTTGTGGGGATACCATGGTGACAATGCTGCGACCAGGTGCGGAGGACAGGTGGGGGACCCCAGAGCTGGCGGGG
The DNA here is from genome assembly GCA_032199065.1 of Smutsia gigantea. Taxonomy (NCBI): domain Eukaryota; kingdom Metazoa; phylum Chordata; class Mammalia; order Pholidota; family Manidae; genus Smutsia; species Smutsia gigantea. The sequence continues at coordinate 289,355 of JAVSCE010019575.1, forward strand.
GAGCCAGGCAGACGGTCCCTCATTCAGACAGGGTGTGTGTGAGAACAGCCTCGTACTGCAGAACAGGACATCACAGGGATTCTGGGGCTGCAAAATTTACTTGAAATACTTTGTTCTTAAAATTGCGTCTGGGTATGGGCATTGCTTGTGCTCCTACTATGAGAGAAACCATGTCAGGGATCTGTGAAGAAAACCCCAGGTCCTTCTCTCCAGGGGTGGGGAGGTGGCGCTGCCATCCTCATCCCCCAGCAATGAGAATTTCCCTTGCATTTGTACAAGACTTCACTGACTTCATAGGAATCAAAAAAAAGCTACCTCTGTATTATGTTTTAAACGCATAGCTTATTTGATTACATATTAACGGTTTGAGAAATAAAAAAATCTAAGATGTTTAGTGTATTTTCTTATGTGCATTTAATTTGGACAACATCCTTAATAATAGGAATGGCCTTTGATATTACATTAGGGTCAACTAAGTGTGTGTTATTTTATACTCTGCAGAGATATATTACAATGCTAGATCATTATTATTTGTATTTTTAAGTTATTTTTTCCCACATTCACAGAAAAATATTGCCTGTGTAACCTTTTGAATTTTAAGTGTTACACTACTTTAGCCATGCCATTTCATGGATGTTTTGAGGTGAAAATTAAAAACCAATAAAATGATAAAGTGTTAATTCCAACAAATTTTTAAGCCAATCAACCATTCTAAAAGCTCCCACATTTAACTCATTCTAATTGTGCAGATTCTCAGGCCCTTGACCACACCTAGTTCTTCAACTCTTTCCTAGCTTTGCTCCTAATCAAGTTTTAACCCTTAGAATGTCAAAATAATCACTTTTTTATTTTTGCTAAAAATCTAAACCACTTGGCCTCCTGATCTTTATCTTGCTCTCATAGTACAAAATTACATCACAGTACTGACCTCCCACCTGCTGTTTTTACTATTTAGCAGCTGAGTGTGAGCAAAGAGAAGCCCCCAGGAGACCCTAAGATGCTCAGCAACCTACTTACCCACTGTGTCTGTGCCCTATTCCCCTCAGCTGTGATCAGAGACGCCTCATGCGCATGCTTCCTCCCCGGAGGTCACTGGCAGGAAAAAATATATCTAGATCTAAGGCTCCCGACTGCATGTTGCTGTTTCCTGTCTCTGTGACTTGGTACATATACCCTTTCTTCTTTCTAGTCCCAGAGCGAACACTCTCCCAGGGAACATTTTCTGTCTTCCTCAAATAGACGTTAACACTTCAACTTCCTACCAATCTTCAATTTTGTACGTATCTTGTGGTATTTGCCAAAATGCACTACAATCATTTCCTACAACTCACCCTCTTCCACAGACTATGTTTTAATCCTCCTTGTTTCTTTACTCCATAAACACAAATCACTGAACGCTGAAGGACTGTAGCAATCACAATTTTTTGGACTATTCGCATTGAATGTTTATTGAAAACAAGCTTAGGTGTTGAATTTTACTTGATTGATTCAAGCTGAATATTTAACTTGATAGAATGTACACAATTTTTTTCTATCCAGAGATTCGTGATCTTTTCATTTAATGAGTCCATCCTGAACAAATGTAGTATCAGCAGACAGTTTGAAACCCAAATAAGGATTTGAAAACTTATTGAGTATTCTTGTAATGCTTTGAGGAGGTTTCAGCTCATTTACTTCCTAGATATTGTTCTTTTGTGCTGCTGAGCTCGGTGAGGTAAGCACGTGTAGACACCCACAGCTCTGAGGTCCGCATGGAACTCTATTCAAACCCCGGCTCCACTACCTAAACTGACCCTTTGGGCAAGGTGAGTTACTGGACTTCTGGTAGCATCAGTTTTGTCATATATCAAATGAAATAATAGTATCAAATTCATGGCAAGGCTTTGAGGTTTAAATCTAAGAATTAAATATAACTTGGAGAAAGACATATACCTAGACTAACATTAAAAACTTGAGAATGGGAACTTTATGGCCCATTCTACTTCAATTAAATATATTTTCTCTATGATAGCTATTCCAAATCTTCCCCATACTCTGCCCTGCAGACCAAAGCCTAGTAGACTACCTGAACATCAGAGTCAGAGCATCTACGCATGAAGGTACTAAGATAAATACTGCTGTCCTGATGTCATGGTAGCCAACTACCATACCTCATGAATATCTTAAATAGTCTAGAAAAAAAATGGTCGCCTAAGAAAATTCTAGAGTACAGCAAGATCTCCAGAGCATTTCTGAACAACAAAAATATAATGATAGTCATAGATAAACTTTTATTTTCTAGTAGGGCACATTTAAAAAAGTGAAAAGAAAAAGGTGAAATTAAGTTTAATAGTATATTCTCTATTCAGCATGACATCCAAAGTATCATTTCAACATGGAAATAATATTAAAAATTATTAATGAGACATTTCACATTTTTTTCTGTGTGCTAAGTCTTCAAACTATTTTGTTCACTGTACATTCACAGCACATTCTTGTTCATATTCTTAATATTTCAAATGTTCACGAGCCACATGTGGCTACTATCTACTGAGTTGGATCAACCATGGAGTTGATCCTACTGACAGGGTCAACCATGGAGTCATTAACCTTCCCCATCTGGGATAACGGGCATGAGAAAAATGGGCTGTTTTCTGCTCTACACCAAATATGCTGTAGTGTGCACATAACAGCCATTTCCAGGGAGTGTATGGCTCTTCTTTCTCCTTACTGCCATTTCCTGGCTCCTGGCTTTCATAAACTCTTTCTTATGCTATTAACGCTCTCCCTTCAGTGACACCTGTGGACTCATCCTTAAGCACTTGCTCATTTGTTTTTTCTTCTGTATCTGATTTGTTCCCTCCTGAGCATTATTATCTGCTGTTGAAATTGATTTGACAATGAATTCCATCTTCCCTTCTTCAGCAAGTGGATCTAAAGCTTTTGATATATTCTGATCTTGGCTCTGTGGATTTGCCTAATTTCAGTCAGCTACCATGCAGTCTCTTCATTGCAATAGAGACAGCATTCCAACAGCTGAGCTATTCCTTAGACGTTCACATCATTTCCCACTGAGGGGTGCGCAAAAGGTTTTAGTGACCTTGACTGTACTAATTTCTTGAGAAAGGGAGAAATGAAAAACAGAGATAAAATGGAATAAGAATGGAAGTAACACTAAAGAAAAGGCGACTGCAGTTAAAAATGTTGATGTAGATATTCAGAGTCATAAAAAATATTTGCTAAGCATTGGACATTTACATAACAGGCCCTTTGCTAAACCTAGTATCACCTTGTTTTATTTACTCTCCATAGTAGCCATTTGAAGTAATACTTGACTTTCTACTTCTCTTTGGGTTCAAAACTGTTTATTATTCCTCAGAACAGGCATACAATTTTTTGGAACCTACCAACTGTCCCTTCTTTTCTTCTAGCGTTGTTTAGAAAGCACTTAGAATTAAAGTTGTCGTCCCGTGAATGTTTCTTCTGAATGACCAACTGAAGACTTATAGAGAGACCAGATCTTTAACCCCAAATCACATGTGCTCACATCTTGAACACATGCTGAGTACCCTCTGTCCCTCTGTCCACTGTCTAATCGCTGTGCTGCTGGCTGACCTGAATCCTCTCTCTGTGCATCCCTGCATGACTCAGCACCCGACAGGGTCACAGCAGTGTCTCTACAGCCATCACCATGACCCCTTTGCCTCAACAGCTCATTTCCTGGAGGAACACCATCAGCCTTCCCCAAGCCTTCTAAAGCCATCTCTCACCAACTGCAAAAAAGTAAATTAAAAAAAGAAACCAACCCAAACAAACAAAAACTGCAAACCATCTTAGATTTGTGCTTAGTGTTGTAAAATGGAGTTAAACTGTGTCTAGATTGTAAAAGAGAAATCAATTTAGAAAGTATTGACTTGGAAGAACTTAATTGCTCATAAAATTAATTTATGGATGACTTTATTTGGTGTTTGGAAACAGGAATACAAATGAACCAACTTGGATGTGTATGAATTTCTGTGGCCAGCCAAGAAAAGGTAACTGACAAAAATAGAAAATTGAAACAGATGAGAAGGTAATGTGTTTTCTCTCTTCTGGAAACATCCCATATTAGGTTATAAGCAGTGGACAGTTATAAAATATTTCAACTATATGAGTTGCCGACAAGCTAAAAAAAATAGAAAAAAATTAAATAAATTGAATCATAAAATATAGTGACTGATATGTCTTAAAATAGGCATAGGTGCATGTGAGTTTATAAACAAAATAAAGGAAATAATATCTTCTGAAGAAGTTATAGGATAAATAATTTGAAATCTGTTAAGTTCCCAAGAGCCATCAAAGCAGAATCCTCTTGCTGAGAGAGCAGAACCTTTATTGTAAATGATATTGTAAGCAGAGAAGCAAAGCCATAGCAAAAAAAAAAATGCAGAATGAGAATACGTATGTATACACGCATCTTTGGCAGAAGCAACAAAAGGATGCTTGTTGACATATTGACAAGTCTATAGGAGCAAAAAGAAATAGGAGAGCCTTATGCATGTGTGATACTATATATTATTTACATTTTTATAATTTGCATGATAAAAGATAAATGAAACAATGGTTTAAATTATCTTGAAAGCTTAAAAGTGAATGTATATTTATATTAATGGAAAATGAATGTAATTGTGGTCATTTCTTACAATGAATAAGTATCAATAACATAGTTGTTATTAATATTAACCTTGTATGTGATCACTATCTATTTGGCTGGTTTAATTCTTCTAGTGTCTTCTCCTCATTTTCCTAGCTTAAGAGGCTTTTTCCCATGCTTAATTCACCCCACAATATGACTGGGTGGACTTTCCTCATCACCCTCTGGATACAGAGGGCCCATATGGCCGAATGTCTGGTGATTTTTGAGAATGACCATCAGATTGCAGGCACAGCTCCGTGCTCAGGACATTGACCTCGGGGTGCAGATGGTGGGACATAGAACCATGGCACCACTGTCTCACTGACAGGCACCTTGCTCCCGCGAGGCTCCCAGCCATTCCCAGGGTGTCTGGGCTAGTTGTGCTCAGTGCAGTGCTCACCCTAGCACTCTCTGTGGCAGAATCCCTCTAAGGACATGTCTGAATGATGCCTGGTCCTTATCCACTTTTGGCAAAAGGCACATGTGCTTCTTTCTTACTACAAAGGCTTGATGTTTCTTAGGAAGCCTTTCGCCTTCACTTCAGCTGGAAACTCAACCACTCGGCTACATGGAACTTATCTTTCCATTACTAAACCATAGAGAAAGCCTACTTTTCAAGAAAAAAAAATCCCATGTCATAATACAGCACAAATACACATTAAGCAACATATGCACACACACACACACGCACACACACAGTCACACTGAAAAAGAGGTTTAAACAATACAATAGAGAAATAACAGTCCCCTAGCTCCTGCCCTGTGGACGGCCTCCTGCAGACAGTCCCGTGCAGGATGCATAACTGAATCTTTAGAAGAATCCTGTGTTGCTAGTTTTATCCCTTTTGTTTTATAACAGAGAAAAATAGGATTTTGGTAATTAGCTTACCTGCACTGACCAACAGAAAATACACAGAATTCAGGGCTTGTGGGCATGTGTCTATGTTCTTGGAAACCACACTGTCTCAAGAGCTGAACTTCAGGGAGTAACGTGGACTTTTGTACTTATATCCCTATGACGTCCTAATCCTTTAAAGTACTCATTTCATATCACAAGACTTGCCTGAGTAGGTGAGATACATCAGCTTATGCATGTAAGTGAGGCAGTGTGTTGTTCTGTGTGGGTGGTGTGTTCGCACATACATTTATGCCCATCTGGACGAGTCAGCACGGGAAATGAGGGCACAAGGAAAGTCAGTATTTACATCAATTACTGCATAAGAGGATGGCTATTAATTAATTCTGCCTATTGTGCTAATCCAGAGCTCCAGGAGTTTTTCATTGTTAATGTCTGGATACTTATATTTTGTTTAAAATCTCTGTAATATTTAAAGGGATATTCAGCCATACAACATATTCTTTTAAAACCTAGTATTTGCAATTTATTATATTAGCCACCCTAGTAATGTTCAGAAGATAGAAAGAATTTAAAAACCTACTACACAGAACCAAAGTGATTTGAGGTACAGTAAATATTTAATATAATTAAAAACAATAAACTCAAGAATAAAATGGCAAGAGTCAAGAAGAAAAGGGGATTGTGGGATAATTGTATTTAAAACCAAGACTAAAGAAAATTTCTATCAATTTAGTGGAAGTCTGTCTCAATTTTCTTTGGTGACTAAGGTCAAAGAGCAACATTCTATTCATATAGATTTGAGAGATTATTTAAAGGCCAAATTTTTCTAGCTAAAGGCTCATTATAAAACCAGGGGTGGAAAATCTTTGTCATGTGCCTGTGTTGGCTGGCACACTGCAAGACATAAATGATTATATCTCACATGGAAATGTTACTCAAAAACCAAAAATTTCCAAAATATGATTACATATAATATTAAGGGAAATATTGTTGCTACACTCTATCATGAATACTATAAAACTTCAGGCATGTTTAACAGTGAGGACACATTATCAAGTCCTTACTTTGAACAAAGACTCTCATATTCTTGTTGCATGTATTAATGGTATGGTGATGGGAACTTGTGCAGACTGTGTAGAATCAGTTGGGATTGTGCATGGAGATGAAATGCCTTAAACACTCTGTATTTGTTCTAAGGTTTAAAGATTAATTTCATGCAAATCAAAACCACTATGAGACATCACCTCATACCTGTTAGAACGGCTATTACCATAAATGATTACAGATAGCAAGTGGTGGCTAGTATGTGGAGAAACGGAACTTCTATATGGTTGGTGACAATGTAAAGTGGTGAAACCACTATGCAAAAGAGAGTGAAGATTCCACAAACAATTCAAAATAGAACTACCACAAAATCTAGAAATCCCTATTTTGAGTATATATTCAAAGGCCTTAAAATCAGTACCATGAAGAGATATCTGTGCTCCTGTGTTTATTGTAGTGTTTTTCACAAATAGCCAAGATATAGAAACAATCTAAGAGTCCACTGATGGATGAATGGATAAAGAAATAGTGGCACATATACATCCACTCCATTCCATACATTATGTCATTGTTTACATATGTGTGTATATGTAATATTCCATGGCATACACCACACATATATACATATGTAATAGAATATTATTCAGTCTTAAAAAGGAAGGAAATCCTGCCATTTGCAACAACACAGATGACCATGTAGGACATACAAAGTGAAATCAGCCAGACACAGAAAGAAAAATACTGCAAATCTCACATACATGTGGAATCTATGAAAGTTGACTACATAAAAGCAGAGATAGATTGGTGGTTACCAGGCCCGTGGGAGTGGGGGAAATAGGAAGATGCTGGTCACAGAGTATGAAGTTATAGTTGTGTGGATGAGTAAGTGTAGAGATCTAATTTACAGCGTGGTTACAATAAGAAGCTATACTGTATTGAGTACTGGAAATTTGAAAGAAGAGTAGATTTCAGATACCACAGATGTACTGTGAGGAGATGTGGTAGTGAGCTTGAAGTAGTACTCTTTTCACCACACATACGTATATTAAAAAATCATGTTGTACACCTTAAATATGTATAATTTTTATTTAATAAAAATGGAAATTCAAACAAACCACACATGGGCTGTGGGCCGCGCGACTCGGGTGACGGGCTAGGCCGGCGTGGCAGGCACGGCTTGGGCAGCGAGGGCGGCTGAGAGCTCGCGGAGCTGCAGCCGGACTACCCAGCCCTTAGCCCCACATGTCTGGGGTGGTGCCGGACTGCAGCTTTCAGAGGCGCCTCCTGTCGGCTGGTGAAGGGAGCACAGGGTGGCCCCGGTCGCCACCCACGGTGCCCATGGAACTGGTGCGGATGATCAAAGTGCAGCGCCTGCTGGAGGCGGCCGAGTTTTTGGAGCACCGGGACCGAGCAACCTGTTACCACAAGGATTTAAGATCTGTGAATCCATAGATACGGGTCTACGCATAATAAGCTGGAAAAGAATCAATGAGCTCATCTACACCTGTGTTTAGAATGCTTAAAAGTTTTAATTCCGCTAGGACCAGACTGCACCAGGCACACGACACTTGGTTTGCTCACCAAAGCCAAAGCACACATCAAGAAACTTGAAGAAGCTGACAAGAAGAGCCAGCACCGGCTAGAGAACTTGGAATGAGAACAGAGATTTTTAAAGCGGCGACTGGAACAGCTGCAGGGTCCTCAGGAGATGGAACGAACATGAATGGACAGCACTGGATCAACCATTTCTTTAGATCGTTCTGATTCAGAGCAAGGGGAGATTGAAGCGCATGTTGAAAGCACAGTTCTCCCATGGAGAAGTGGACAGTATCAGGACCACCAGCATCAGTGACACCGAGGAGCACAGCAGCCTGCAGAGGACTGGGAGTGACGAGGTTACTCCAGTGCCCGCGTCGAACTTCCGTTCCCTCCCTAGAACCCAGCATGACGTAACAGCGCAGGGCAAAATATTCACTGGGCCAGTTCAGTCCAGTCTCCTAAATTGGGTTCATGCTGCAGTCTCCTCTTTAAAACAAACAAAACTATACTTGAACAAAAGGGTCAAAAGACCATAGCAAATCCTTAGCAAAAAGTGGGGCAAAGTGTCTCCAGCAGAACAAATATTCATAATACTCATATTCGAAAATCACAATTTCTAATGGCAGCAGAAAAGCTTGTGTGAATTTTTCTTCATTTGAAAGAGGACATTAGAGATTCCTCTTTTTCTTTCCTAGTTTGCTCTCCCTCCTACATTGAGTAAACATTTAATTTAAGGATAGGATAATGAACTCTTCCTGAGTTTTATGTTCCTAAAAAAAAATCAAACCTATAGTAATGATAACAAGAGATAATCAGGCATTAATCTTGGATAGCTAAAGGGCTATTAAAACTCAGCCTGGGACAGTTTATCATGAAGCCTATGGATGATCAATTATTTAAAAAATAAAGCTCATTTCATGCTTTGCAAAAGGAGGGACTCCCGTGAAGCCTTTTGAAAGTAATCATTGTGCAGCTCACCGTTCTGTTGGATTCCATGCTAAAAGCAAGCTAACCTTACCCTGCATTGTTAGCACTGATAGGGCATCCAACCGCCAAATTCGACAGTCAGCCACCCTGAGGCCTTGGGCAGCATGGGGGCAGTCCATGCATGACAGCCTTCATCATACAGGGCCTATGAGTTTGGATTGAGGGGCCAGAAGAAAAAAACTCCATGTGCCTCTGTGTCTGCGTGGACCAGAAGAGTTGTGCACGCAGATTAGCAGGCCAGGGTCTGAGCCACTGCAGCATTTTTATTTCAGATTTTGATAACTGTTTGTATGTGTTGAAAACCACAATGACATCTTTTTAAAACTTGTCCATAAAAAACATAGATGTCTTTTATAGTGTAAAAACACATGAGAAAAAATCATCTATTTTGATGCATTTGATAATGATAGAAATGATAATGATAGTCTGAGCTAGAGAGAAAAAAGGTCAGTGCTGTTTTTGTTTTCTTTTAGAATCATTACCTTTCACCAGCTTTTAACGGTCTGATACCTATAGTGGACACGCTATCATAGTTAACATAGTTAAGTTTGGCACTTGTCTTATTTTAATGTAAAGATTTGCTTCCGTTTTCCTACAGGTGATCTCTCCTTCCTCACAGTCCCACTGTGCAGGTGCTATTGTTGCTCTTATCATCATTTTCAGAAATGCTATTTTCTTTTTAAGTGAAATTTCTTTTCTAGCCTGCACTTTGATGTCATGTGTTCCTTTTGTTTTTCAAACTTCAGAGTTCTCTCTTGACCCTCTCCCTTACCCCAGGAAGCCTTCTTAGAGGCATTACCCCTGGGCCCTTTGGACTTTGTATATTTTAAATAATTTAACTACCCTTAGTTACTTAAAAAAACTTTGTGATTTTCATAACTTATTGCTGATTTTAATGGGTTGTTAATTTCAGTCCTGTAGTTTTATTTTGTTTAGATAGGGCTGGGCAAGGAAAAAGAAAGACAACCATATTTAGCAAAAAACAAAAAACAAAAAACAAATTCATTTCCAGATTCAATATTCCAAGCAAGGGCATGCTAGGAATAGACAGACTAATAATTTTTAATTTTTAATAATTTAAAAACGATCATAATCCTTTAACTCTCTTTTAAATATGCAATGCATGAGTTTGAAACAATTTTAGGTATGTAAGTATTTATTTAGACTGGATTGAAGAGTTTTTTCCATAACTAGATTTGCAAATTATAATTATTTCTCTTGTTTATTGTAAATATATCTTTTAAAATATCCAGGATTCAGTAGATGGGGTTGAAAATTGAACCCACTCCTGGTCATCTCTGTGGCTTTGGGTGCATCAGCCAACCTCCCTAAATTCCAGACATTTCCTCTGTAAAATAGGAAAGAAAAAAAATAAACAGCCTTGAGAAATAAATAATACCTAGTAAAGGGTTGTTAAATGTTAGTTTTGTTCGCTCATAAAGCCGTCCCTTTAGTATAAAAAACTGTTTATCAGCTTTACAAAACTTAATTTATATAGCCATTTTCTCCCAAAAGAATAATGATTTGTTTTCAATTTTATCAATTTTTTACTTACCTTTCACCATTAGCATAACTGTAAATATAGATATCTTAATTATCTCATTCATTTCTTGAAAAAAGAAGGAATTTGTTTGGACAAACGCATTTAAAAATATTTATTGGCAAATTGCTTTCTGAAAGAACAGAGTTATGGTTGAATATTTAATTTTTTTACCCAAAATTTCTATGTAACAGTAATATGCTTTTAATATATTTTCCTAAATAGTAGACATGAAAATATTAAATTCTTATTTTAATTTACACGTTTGGAAATTAATAGAATGATTTTAAGCTCTTCCTTTCCCTTTTATCTCATTGATAATATATCTTCATTTAAAATATGAACAGTACACATGTAAATAGAATAAAAATAATGAATGTTCTCTCACTTCACAAATCCATCTACCTAGAGTTAATCGGCTTTGGCTGCATGATGGCACGATATTTTTATTCATTTCAAATTATGGAACTTGGTAAGGTATTCAATAACCAAATATGATTAAAAAAATTACAAAAATATAATTATAAAATCCATGCTCTACAACATATCTTTTCCATATGTTATATATCAGTTTCATATTCAGCCAATTATTTGCAATAGCTGCTTATATTTACAGAATCTTACTGCTGCATAACTTATTTATAGAGACTCAAGTTTACTGTTGATAGACATGTATTTACTGCAAGTAATGGACTAATCTACTCATGATGACTTAAAACCGTAATAGGTATTATTTTGTAGGAAATCCAAAAACGAAGAGCACAAGAGTTTCTGCAGACTCACTTCAATGTCATGGACCCCAGAAGCAGATACCTCCTACCTCTAGAAACTGCACCCGAGGAGGGAAGTGAAATGTGCGTCTAACATCCAGCCTGCTGGAGGGAAGGTGGGAGTTCCTGTACCTGCTTTGGCAGGCCTCAGACTCCTCTTTCCTGGCACTCGTGTAAGAAAATGCTGACCTGACCATATGCTGAGCAGGTTCACTTTGCCAGCTGACTCTTCGCTCATTGAGAGACATCAGAAAGATGCCATTATGAATGGCAGAGTAAATGTTGTCTCCTGTTGAGTCTGGTTTTAGAGCGGGCTTTGATCATTTCTTCTGCCTTGCAGGTTGGATAGGTTGAAAGCTGCTCTTCAGGTATGTAGTACTTCAAGGTGGTGTAAAACTTTTTCACCTTGGCAAGCTCATTGTAAAGTCCCTGTCCTGACTTACCTGTAAATGTTTCTCAGAAATAAACTTATGCTTAATTTATTCCAGAGGAATTTATGGGCCAAAAAGAGTAATGAATTGGATCCTAATTAATTAACTGAGAATTTAGCTGTCAATTACAGCCCATAGGGAAGGCAGGATAAAAGACAATCCCAATGAATATGCAACCCAAATACAAGAGTTGGCCATTTATTTTTATGGATAAAATGAAGGAAGAGAATTGAATATGACACTTAACTAGACTTTTGAGGTATTAAAAGTCTCCATATTTTCATGTAAGATCTTATTTACAGAAGCATGCCAGGTGGTATTATAGATATATCAGGAAGAAGTAGCAATTTGTGCTTATTCAGTCTATTAGGTTAATAATAATTCCTCTGAATTATCAGAGATCATGCTGATTACTGCCTGGCTGTATTTATTCTTGGAACCGTTATGCCACTTGCACTTTTTATGATAATTATATTATTTAAGTAAGCTGCTTAATGAAAATGGGAAAATAAATAGTTACACTCTTTCAAAAACTAACTTAAATAATTTAGAAAGACTTGATAAATGTTACCAAAAAATTGTCTAATTGTGAGCTGTTAAACTATAACAAATTAGTTAAATAATGTAAAAATTTGGATTCTTCATTCAAGTTATTTCAAGAGTGCCATTAGGCCCAGGGTAGATTTTTAAAATATTTTTATTGAGAAAAGCATCAAACATTAGTAAAAGTAGAGAATTATATAATAGACTGCTATTTACTCAGCTTTATCAATTATTAAATCATAAACAATTTTGTTTCAACTGTATTCCTATAAACTTTTCCACCCTCCTTGGAGTATTTTGAAGCAAACATCGTATTGTTTCATTAGTGAATATTTCAAAATACATAACAAAGTGTAACGATTTTCAAACTTGACTAAAATATCTGTATCCTTCCTAAAAATTGACAATGAGTACTTACTATCATTAGATTGTATTTGGGTGTTTTATTTATCTCACATTTATTTTTGCAGTTTATTAAGGGATCTGAACTTTTTGGCCTTATAACTTTTCTCATCTCCTCATCAAGTATTTTGGTCCCTCTGATAAGAAACTTGAAAAAGAAAATCAAGCTAAATGATAAGTGTTTGTTTTCCTTTATTTACCTAGATAATGAGCTAATTAGTAAATATCCTCCAAACGGGACATATCAGGGATATCAGTGAGTCTCCATGAATATTTGGGGAGTATGTGTGAGGGAGCATGTCTTGCATCATTACAAGTTATATATTTTAACAAGTGTGGTAAGTTTCAAAGCATCATCCTTACTTTTATGTGTGTACATTGATCCTGTTTAGTCACTGGGAGCCTCATCAAGATAACTACAGTCACTGAGCACTTCCTCCTCTTCTGCTACCAGGCCATCTAGGCTTATTGTGTACATTTCCTGCACCAGACAAGGACCTAGATATTTTGCTACAGGGCCCTACTGACTTTTAGTGAGATGGCATTTGGTGACTGTTATTTAGAGGCTGTGGATGCTCTTTGGTGCATTAGTCCTTGCTTTTAAGATTTTGAAGAAAATTCAAGGTTGATTTTAATGAAACAAAGTAAGAAAGTATGCTACTACATTGAAATATCTGTACTATTGTGAGTTAAACATGTAAAACAGATGTCCTCAAGGAGTTTACCAAAATATAAACCTAAAATTTAATATGAATTAAATTCCAGGGCAAGTTCTGTGAGAAATGCAAGAACTGGACGTTAACACATATGTTTAGTTTATCAAAAAGTTACATGTGCATTATTGGTAGACATTTCAACAGAATTTGCTAACATGGATCTTTAAGTGGTTTGTGAACCCCACAAAACCAAGTGCAAAATTCCTGCTAATGTAATTTTTTCCTGGAAAGAGATCTCTTCCATTATGTGTTAATATCTATGACTCAACAATTTAGGAGATATTTCTCGCTATCCTTTTATTTATTTATTTTTATAATTTATTTGGCTATCATTAATCTACAATTACATGTGCAATATTATGGTTATTAAACTACCCGCCTCATCAGGTACCCCCACCAACCCCATTACAGTCACTGTCCATCAGCGTAGTGAGATGCTATAGAACCACTACTTGTCTTCTCTGAGTTGTAGAGCCCTCCCCATGCCCCCCCAACATTACATCTGCTAATCCTAATGCCCCTTTTTCCCTCTTATCCCTCCCTTCCCACCCATCATCCCCATTCCCATTCCCTTTGGTAACTATTAGTCCGTTCTTGGGTTCTGTGAGTCCGCTGCAGTTTTGTTCCTTCAGTTTTTTTCTTTGTTCTTATACTCCACATATGAGTGAAATCATTTGGTACTTGTCATTTTCCACCTGCCTTATTTCACTGAGCATAATAGCCTCTAGCTCCATCCATGTTGTTGCAAATGTTTGGATTTGTTTTCTTCTTATGGCTGAATAACATTCCATTGTGTATGTGTACCATATCTTCTTTATCCATTCATCTACTGAGGGACACTTAGGTTCCTCCCATTTCTTGGCTATTGTAAATAGTGCTGCAATGAACATAGGGGTGCATATGTCTTTTTCAAACTGGGCTGCTGAATTCTTAGGGTAAATTCCTACGAGTGGAATTCCTGGGTCAAATGGCATTTCTATTTTGAGTTTTTTGAGGAACCTCCATACTGCTTTCCACAATGGTTGAACTAATTTGCAATCCAACCAGCAGTGTAGAAGGGTTCCCTTTTCTCCGCATCCTTGCCAACATTTGTTGTTGTTTGTGTTTTGGATGGTGGCCATCCTCACTGGTGTGAGGTGATATCTCATTGTGGTTTTAATCTGCATTTCTCTGATGATTAGCGATGTGGAGCATCTTTTCATGTGCCTGTTGGCCATCTGAATTTCTTCTTTAGAGAAGTGTCTATTCATGCCCTCTGCCCATCCCTTAATTGGATTATTTGCTTTTTGTTTGTTAAGGTGTGTGAGTTCTTTATATATTTTGGAGGTCAACCCCTTTTCAGATAGGTCATTTATGAATATATTCTCCCATAGTGTAGGATGTCTTTTTGTTCTACTGATGGTGTCCTTTGCTGTGCAGAAACTTGTCATCTTGATATAGTCCCACTTGATCATTTTTGCTTTTGTTTCCCTTGCCTGGGGAGATATGTTCATGAAGAAGTCGCTCATGTTTATGTCCAAGAGATTTTTGCTTATATTTTTTTCTAAGAGTTTTACGGTTTCATGACTTACATTCAGATTTTTTATCCACCTTGAGTTTACCTTTGTGTATGGGGCTAGACAGTAGTCCAGTTTCATTCTCTTACATGTAGCGGTCCAGTTTTGCCAACACCAGCTGCTGAAGAGGCTGTCATCACCCCATTGTATACACAAGGCTCCCTTATCAAATATTAATTGACTGTATATGTTTGGGTTAATGTGTGGATTTTCTATTCTGTTCCACTGGTCTGTGGGTCTGTTTTTGTGCCAATACCAAATTTTCTTGAGTACTGTGGCTTTGTAGTAGAGCTTGAAGTCAAGGAGCGTAATTCCCCCTGTTTTATTCCTCCTTCTCAGGATTGCTTTGGCTATTCGGGGTCTTTGTGGTTCCATATGAATTTTAGAATTATTTGTTCCAGTTCTTTGAAGAAAGCTGTTCGTAGTTTGATAGGAATTGCGTTGAATCTGTAGATTGCTTTAGGTAGTATAGCCATTTTGACAATATTTATTCTTCCTAGCCAAGAGCATGGGATGCATTTCCATTTGTTAGTGTCCTCTTTAATTTCTCTTAGGAGGGTCTTGTAGTTTTCAGAGTACAGGTCTTTCACTTCCTTCGTTAGGTTTATTCCTAGGTATTTTATTCTTTTTGATGCAATTGTGAATGGAATTGTTTTTCTGATTTCTCTTTCTGTTAGTTCATAGTTAGTGTAATGGAAAGCAACAGATTTCTGTGTGTTAATTTTGCATCCTGCAACTTTGCTGAATTCAGATATTAGTTCTAGTAGTTTTGGAATGGAGTCTTTAGGGTTTTTTATGTACAGTATCATGTCATCTGCAAATAGTGACAATTTGACTTCTTCTTTACCAATCTGGATGCCTTGTATGTGTTTGTTTTGTCTGATGGCTGTGGCTACGACCTCCAGTACTATGTTGAATAACAGTGGAGAGAGTGGGCATCCCTGTCTTGTTCCTGATCTTAGATGAAAAGCTTTCAACTTCTCACTGTTAAGTATGATGTTAGCTGTGGGTTTGTCATATATGGCCTTTATGATGTTGAGGTACTTGCTGTCTATACCCATTTTGTTGAGAGTTTTAATCATGAATGGATGCTGAATTTTGTTAAATGCTTTTTCAGCATCTATGGAGATGATCATGTAGTTTTTGTTCTTTTTGTTGATGTGGTGGATGATGCTGATTGATTTTTGAATATTGTATGATCCTTGCATCCCTGGGATGAATCCCACTTGATCATGGTGTATGATCGTCTTGATGTATTTGTGAATTTGGTTTGCTAATATTTTGTTGAGTATTTTTGCATCTATGTTCATCAGGGATATTGGTCTGTAATTTTCTTTTTTGGTGAGGTCTTTGCCTGGTTTGGGTATTAGAGTGATGCTGGCTTCATAGAATGAGTTTGTAAGTATTCCCTCCTCTTCTTTTTTTCAGAAAACTTTAAGGAGAATGGGTTTTATTTCTTCTCTACATGTCTGGTAAAATTCAGATGTGAATCCATCTGACCCTTGCGTTTTATTCTTGGGTAGGTTTTTGATTACCGATTCAATTTCGTTGCTGGTGATTGTCCTGTTTAGTTTTTCTGTTTCTTGCTTGGTCAGTCTTGGAAGGTTGTATTTTTCTAAGAAGTTGTCCATTTCTTCTAGGTTTTCCAGCTTGTTAGCATATAGATTCCCATAATATTCTCTTATAATTCTTTGTATTTCTGTTGGTCCATTGTTATTTTTCCTTTCTCATTTCTGATTCTGTTTATGTGTATATATTCTCTTTTTCTCTTAATTAATCTGGCTAGGGGTTTATTTATTTTCTTAATTTTTTCAAAGAACCAGCTCTTGGTTTTATTTATTTTTTCTGTTGTTTTATTCTTTTCAATTTTATTTATTTCTCCTCTGATCTTTATTATGTCCCTCCTTTTGGTGATTTTGTGCCTTATTTGTTCTTCTTTTTCCAATTTCAGTAATTGTGTCTTTAAACTATTCGTTTGGGAATGTTCTTCTTTCTTTAAATAGGCCTGGATTGCAATATACTTTCCTCTTAAAACTGCCTTTGCTGCGTTTCACAGAAGTTGTAGCTTTGTGTTGCTGCTGTCATTAGTCTCCATATATTCTTTGATTTCTGTTTTGATTTGGTCGTTAACCCATTGATTAATTAGGAGAATGTTGTTAAGTCTCCATGTATTTGTGAACCTGTTTGATTTCTTTCTAAAATTTATTTCTAGTTTTGTACCTTTGTGATATGAGAAGTTGGTTGGTAAGATTTCAATATTTTTGAAATTACTGAGGTTCTTTTTGTGGCCTTGTATGTGGTCTATTCTGGAAAATGTTCCATGTGCACTTGAGAAGAATGTGTATACTGCTGCTTTTGGGTGCAGAGTTCTGCAGATGTCTTTTAGGTTCATCTGTTCTAGTGTGTTGTTCAGTGCCTCTGTCTTTTTATTTATTCTCTGTCTGGTTGATCTGTCCTTTGGAGTGAGTGGTGTGTTGAAGTCTCCTAAAATGAATGCATTTCTGTCTATTTCCTTCTTTAATTCTGTTAGTATTTGTTTCACATATGCTGACACTCCTGTTTTGTTTGCATATATATTTATAATGGTTATATCTTCTTGTTGGACTGACCCCTTTATCATTATGTAATGTCATTCTTTATCTCTTGCTACTTTCTTCATGTTGAAGTCTATTTTGTCTGATATAAGTACTGCAACACCTGCTTTTTTCTCTTTGTTGTTTGCACGAAATATTTTTTTCCATTGTTTCACTTTTAGTCAGTGTATATCTTTGGGTTTGAGGTGAGTCTCTTGTAAGCAGCATATAGATGGGTCTTTCTTTTTTATCCATTCTGTTACTCTGTGTCTTTTAATTAGTGCATTCAGTCCATTTACACATAGGGTGATTATCGATAGATATGTACTTATTGTCATTGCTGGCTTTAAATTCGTGGTTACCAAAGGTTCAAGGGTTGCTTCTTTACTATCTAACAATCTAACTTAACTTTCCTGTTAAGTTATTGTAAACACCGTCTGATGTTTCTTTATTTCTCTTCCTTCTTATTCTTCATCGTCCATTCTTTATATACTAGGTGTTTTATTCTTTGCCTTTAGTTAGTATTTGGATGGTCTGCTTTCTTTGCTATGATTTTATTTTCTCAGGTGACATCTTTTTAGCCTTAGGTGTGCTTCCCTCTAGAGCAATCCATTTAAGATAACCTTTGGAGGTGGTTTATGAGAGACAAAGTTTCTCACCTTTCGCTTGTCTGGAAATTGCTTTATCCCTCCCTTATTTAATGATAATTATGCTGGGTACAATACTCCTGGTTTGAGGCCCTTCTGTTTCATTATGTTAAATATATCATGCCATTCTCTTCTGGCCTGTAAAGTTTCTGTTGAGAAGTCTGATGATAGTCTCATGGGTTTTCCTTTGTAGGTGATCTTTTTCTCTCTCTAGCTGCCTTTAATACTCTGTATCTTTGATATTTGCCATTTTAATTATTATGTGTCTTGCTGTTGTCTTCCTTGGATCTCTTGTGTTGGGAGTTCTGTGGGCTTCTGTGGACTGCGAGACTATTTCCTTCCCCAACATGGGTAAGTTTTCAGCAATTATTTCTTCAAAGACACTTTCTATCGCTTTTTCTCTCTCTTCTTCCTCTGGTACTCCTATAATGCGAATATTGTTCCGTTTGGATTAGTCATACAGTTCTCTTAATATTGTTTCATTCCTAGAGATCCTTTTATCTCTCTCTGCCTCAGTTTCTCTGTATTCCTGTTCTCTGATTTCTATTCCATTAACAGTCTCTTGCATCTCACCCAGTCTGCTGTTAAGTTCATCTATCACTTGTCTGAGTTCTGCATTGTCTTTCCTCACTTCCTTCACTTCCTCCCTCAGCTCTTGCACATTTCTCTGTAGATCCATTCGTATGTTTATGACTTTTATTCTGAATTCTTTTTCAGGAAGACTGCATTTCTATCCCTTCAGGCTCCCTCTCTGGGATTGTCTGGTTGATCTTAGTCTGTACCATATTCCTCTCTCTTTTCATCGCTATAGTAGTTGCCACCTATGTCATCTGGGTTCTTTAAGACTGCCTCGCAGGGTGCTGAGTCCTCTCAGGTGTAGCTGCAGGCTGTGTGCTTTCCTGTATCTTCTGGCCTCTTTTTTAGGAATAGTTGTACTTGTTGTATTTTCATAAATACATATGGTTTTGGGAGGAGATTTCCACCGCCCTGTTCATGCCGCCATCTTCCCGGAAGTCCCTTCTCACTATCCTTTTAGTTGCTCCTTTAATTTCTACTTTATCAGTCAACAAATGAAGTAATTGTTATATGACATAATTACACTTTACATGGGCACTGATTTTAAATATTCTTTCACCTAGTACTTGCAGACTTCATTTGTGTGTTTTGATGTTATGACAGAAATATGCATGTTTTCCTTTTTTACTATTTTATTTTATGTATTATGAATTAATATTACATTTGTCTCATTTAATATTCTGCTTTTTTGTAATAAATATCATACATGCATTTAAAAAGATGTATTTACCTTCTATAACTTATTTAGTACTTTATAATATTTCTATTTTATTTCACACAATACGTATTTCTCATAAAAAGCACACAACTGGGTTTGTTTCTATTTTAATTCAATATAAGATTATTTAATTTTTAAAACAAATAAAAGAACATGGCAGTCACTAGATCTAGTACTCTAATCATAAAACTTGGGGTGAGATGTGTATTCTATTGCAAAGAAATTGTTTTGCAGAATAAAAATAAAAAAACACCTTAATTATTAAAAACTATTAACTATTAAAAAAACACTAAACTATTTACTCTTAAGTAAGGCCTGAATAGAATGTCCATGGAAAGATTTGTGCATGAATCTAAGAAAGTTCAGTGGGAGTGTAGGATGGGTCTGGATCCAAGGAGCAGCTATGTAAATTCCCTTAGACAAGGGAAATCATCCCATGATATACCTTACATGTTCACTTCTTATTCCTATGAAATTATAAATAATGTTCCCATCATAGCTACAGTGAAAGAAATAAAAAATGACAAAGCAAAGAAACTTGGAAAAAAGGGAAATAAAAGCTCTAAGCATGAGTTACACTACAGCTATAATTTCAAGTACTTGTACAATTTGGGTTTCTTTGGGAAAATCCAGGTTGAATTTCCCATTAACTGGATCATTTGACTCAATTACAATAATTTAAGTACATTTTAATTTGCATTATGATTGTCATTTCTTATAACATTAAATCTGACTCTAAAACAAAAAGAATCTCAAATAGTTGATAATTGGTTGAATGTGAAGAGGTTGGAAGGGAGACTTCAAAAAGCTGTGGGCTTCTTAGATCTAAACTCTCATTAAGAGTAAAATGATGTATATGTTTGTCATTATAGGGTATTATGCATTTACTTTAAATGTATTTATAGCGTTTGGGATAATAAGATTATCTTAATAAGATTTTTCTAACTCATTTAAAAAAGAACAGAAAGCTATAAGCATGAAAAAAAAAAACATAGAATTCATACCTTAGTTCAGCTTTGAATGTGGAAAGGTGTTGTAGTAGGCTATCTCAGAGGATCCTAAATCCAATGGCAAGTATCTGGACAAGAGACCCACATTGTTGAGAGACACAGAGGAGATGGTAGAGACTGGAGTGATGTGCTATGAGCTAAGGGAAGCTGAGGACTGCAGGACCCACACAAGCTAGGAGAGGCAAGGAACTCTCTCCCCTAGATCTTCCAGAGGGCCTGTGGCCTGTGGACATGCTGACTTCAGGCTTGTGGTCTCCAAGGACCTTCCTGAAATTGGCCACAAGGAAACTGGGTCACATACAGGGACTTCCCCTCCCTCCCGCCCTCTGCTAAACATAGACACTAGATGGATGTGTAAAAAGAGAATTACTACCAAGGGCCCCAACAAAGAATTCCTCCAAATGTGAAATTCTGAGATCATGGGGACAGAAACCTCTTGTAGATTGACTCCAAAGTAGTTAAAAAGGAAAGAAAAGGGGTCAGTGCCCTGATAGGAAGCCAGCTTGGCTGGTACAAGGCAACATCATGTCCCAAACATGGAGATGGTATAGGAAACTTTCAGTCAGGAAAACCCTCAAAAGTGGCTTTTGTGATTCACATCTGCGTTAATGGTGTATTCTCCACAGAATGCAAAACTGAAAAATGTGGTCTTTTCATTCAAGTTTGTATTTGAATACCTGTACTGAAACCTTCCAAGAAATAATTTACTGCTACATTCTTTATTAAAAATTTCAATCTTTGGTGAGTAGTCCTCAAATTGCCAAGATATTTATATTGGGGTTATCTTAAATGCAAATATAAATATGCAACTGAAATATCAGCTTTCTGTGTATTTGTGTGTGCAAAACTATGGTCCCTTAAAACACAGTGCATTTAAAATGATGGACCAATTTAGAAATACCTAATGATTCTTGAAATTACATTACTTGACCTCATTAACTAACTTTTGAAGATAGTTCTAATGCAATATTGAGATAAAAATTATCTGTAATTATATAGATTATACACCTATATATAATTATATATTATACACTAAGATATATACATATACACATATATATATATATACACACACACATATATATATATAAAATTACCAGTGAGGAAAAGAAAAACAATCAGAAACTCCCATTACAATCTTTTCATATGACACTGTTGGAACAATTACATGATTATTTATGATCTGTTACTTTCAACTAACCCTCTTTATTTGTTTCTGCTTTTAAACTTTTAATTTTGAAATATTTTTATTTAAGAAAAATGTGCAAATATAGTACAGAGGCTTCTTACATAGCTTGAACCCATCTTCCCCTAATCCTAACGTAACTGTGATGTTTATCAACTACACAATATACTCTGTCACAATATTAACTGAACTGTGACTTCACCGGTTGTCTCCCTGATGAGATACTTCTGTTCCAGGATCAAATCCAAAGTACCACATTGCCTTTATTGCTGTATCTCCTTAGTCCCTCCCATTTGTGACTTCGACATTTTTGAAAAGTAAGGGTCAGATATTCTGTGGAAGGTACTGCAGTTTGGGTTTACCTGTTTTCTCTTGACTAGACTTGGATTGTGATTTTTTGATAAAAATACCGCAGTGGCGAAGCCACACTTGTTACTGGGAAGTAAACTGGGGCCATCTGTTAGGGCCATGTCTACCAGGTTTCTCACTGTAAAGCTAGTGTTCTCCCCTTTCCCTACTCTATCCAGCTCGTTCTTGAGGGGAACAGTATCCAAGAATCTGTGGACATGTTGGAAACTCTGCAGTAATTACAAACTGTGCTCTGGAGTTAACCTGGACTATGCAATTAACCTGTTTCTAAAAGTTTTGCCACTGATTTTGCCATTCATCTAAGGACACTTATGACTGTTGTGTTAGTGGAGATATTCTATTGGCATCATTATTTCTATGATGGCAGTAAGACGTGTCCCTTTCCTTCCAGTTAAAATTCATTCCATCATTTATTTGTATCGGTTTAGGCTCATAGATATTTGCAATATTCTTTGTGTATCATTACTTATTTTGTTGCTAAACAGTTTTCAGCCTTGGCCAGTAGGAGCTGTTTCAGGTATCTTCCTCTGTCCCTTTGGTCAAGAATCAATCATTTTTTTTTCTCCCCCTCCCTTTCAAGCGCTCACTTTCTTACTTTCTGGCTTCTCTGTCCCATCTTGCATTTTCCCTGTCCTGCACTAGAATAAATCATTTCTCAAATGAGCTGACAACTTTGGCTATAAAGATTATAATAAAAGCTGTGGTATAGGCCTTTTAGAAGGCAACAGAACATAAGAATAGGTTCACAGGGAAATGAACAGACAAACATTAAAACAGTGGGTAGTGCCTGTTCCTGGAGAACAGAGTGGGGAAGATGGCAGAGAAAATCAAGGGCAGCGCTGTCCTCTCTCTGCTCTTTCTCCTTCCTCTCATTCCCTTCAACTGTCTTTTCCTCTACCCGTTTCATCTTCCTTTCCTCTCTTTTTCTTTCCTAAACCCCGATTTCTGCTTGAGCTTCGCTGAGGCCAGGCGTCATACTCTGTGATCTCTATCTTCGTGCATTTGTTGAGGTCTGCCTTAATATCTAGTCTCTGGTAAGCTGTGCATTTGAAAAGATTCTGTATTCAAGTTTGGAGTTACTGTATTCCTTAATACCAACTGACCTGGTTTTTAAATCAGGTTGTGTGAGTCATCAGGGATCTTGAAATTGCTATTGGACTGGACTGTTTGGTATGGAAAGAGGTACAGGCAAATCCCTTCAAATGATTCTTTTTATCCTTCCTTCTGTCTTTTATTTCTTTCTATATTATGAAGCCTGTTATCAGGTGCACAAAACATTTAGAATTGTTAAATATTTCTGGTGATTTGAATATTTATTATTATGACAATGTCCATCTTTATCACTAATAATTTTTTCACATTTTTTGTTTGATATCACAGTAGTAAATTAGTATAGTGTGTCTAGCATTTTTTTGTGTGTTTTTCTGGCATACATATTTCCATTCTTTCATTTCCATCATCTTTATATCCTTAAACATTTATGTATTTCTAAATGAAACATATAGTTTTTGTATTCAGTCTGGCAATCTTAGTTTTTATACGCCATTTATATTTAATTTGAAAATTGGTATCTTTGACCATCATACACTCCCTCTACATATTTGTTTTACTTCTCCAACTTACTGTATATCCTTTTTTTGTTACTTATTACTATCTTTTTAGTTCAGAGTATTGTTTATTATTTTAATTGTTCCTATTCTCTATTATTGTTCTTTTTTATTGTAGATACCCCAGCAGTTAACCTCGCTGTAATTTAGTTCCTGCTTAAACTTAATCTGTAACCGAAACCAATCTAAGAGAAAAGAACCATAGGTACTGCGGCTTGGAATCTGGTGTGAGTCATGAGTAGTGTGACAAGGACCGCAAACAGTTCTCGTGATGCTTTCCGAGGCAAACCCAGATAAGGAACACACCCTGAGACTCACGTGGCCGGATGACTTGAGGAGACATAAGAGAAGTCTTAAAAAGATTAGTTTGCAATTGTTTAGCTTGATGATAAAATTTATCCTACAATCCTGTCTTTTTGCTTGCTGTAACTTAATAAAAGCACAGGGGAGCGCTGCCCTGGTGCTTAGTCTCTAAAGGAAGTCTAAGCCCTCTGCATTAAACATCATTCTGACTCAGTTTCTCCTTTTTGTGGTCCCCAACTGCAACAGTTTACATATTTTATTGTCTTATTTCCTCCAATTCCTGGTTATGTATTATTTTTTCTGGTTAATGATTATGAAAATATTGAATTAATTTACAGCATAAGGTGGTATTATTTTCCTCCAGAAAGGGTTTACTTTCCTTTTGACAAGTGATTAAGGACTGGCAAACATGGACAGTGTTAATCCAGTTAAGAATTGAGGTACTCTTACTCTGTCCCTGTAAGAGTGCCTGTAGGTCCCCTGTGGCCTCCCTAAAGCCCTGGGTACAGGGAGGGTGGGACCCTGGGTCACCTTATCCCTGAGTTTGCCCAAAGTTCTTTGTCTTTCTCAGCAGCCTCACCTTAAATCAGCATATGGTTGGGGGGAAAGTTTTCCAAGTAACAACCTTATCTATATTCTAATACATTATCTTCTTATATTTGGCACATATTTTCTACACTCACTGAATATTTCTAATCTCGTTTTCTAATCTCATTAGATTGGGTCACTTAGTTTCTGGTGTTGGAAGTAAATCTATTAAACCAAGTTACATGGGCTTCTATCATGAGGTAAAACAATTTGTTGGCTTTTTCCTTCAAGTTGGAATCTTAAAGCCATTGTATCAACTTATTCCCAAATACTGGTGTGAAAATTATGATGCATTGATAATTGAATGTAATGGAGTGATCTGAATTAGCTGAGTTTTCTCTCCTCTGGCATTCCTAGACAATGAAGTATGTGTCATGCCTTGTAGATTGGCAGACCCTGGAAATAAACTATGTGTATGTCTTGAGGGGAATACTACTCATTGCTGTAACTTTTCATCTTTGTCTGTTTTGTAAGAAGTCAGATGTGGTGAAAGCTACTGTTCCTCCTCTGCTTTTGTTTATGAAGATGTCAGAATAGGTCACTGACTGACCCTCAGTCCTTTTTAAACAAGGTAAACTTAATTCTAGGTTTTCTGGCAAGCAACTGTGGCAACAAGTGCTACAGCCTAGAGGCTATCAGTCTTTTCAGATTCCTAGGCTGATTCTAAAATGTCCATGGCTTAGATTTCTAGGTACCTTGGCATACTTTCCTTCTGCTTTTAATTTGCAGAAATTAAGACCAAGCCTCTCCTGTTCTAGTAAGGGCCTCACTGTGTTTTCCAATGTTATCTAAAAAATATTCCTATTGTTTTCTCTGCTTGTGGAGTCTACATTTCAAAAAATTCTAGGCCTCCAGGAAGAAGTGTCATTAGCTACCCTGAAAGAAACCTTTTTTCTCAAGCTATGTTAAGTTCTAAGTATTTTGGTTATTAAGTGTTTCTAGTACATGTTTTCCTCTTGAATGTATCAATATGGAAATGCACTGAAATAAGTTTAAATTGGTTATTTTATATCTAAAATATATGCTGCATTATGATCTGAATGAAAGATTCAGAATAAACCTCTCCTTAATTCACGATAGTTTTCCTGAACACTTAAAAATAGGGTGGTAACATATCCTTATATTTCTTTCATTTAGTCAGATAAAGTCATAACTAACCAAGCAGCAAGATGATTTGGTGAATATGTCTAAAGTGTTATGCAGCATAACATTCAGGCTGCAGCAGCCTAGCTTATGAATACCTGAGAACATGTAAAAGTAAGAACTAAAGTGCTCCAAGTGTCACTATTTCTAAAATCAAATTGTGCATTTGTCTCTATTTTCAAATAATGATAAATAAAAATATTTTCTCTGTTTAGAACATGGACCTTCAGTATAAAATATGCAATTAAATAAAATTTGGGTATAGATGAGATTATTTCCTTCCTCTTCTGCAACAATTATTATTTATGATGTGTCATTTCTTTCACAAAAATATGTCTTGAATCTTGCTTTTCCATCACCTTAGTCCAGCCACAGGCATTTTTCACCTAGATTGCTTCCAGAGACTCCTAAATCTTCACCCTGATTTTTCTCTTGGCTTCCTCATCCACTCAGTCTGCAAACAAATGTCAGAGCAATCTTTATAAATATAAATCAAATTAAGCCATTATCGGATGAGAACCTTGAGTACATGATGGACTCGTACTGTTTTTGTCTCCTCATCACCTGGTATCTGCTCCTCTACCCGCATCTATCATCAGTTCATTGTGTTCACTTCCAGCCTTCTTTCTACATAGTTAATACTTTGCAACAAATAAAAATAATGGTCATGTCTATTGTTTTTAAAATGTAATCACAGAATTTTAAGCACTCTTGTAGGAAGAAAGCATCTAACCCACAGAGAAAAGCGGAAAAAGTCTACCAAAAAAGCTGATCTCCTAAACAGCTTAAATGGGAGTCTATTCTTGAGGATAAAATGCAAACAAAATCAAATTACAATGACAGCTGGAGCTCCTGTGCCATGTTGCCTAGGCTTTTTGAGTGTAATTTTTCTTGGACGAATTCATCACAGGGTTTTGGAACTCAGATGGAGAAAATCAAGAAAAGCAATAATGAGAGATTTAAGTTTAATAATAATATAAACTAGCCAACACTTAGTCCTCAGCCTATGCCAGTCTTTGCTATAAGTGTTTTGTGTGTACCGACACATTTATTTCTCACACCAGCCCCTTAGGGATGGACTTGGGGTAGATACTTTTCAAGGCTATCGAAAATGATTTGAAAGATGGTGCTGGAACTTTGAAAATTGCATTTCTAACACTCCTTTTTTTATTTTATTTTAATATTTTGGTATCATTAATATACACTTACATGAACAACAGTGTGGTTACTAGATTCCCCCTATTATCAAGTCCCCTGCACATACCCCATTACAGTCACTGTCCATTAGTGTAGTTAGATGCTATAGAATCATTATTTGGCTTTTCTGTGCTATACTGCCCTCCCAGTACCCACCCCCCACGTTATGTGTGCTAATTGTAATGCACTATTTTCCCCTTCTCCCTCCCTTCACACCCATTCTCCCCAGGCCCTTTCCCTTTGGTAACTGTTAGTCCATTGTTGGGTTCTGTGAGTCTGCTGCTGTTGTGTCCCTTCAGTTTTTTCTTTGTTCTTATACTCCACTGATGAGTGAAATCATTTGCTACTTGTCTTTCTCCACCTGGTTTATTTCACTGAGCGTAATACCCTATAGCTCCATCCACGTTGTTGCAAATGGTAGGATTTGTTTTCTTCTCATGGCTGAATAATATTCCATTGTGTATATGTACCACATCTTCTTTATCCATTCATCTACTGATGGACACTTAGGTTGCTTCCATTTCTTGGCTATTGTAAATAGTGCTGTGATAAACATAGGGGTGCATATGTCTTTTTCAAACTGGGCTGCTGCATTCTTAGGGTGAATTCCTAGGAGTGGAATTCCTGGGTCAAATGGTATTTCTATTTTTAGTTTTTTGACAAACCTCCATACTGTTTTCCTCAACAGTTGAACTAATTTACATTCCCACTACCAGTGTAGTAGAGTTCCCCTTTCTCCACATCCTCACCAACATTTGTTGTTTGTCTTTTGGATGTTAGCCATCCTAACTGGTATGAGGTGATATCTCATTGTGGTTTTAGTTTGCATTTCTCTGATGATTAGCAGTGTGGAGCATCTTTTCGTGTGCCTATTTGGCCATCTGAATTTCTTCTTTGGAGAAGTGTCTGTTCAGATCCTCTGCCCATTATTAATTGGGTTATTTGTTTTTTGTTCGTTGAGGTGAGGGAGCTCTTTGTATATCTTGGATGTCAACCCCTTATCAGATATGTCATTTATGAATACATTCTCCCATACTGTAGGATGTCTTTTTGTTCTACTGATGGTGTCCTTTGCTGTACAGAAGCTTTTTAGTTGGATATAGTCCCACTTGTTCATTTTTGCTTTTGTTTCCCTTGCCTGGGGAGATATGTTCATGAAGAAGTTGCTCATGTTTATATTCAGGAGAGTTTTGCCTATATTTTCTTCTAAGACTTTTATGGTTTCAAGACTTACATTCAGGTGTTTGATCCATTTCAAGTTTATTTTGTGTATGGATTTAGACAGTAATCCAGTTTCTTTCTCTTACATGTAGGTGTCCAGTTTTGCCAACACCAGCTGTTGAAGAGGCTGTCATTTCCCCATTGTATATCCATGGCTCCTTTATCATATATTAATTGACCATATATATTTGGGTTTATATTTGGGGTCTCTATTCTGTTCCACTGGTCTATGGGTCTGTTCTTGTGCCAGTACCAAATTGTCTTGATTACTGTGGCTTTGTAGTAGAGCTTGAAGTTGGGAAGCGAGAGCCGCCCTGCTTTGTTCTTCCTTCTCACAATTGCTTTGGCTACTTGGTGTCTTTTGTGGTTCCATATGAATTTTAGAACCATTTGTTCCAGTTCATTGAAGAATGCTGTCAGTATATTGATAGGGATTGCATTGAATCTGTAGGTTGCTTTAGGCAGGATGGCCATTTTAACAATATTAATTCTTCCTACCCAAGAGCATGGGATGAATTTCCATTTATTAGTATCCTCTTAATTTTCTCTTAGGAGTGTCTTGTAGTTTTCAGGGTTTCGGTCTTTCACTCCCTTGGTTAGGTTTATTCCTAGGTATTTTATTCTTTTTGATGCAATTGTGAATGGAATTGTTTTCCTGATTTCTCTTTCTCCTAGTTCATCATGCAACAGATTTCTGTGTATTAATTTTGTATCATACAACTTTGCTGAATTCAGATATTAGTTCTAGTAGTTCTGCAGTGGATTCTTTAGGGTTTTAATGTATAATATCATGTGATCTGCAAACAGGGACAGTTTGACTCTTCCTTACCTATCTGGATGCCTTTTATTTCTTTGTTTTGTCTGATTGTCGTGGCTAGGACCTCCAGTAGTATGTTGGATAAAAGCTCGAGAATGGGCATCCTTGTCTTGTTCCCAATCTTAGGGGAAAAGCTTTCAACTTTTCACTGTTAAGTTTGATGCTGGCTATGGGTTTGTCATATTTGGCCTTTATTTTGTTGAGGTACTTGCACTCTATACCCATTTTGTTGAGTTTTTATCATTAATGGATGTTGAATTTTGTCAAATGCTTTTTCAGCATCTATGGAAATGATTGTGTGTTTTTTTCCTTCTTTTTGTTGATGTGGTGGATGATGTTGATAGAATTTTGAATGTTGTACCATCCTTGCCTCCCTGGGATGGATCCCATTTGATCATTGTGTATTATCCTCTTGATGTATTTTTGAATTCGGTTTGCTAATATTTTGTTGAGTATTTTTGCATCTATGTTCATCAGGGATATTGGTCTGTAGTTTTCTTTTTTTGTGGTGTCTTTGCCTGGTTTTGGTATTAGAGTGGTGCTGGCATTATAGAATGAGTTTGGAAGTATTCCCTTCTCTTCTATTTTTTGGAAAACTTTAGGGAGAATGAGTATTATGTCTTCTCTAAATGTCTGATAAAATTCAGCAGTGAATCCATCTGGTATGGGGGTTTTGTTCTAGGTAGTTTTTTGATTATCAATTCAATTACATTGCTGGTAATTGTTCTGTTTAGATTTTCTGTTTCTTTCTGGGTCAGTCTTGAAAGCTTGTATTTTTCTGGAAAGT
The DNA here is from genome assembly GCA_032199065.1 of Smutsia gigantea. NCBI lineage: Eukaryota > Metazoa > Chordata > Mammalia > Pholidota > Manidae > Smutsia > Smutsia gigantea. The sequence goes on from JAVSCE010019575.1 coordinate 319,138, forward strand.
TGTCCATTTCTTCTAAGTTATCCAGTTTGTTAGCATATAGATTTTCATAGTATTCTCTATAATTCTTTGTATATCTATGGTGTCTTTCATGATTTTTCCTTTATCATTTCTGAATCTGTTTATGTGTGTAGATTCTCTTTTTTTCTTAATAATAAACCTGGCTAGGGGTTTATCTATTTTGTTTGTTTTCTCAGAGAACCAGCTCTTGGTTTCATTAATTTTTTCTATTGTTTTATTCTTCTCAATTTTATTTATTTCTTCTCTGATCTTTTTTTGTCCCTCCTTCTACTGACTTTGGGCCTCATTTGTTCTTCTTTCTCTACTTTCAATAATTGTGAATTTAGACTATTCTTTTGGGATTGTTCTTCCTTCTTTAAATAGGCCTGGATTGCTATATACTTGCCTCTTAGAACTGCCTTCACTACATCCCACAGAAGTTGGGGCATTGTCCAGGTGTTTTTGTTTGTCTCCATATATTGCTTGATCTCTGTTTTAATTTGGTCATTGATCCACTGATTATTTAGGAGCACATTGTTAAGCCTCCATGTGTTTGTGAACCTTTTTGTTTTCTTTGTACAATTCACTTCTATTTTTATACCCTTGTGATATGAGAAGTTGGTTGGTACAATTTCAGTCTTTTTGAATTTACTGAGGCTCTTTCTGTGGCTGAGTATGTGGTTTATTCTGGAAAATGTTCTGTGTGCACTTGAAAAGAATGTGTACCCTACTTCTTTTGGATGGAGTGTTCTGTAGATGTCTTTTAGGTCCCTCTGTTCTAGTGTGTTGTTCAGTGCACCTGTTTCTTTACTTATTTTCTGTCTGGTTGATCTATCTTTTGGAGTGAGTGGGTGTTGAAGTTTCCTGGAATGAATGCATTACATTTTATTTCCCCTTTTAATTCTGTTAGCATTTGTTTCACATAGGTAGGTGCTCCTGTTTTGGGTGCATAGATACTTATAATGGTTATATCCTCTTGTTGGATTGACCCCTTTATTGTTATGTAATGTATTTCTTTGTCTCTTGTGACTTGTTTTTTTCTGAAGTCTATTTTGTCTGATACAAGTACTGCAGCTCCTGCTTTTTTCTCCCTATTAGTTGCATGAAATGCCTTTTTCCATCCTTTCACTTTTAGTCTGCGTATGTCTTTGGGTTTGAAGTGAGTCTCTTGTAGGCAGCATATAGATGGTTCTTGTTTTTTTATCCATTCAGTGACTCTATGTCTTTTGATTGGTGCATTCAGTCCATTTACATTTAGGTTGATTATTGATACATATGTACTTATTGCCATTGCAGGCTTTAAACTGATGGTTAACAAATGTTCTAGGGTAACTTCCTTTCTATCTAAGAGTCTAACTTAACTCACTTAGTATGCTATTACAAACACAATCTAAACGTTCTTTTTTTTCCCCTCTTTTTCTTCCTCCTCCATTCTTTATATATTAGGTATCATATTCTTTACTCTTTGTCTATCCCTTTTTATTACCTCTGGTCACAGCTCTTTAATGTTAGAAACACTTCCATCTATAACAGTCCCTCCAAAATACAGTGTAGAGATGGTTTGTGGGAGCTAAAAATTCTTTCAGCTTTTGCTTATTTGGAAATTGTTTAATCCCTCCTTCAAATTTAAATGATAACCTTGCTAGGTAAAGTATTCTTGGTTCCAGGTCCTTCTGCTTCATTGCATTAAATATATCATGCCACTCCTTTCTGGTCTGCAAGGTTTCTGCTGAGAAGTATGATGATAGCCTGATGGGTTTTCCTTTGTATGTGATCTTATTTCTCTTTCTGGCCGCTTTTAATAGTCTGTCCTCATCCTTGATCTGTGCCTTTTTAATTATTATATGTCTTGGTGTTGTCCCTTGTGTTGGGAGATCTGTGTACCTCCATGTCTTGAGAGAGTATCTCCTTTCCCAGATTGAGGAAGTTTTCAACAATTACTTCCTCAAAGACACTTTCTATCTCTTTTTCTCTCTTTTCTTCTTCTGGTACCCCTATAATACGAATATTGTTCTGTTTGAATTGGTCACACAGTTCTGTCAGTATTCTTTCATTATTAGAAATCCTTTTTTCTATCTGTACCTTAGCTTCTTTGTAATCCTCTTCCCTAATTTCTATTTCATTTATCATCTCCTCCACCATATCTAATCTGCTTTTAATATCCTTCATTGTGTTGTTTAATGATTAGATCTCCACCCTAAATTCGTTCCTGCATTTTTGAATATTTTTCTGTTCCTCCATGAGCATGTTAATGATTTTTATTTTGAAATCTCTGTCAGGAAGATTAATGAGGTCGTTTTCATTTGAATCTTTCTCAGGTGTATTCATAATTTTGCTTTGAACCAGGTTCCTTGACATTTCATAATTTGTCTTTGGTGCCCTCTAGTTCCCAGAACCTCTACTCTATGGAGCTGCTCAGCCCCTGGAGCAATGTCGGGGGTCACAGGGGAGCGCTGTTGTTGCTTGGGGGAGGAAAGAGCTGTTTTCTGCTTCCCAGCTGCTATGCCTATCTCCACTGCCAGAACCAGTGGGCCAAACGCACAGGTGTAAGCCTCTATGCTTTGTGTTTGCAGCTGTCATAGGCAGGGCTTACCTCTGGCTGGCCTGACATCAGGGCAGGGGCTGCCAGTTTGTGAGCCTGAACCTCATGCAGGCTAGCTGTGAGGAAGACCCAGCAGGCTCTGTATCATGGTTGGGGGCATTGGAGCTGCATAGCCAGCCAGGGGGATCTAGCGCCTGAAGCTTATTTAAGTTCCCAACCTGCTGGGCAGAGTGCACCCAGACAATTTTGTCTACCTGTCCCTTCTCCTGGGCAGTAAGCTCTGTGCAGTCTTCGCCCCTTTAGCAGCTCTGTCACTTTTAGGAAGTCTCTCAGACTGCCTTGTCCAGAGCAGCTAGATATTGATCCCTGTTTTCCACAAGCAGCTGGAATCTCTGTCTCTCCAGGTATTCTGCCTGTCTTAGCCTTCCAACTGTACTAAATCACCAGAGCACCATGTAATGTAGGTTCATCATCCCAGGGCAGATCTCCAGAGCTTGGTGTTCAACAGTCCCAGGCCTCCACTCCCTCTCTGCTCTGTCTCTTTTCCTTCTCCAGTGAGCTGGGGTGGGGGAAGGCTTTGGGCCCTGCCCCATCACAGCATTGGTGCGTTACCCTGTGTCATGGGGTCTTCTCTTTTCTCCAGGTTTATGCAGTCTGGTGCAGCTTTCTTTCCTGTTGCTCTTCCAGGATTAGTTGTATTAAATTGTTTTCATAATTATATGTGGTTTTAGAAAGATGTCTCTGTCTCATCTCTCACACTGCCATCTTTAATCCAACCTAACTTGCTTCCTTTCTGAAATTAGTGGTGACTCACAGAATACTCGAAATGCCACAGCCACCTGGGGAAGAGGAAAATTTGGCAGATTTTTCCCCTGACGTGAAGTCTTGATGTGCCGGACTGGGCCAATCAGGAAAGGATGGCCTCTAATACTCCTTTATCTGTTGGCTTTCTGCTGGGTTCTCCCCATGGGATGGGAGGTCCTTTCTTCCTCCAGTGCTAGGGACCATACATGGTTCCTGAGTTTATTCATCTCTGGGTAACTTTAGCATGGGTTTACTGATTTTTCAGCTTTCCCATGTCTGTGTAACCAGTTTTCCATGTTAGATTTCCAAAGCCTGAAACATCTAGGTTTATGCTGACTTAACCTGACTGTTGAAGTATTATTCTCATTTCCGTTTCACTGATGAGAAACTAGTATAAGAGGGTTAAGTGACTTATTCAGTGTCAAACAACTAGTAAGTGGCAGAGCTAGGATTAGAACCAAGTAATCTGGCTTCAGAGTTGATTGCCAGAATTGAAATAGTCTGCATCTTTATATCATATTTATAACCATATTATAGAACCTCTTACATGGGTAATGCAAGGAATAGTATGAATAGTATACATAAAATTATATGTATGCATAGATAATTTCTTCTTATCTGCAGTAATAAAAATCAAGTTTTTAAAGACTAGAGAAATCAGACAATAACCATGACACATATTTCAGGTAGAAGATTCAGGTTACAATGCAGTAGTTATGGAGAGATCACCATATCATTGAGAGAATAATATAACATGGTCACACATAAAAGGGGACTGTGGTGGGCAGAGAAAATGGACAGTAGTTATAATTTAAAGATCTAAGTTTTCTTGAATTACAAGAAAAAGAAAGAAGGCAATAAGGTTGGCACAAATTCATTATGTGGTTTGGCATGACTTCAATTTTTTTTGTTTTTAATTTCATGCTTGATTTTCTGTGTTTTCTAAAGTCTTCAATGTATTAAACGACAAAAATGTTTTTTAACATAATTTCACAAGAATTTCATAACAAAAATACTGTATATTATATTTGCTAATAAAGTAGGAATTAGAACTGCCTATTAGGTTCTCAATTATACAAAAGACTGACAACATTTAAAAACATAAAAATATCAATAATGGAATGTTATGGGGTTCTATGATGGGCTATTTTATATCTTTATACTTGTCTCTTCTATGGATTATTCTGGTGAGCAGTGAAAAGTTCTTTGAATTAATGCTTTTATAATTTTCCAATTGTGTTCATAACTTCCCTCTTTTTAAGCAATCCTTATTGTATTTAATAGTTACTCTTTTAAGAAAAAGTCTAACTCCAGTTTTGAGTACTTTCCTCCAAACTCATATTTAATGTAGGACAACAGAAATCGTATTTTAGTTATATTGTTTATCCCATGAAAGATTGGCCCATTTTGAATACACATTGTTGCAATTGCTTGGTTTTTGCCACCACCACATTTAGGCACTAACAACAGGTTGACAAATGGCATCGCTGCAGCTGATCACAGAAGCACACTGCACAGGACCATCAGTCTCCCACAGGCAAGTCAGAGCAAGAGAGCTAATTTTGCTGTATAGATCCCATTGTGCAGACAGAAAGACTGCCAAGGGGGTAGGTTCATTTCCTATTTTGTTTCTTCTGTGCATCATGAACTCACTCAGAAATAAAATGGGGTCTTCATTATCTCTGTGTTACCAGCCTTTCAAGTAGGGCCTGGACCCCTAAGTGATGGTATATTCTTGAATGAATGACTGGTGGATGAACAAGAGAACTTTCAGGTGAAAGTTCCACTTAATCAGGTGGGAAGGAAAAGGCTTCTAGATGAAAAAATACAGAAGGAACACTTCTAGAAAGAGTGGATCAGTGAATGTTTTCCAGACCCTATGATCTTCCTAGGATTATGTGGTTACTTGTAGAGAACAGCCTTTGTCCAGGATGCAATGCCCTGCTATAATGGTCACCCTGTCCGCTACAGGTCCTGTAGCCTCAGACAATATCTTTATCTTAATTGTTTTATTGGCCTCAGGTTTTCCTGATTACTCCAACCAAGTCCATATATGCATAAGCCTGGATAAGCCCTTAAAAGGAGCTATATAAATGTTAAGTAATTAGGAAATCTTTTTACATGTTAAAGAATTTTTTTTAAAGATGTAGTAGTGTCAGAGTCCCTACTGCGGACAATCACGAACAGAGATCACAGCTTCTAAAATAATGGGTTATGGTTATGGAGCCTAATGTTCTATTTGTTATTTTAATTATGAAACTCTGTCAAATAGCTTTGGCCTGTGTCCCAAAACTACAACATATTGCTGGAAAGAAACAACTTCATAGAACATGTCATGTTGTATGTCCTTTTCTGAAATTAAAAATAAATAACATATGAATTGTGTCTCATTTGTATAAACTAACCAGAAAAGAATGAAATGTAAATGATATTGAAAACAGCTGAGTAGAATAATGTATTTTAGGGAAGTCGTATGCACATGAAGTGTAATGATATTTCTCTCCATTAGCTACAGCTTAAACTCAAAACATGCTCCATTAGGTTAACTGCAAAGTTGTAAAAAAATCCAGCATTATGAAAGAATTAAACTATCTTGAAATCAAGGGTGAATATATGCAGTTCACGAAGGTAATATTAAATGCCATCTCATAAGAATGTCAATGCACCAGCTACCTTTTTATGTAATCAAGTTAATTCAAATCTCAGTGCTAGTTACCGTTTTAACTATTGTTTCTATAGAGTTTCCTAAAAATTGCAACTTGCTATTAAGAAGGAAGTTCACAGAACTGAAGAATTATAGAAGTCATACACAAACATAACTGAAGTTTATTTGGCTAGTGAGGAAGAAAATTTAAGTGTGAAGTCCTTAGAAATGGACCATTCTAATCCGTTCATTTTCCAGGGAATAAAGGATGATACAGGACGTTTATACTCAGGGTCATACTAATGGAATGCGGCAAAGCTGAAACAAAACTATGGTCTCTTTACCCTTCACTCTAAAAGGTCTCAAAGCCGACTGATGGGACGCTGTGCTGTGTATCCCTGTGTCTGCATGTATGTACTCCAGTGCTACCAGGAATGCTTTCTCAAAGCCATATAGACATGAGAAACTGAGACAGGGACTGTGGGTGTAGTTAGAGTAGGGGGAGGGCCTCTGGAAAAAGCAAGGCAGAATATTTGCAGTCAGAGCAATGTAACTACATGCAAGGAAACCCCATTCCAAAACTCTGTGTTAAACATTAAGCTCCAGGGTCATTCTTCACTAAGATCAGTTGGTGTTCCCCAGATAAAGAAGAGTAGCACATGCTGTTATTATGCTAATCATTTGTAAGATTCACTTTAGCATGCTAAAAGGCCCAGGCCTATGTGCTGTCCTTCCTCTTTCAGATCTGATGGGGTGGTTTTGCAAACCAGGCAACTAATTTAGCATGCAGACCCAGCTGTAAACAACATAGTAAAAGGCAGGGGTGATTCACCTTAAAGATAAGATTGCATTTTAACACCCAGGAAATTTGGGAAGCAGAATTCTTAACTTACTCTTTAGCAAAGAGACAATACCTCAGCCCACCTTGGGGGCTGGGCAGGCCACCTTTTGATATGCCCCTAGACCAAGACGCCAGTATCCCGGAGAGACAGATGGGGGGAAAAATTCCTTGTGTTAAGTTAATTCTGGGTGTTCAGACACCACCTAGCAGGTCTGCACCCCTAAACCATTTTTTCATGTTCTCGAAAAATCCTCATCACCCTATAAAACCCCTAGACAATGCAGCACACCGGACTCTCTTGACCCCTCCTGGTGTGAGCCGGAAGCTCTGTCCTATCACTTTATTTTTAAATAAAAGTCTGTACCTTGCTCTCCTACCTTGCCTGTTTGCTAAGCTCATTCTTCGGCTTCGTGAACAAGAACCCCGGCATCAGAACAAGGCATGGAAAAAAGTAGAGTGACAAGACTGACTTTGGTTGATCCCTCAGAACCTGTTTCTGAGCAGTCCTCACCTCTCTGCCTCAACACCCTCAACCAGGAAAAGGGTAGCTGCAAGAGAGCTCCCTACTGCCATTATAAAGGCCATTTATGGGTAAAATTGCAGTATTTCCAGAATTTCTCGCCTGGCTTTAGTGCAGGTCCATATAAACAGGTGTTTTTAAGGGGTGGAGAGCAGTAGCTCATCTCCATATCAATGGGTAATTACCTGGGCTTCAGGGCTTACCTGAACCTGAGAAGTGGGGGGAAGGATTCCCTTGCTTTCCCTTGCTTCTGCACTGCAGGAGAGAGAGAGAGTTTCTGGACAGCTTTTTTGTAAGCAATAAACGGGTTTTAAACTTTATTTCTCCCTTTGACTGATTTCGGTTTCACCTAGGTATTTTGCCCTGGGATTTCCTCTTCCCAAAGTTACACCATTTATTTTTCTTTATAATGTAATCCCCAAATTCTTTTAATTTGGAAATTTCAGAAAGGAAAAAAATATCAAACCACAATAGCATGTTCACTCTTCCTTTTCAATACCACCCCATTTATTCTATCAACAAATTTCCCTTTTAGATGTTATTAAATTCAATAATTTTATACATTTAAATTTGGACTCAATGTCACTTAACATTTTTTTGTTTAGTATTCTTTTAGTATTTTACCTTTTGAAAATAGATCATTTAGCACCTTACTAATATGTTAAAATTGAGTTGTTTTCAAATTACCTTTGCTGTTAATTTATTTATGTAATATTTTCATGAAAAATTTCTCAGTTGTATTTTTGTGAAGGAAGTGAATTTTATTACAGTTCTTAAAATATGTCTTTTTTTATATGAAGAGCTTTACTAATTGCCACCAGTAATTTATAAATGTAATATGTAAATGTAATATAAAAATTCAAAGTTTTATTGTATCTTATAGAATTTGGTATTTTATAGTTCTAAACATGCTTATTAATATATAGAATAGTAACATTTTATTTTTATACATTTTATTCCTCAATATTAATTTCCAGTAACCTTAAATTAGAAAATAGATACTAAGATTTTAGGAAGATAATAATAAAGTATTTCCTTATCAAGCTAGAGACTTCTGATAAGCTTCTCCCAAATGCTACTAAAATATCTATAATAGTAGACAAAAATGTAAAAATTGATAACATGCAATCTATTGTCAAATCTTGGAGAAATGTCTTCTTAACAAAAGGCTTAGGCAGCTCAAAGTGAAATATGCTTTGTAGTGAAAGCAAGTTTTTCCCCTTGAAATACAAAGGTAGGAGAAAAATGTTTCTTCCTCTTTTAATTTTTCCTTCTTCAAGATAGCTCAACTCAGTATCTCCTTAACTCAATGTGGGACTTCAGAGCCAGGCTTAAGCCCCTGTGGGATCACTCTGTTTCTGGCTAATCCTTATTAACGATGTAGCCTTCAGCAGCTCAACGCAAATAACATAAGGTTCATGAGCCCCTCAAACTGGTCAGTTTTGGGCTTCAAATTTTGGTTGTCTCTACTGGACAACGCTTCCAAAACCTTCTCAGCTTTTCAGCTTCTAAGGTTATTGCTAAATGAAAGATGCCCTTTTTGGGTAAATGATTACAGGTGCCCAGGTCATCTCAGAAGTTTCCTTCCTGGGTCCAGACTGTAATTGTTCATTTCATTTTAGTTCACTGATGACTTTTAGAGCAGTTATTTGCTTTGTTTTTAAAAGTTTTCCCAGAAGGTCTGGCTGGTCTGAATTACTTGGTCTTCTATCACTAAAAGGGGAGTTCACAAGTCTGACATTGAGAATACCTGAGAAATGTGTGAATAGACTCCTATCATAATAAATCCATCATGACTGAAACAAAATAAGTCCCTAGCCACTTCTAACTTCCCTCCCCCTTACTGACATTTGCTCTTTGAACCTCCCTGGACCATTCCAAGGAGCTGACATATGTCTCCTTGGTAAGTATTTAGAATTTGAACTTTCTTACATAAATTCCATCAGTGAGTTCAAATTATGAAACTTAACATCATGTCTTGAAACTCACAGTTTCACACATAAATTTTATGCTTCTTAAGTTGCAGAATAGGATTTCATGCTGTATGTAAATCATAGTTTTTATGTTATTACCCTATCACTTAATGATGACATATGCTTTTTAAATTTCATTATACACATTGGTTCTTCAACACACATGTATTATTTTTACTGCTGCTTCCAGAACATGAGAAGTGTTTCATTTTCTACCGGTTTTGCTCATGATGCTACCAAATGTTCGAATTTTTTTGGGTATCATTAATCTACAATTGCATGTGCAACATTATGGTTAATAAACTCCCCACTTAATCAGGTTCCCCCACCAACTCCATTACAGTCACTGTCCATCAGCGTAGTGAGATGCTATAGAGTCACTACTTGTCTTCTCTGAGTTGTACAGCCCTCCCCAAGCTCCCCCAACATTGTGTCTGCTAATCATAATGTCTCTTTTTACACCTTGTCCCTCCCTTCCCACCCATCCTCACCAGTCCCTTTCCCTTCGGTAACTGTTAGTCCATTCTTGGGTTCTGTGAGTCTGCTGCTGTTTTGTTCTTTCAGTTTTTTTTTTTTTTTGCTTTGCTCTTATGCTCCATATATGAGTGAAATCATTTGATACTTGTCTTTTTTGGCTTGGCTTATTTCACTGAGAATAATACCCTCTAGCTCCATCCATGTTGTTGCAAATGGTAGCATTTGTTTTCTTCTTATGGCTGAATAATATTCCATGGTGTATATGTACCACATCCTCTTTATCTACTGTTGAACACTTAGGTTCCTTTCATTTCTTGGCTATTATAAATAGTGCTGTGACAAACATAGGGGTGCATCTGTCTATTTGAAACTGGGCTGCTGCATTCAAAGGGTAAATTCCTAGGAGTGGGATGCCTGGGTCAAATGGTATTTCTATTTTGAGTTTTTGAGGAACCTCCATACTGCTTTCAACAGTGGTTGAACTAATTTGCATTCCCACCAGCAGTGTAGGAGGGTTCCCCTTTCTTCACATCCTAGCCAACATTTGTTGTTGTTTGTGTTTTGGATGTTGGCCATCCTTACTGGTGTGAGGTGATATCTCATTGTGGTTTTAATCTGCATTTCTCTGATGATTAGTGATGTGGAGCATCTTTTCATGTGTCTGTTGGCCATCTGAATTTCTTCTTTGGAGAAGTGTCTATTCATGTCATCTGCCCATTTCTTAATTGGATTATTTACTTTTTGTTTGTTGAGGTGAGTGAGTTCTTTATACATTTTGGATGTCAACCCCTTATCTGACATGTCATTATGAATATATTCTCCCAAACTATAGGATATCTTCTTGTTCTACTGATGGTGTCCTTTGCGGTGCAGAAGCTTTTCAGCTTGATATAGTCCCACTTGTTCATTTTTGCTTTTGTTTCCCTTGCCTGGGGAGATATGTTCATGAAGAAGTCGCTCATGATTATGTCCAAGAGATTTTGTCTATATTTTTTTCTTAGAGTTTTATGGTTTCCTGACTTACATTCAGGTCTTTGATCCATTTTGAGTTTACTTTTGTGTATGAGTTTAGACATTAGTCCAGTTTCATTCTCTTACATGTAGCTGTCCAGATTTGCCAACACCTGCTGCTGAACAGGCTGTCATCTCCCCATTGTATATCCAAGGCTCCTTTATCAAATCTTAATTGACTGTATATGTTTGGGTTAATATATGGATTTTCTATTTTGTTCCACTGGTCTGTGGGTCTGTTCTTGTGTCAGTACCAAATTGTCTTGATTACTGTGGCTTCGTAGTAGAGCTTGAAGTCAGGAAGCATAATTTCCCCTGTTTTATTCCTGCTTCTCAGGATTTTTTTGGCTATTCAGGGTCTTTTGTGGTTACATATGAAGTTTAGAACTATTTGTTCCAGTGCATTGAAGAATGCTATTGGTATTTTGATAGGGATTGCACTGAATCTGTAGATTGCTTTAGGTAGTATAGCCATTCTGACAATATTTATTCTTCCTAGACAAGAGCATGGGATGAATTTCTATTTGTTAAGTGTCCTCTTTACTTTCTCTTAGGAGTGTCTTGTAGTTTTCAGAGTACCGGTTTTCACTTCCATCGTTAGGTTTATTCCTAGGTATTTTATTCTTTTGGATGCAATTGTGAATGGAATTGTTTTCCTGATTTCTCTTTCAGTTAGCTCATTAGTGTATAGGAAAGCAACAGATTTCTGTGTATTGATTATGTATCCTGCAACTTTGCTGAATTCAGGTATTAGTTCTAGTAGTTTTGGAGGGGAGTCTTTAGGGTTTTTTATGTACAAATCATGTCATGTGCAAATACTGACAATTTGACTTCTTCTTTACCAATCTGGTTGCCTTGTATGTCTTTGTTTTGTTTGATTGCCGTGGCTAGGACCTCCAGTACTATGTTGAATAACAGTGGAGAGAGTGGGCATCCCTGTCTTGTTCCCGATCTTAGATGAAAAGCTTTGAGCTTCTCACTGTTAAGTATGATGTTAACTGTGGGTTTGTCATATATGGCTTTTATGTTGTTGAGGTACTTGCCCTCTATATCCATTCTGTTGAGAGTTTTTATAATGAATGCAAGTTCATTGTCAAATGCTTTTTCAGCATCTATGGAGATGATCATGTAGTTTTTGTCCATATTTTTGTTGATGTGGTGGGTGATGCTGATGGATTTTCGAATGTTGTAACATCCCTACATCCCTGAGATGAATCCCACTTGATCGTGGTGTATGATGCTCTTGGTATATTTTTGAATGCGGTTTACTAATATTTTGTTGAGTATTTTTGCATCTACGTTCATCAGAGATATTGGTCTGTAGTTTTCTTTTTTGTGAGGTCTTTGAACGGTTTTTGTATTAGAGTGATGCTGGCTTCATAGAATGAGTTTGGAAGTATTCCCTTCTCTTCTATTTTTCGGAAAAATTTAAGGAGAATGGGTGTTATTTCTTCTCTATATGTCTGGTAAAATTCAGATGTGAATCCATCTGACCTGCGGGATTTATTCTTGGGTAGGTTTTTGATTACCTATTCAATTTCGTTGCTGCTGATTGGTCTGTTTAGGTTTTCTGTTTCTTGCTTAGTCAGTCTTGGAAGGTTGTATTTTTCTGAGTTGTCCATTTCATCTTCCAGCTTGTTAGCATATAGATTTTCGTAGTATTCTCTTATAAATCTTTGTATTTCTGTGGGGTCCCTCGTCACTTTCCTTTCTCATTTCTGATTCTGTTTATGTGTGTAGATTCTCTTTTTCTCTTAATGAGTCTGGTTGTAAGTTTATCTATTTTGTTTATTTTTTCCAAGAACCAGCTCTTGATTTCATTGATTTTTCTATTATTTTATTCTTCTCAATTTTATTTATTTCTTCTCTGATCTTTATTATGTCCCTACTTCTGTTGACTTTGGGCCTCATTTGTTCGTCTTTTTCCAGTTTCAATAATTGTATCTTTATACTATTCATTTGGGATTGTTCTTCCTTTTTTAAATAAGCCTTGATTGTAATATACTTTCATCTTAGAACTGCCTTTGCTGCGTCCCACAGAAGTTGTGACTTTGTGTTATTGTTGTCATTAGTCTCCATATATTGTTTGATCTCTGTTTTAATTTGGTCATTTATCCATTGATTATTTAGGAGCATGCTGTTAAATCTCCATATATTTGTGAGCCTTTTTGTTTTCTTTGTACCATTTATTTCTAGTTTTATACCTTTGTGACCTGAGAAGTTGGTTGGTAGAATTTCAATATTTTTGAATTTACTGAGGTTCTTTTTGTGGCCTAGTATGTGGTCTATTCTGGAAAATGTTCCATGTGCACTTGAGAAGAATGTGTATCCTGCTGCCTTTGGATGTAGAGTTCTGTAGATGTCTGTTAGGTCCATCTGTTCTAGTGTGCTGTTCAGTGCCTCTGTGTCTTCCTATTTTCTGTCTCATTGATCTGTCCTTTGGAATGAGTTTTGTTTTGAAGTCTCCTAAAATGAATGCATTGCTTTTTATTTCCTCCTTTAATTCTGTTAGTGTTTGTTTCACATATGTCGGCACTCCTGTGTTGGGTGCATATACATTTTAAATGATTATATGCTCTTGTTGGGCTGACCCCTTTATCATTATGTAATGTCCTTCGTTTCAAAGTCTATTTTGTCTGATACAAGTACTGCAACACCTGCTTTTTTCTCCTTGTTGTTTGCATGAAATATCTTTTTCCATCCCTTCACTTTTAGTCTGGGGATATCTTTGCTTTTAAGGTGAGTTTCTTATAGGCAGCATATAGATGGGTCTTGCTTTTTTATCCATTCTGTTACTCTGTGTCTTTTGATTGGTGCATCCAGTCCACTTATATTTAGGGTGATTATCGATAGATATGTTTTTATTGCCTTTGCTGGCTTTAGATTTGTGGTTACTGAAGGTTCAAGGGTAGCTTCTTTACTAACAGTCTAACTTAATTTTCTTGTTAAGTTATTATAAACAGTCTAGTTATTCTTTATTTCTCTCCTTTCTTATTCTTCCTCCTCCATTCTTTATATACTAGGTGTTTCATTAGGTACTCTTTTATGTTTCCTTTGACATTTTTTGTGGATAGTTGATTTTACTTTTTGCCTTTAGTTAGTGTTTGGATGGTCTGCTTTCTTTGCTATGATTTTAATTTCTCTGGTGACATATTTTTAGCCTTAGGAGTGCTTCCATCTAGAACAGTCCCTTTAAGATATCCTGTAGAAGTGGTTTATGGGAGGCAAACTCCCTCAGTTTTCACTTTTCTGGGAATTGTTTAATCCCTTCCTAAAATTTAAATGATAATCATGCTAGATACAATATTCTTGGTTCAAGGATCTTCTGTTTCATTACATTAAATATGTCATGCCATTCTCTTTTGGCCTGTAAGGTTTCTGTTGAGAAGTGTGATGATAGTCTGATGGGTTTTCCTTTGTAGGTGATCTTTTTTCTCTCTCTAGCTGTCTTTAATACTCTGTCCTTATCTTTGCCATTTTAATTATGATGTGTCTTGCTGTTGTCTTCCTTGGGTCCCTTGTGTTGGGAGATATGTGGGCTTCCATGGTCTGAGAAACCATTTCCTTCCCCAGCTTGGGGAATTGTCTTTCCTCACTTCCTCCCTTAGCTCTTGCATATTTCTCTGTAGATCCATCAGCATGGTTATGACTTTTATTCTAAATTCTTTTTCAGGAAGACTGTATAAGTCTATCCCATCATGTCCCTTCTCTGGGGTTGTCTGGCTAAGCTTTGTCTGGACCATATTCCTCTATCTTTTCATGTGGTCACTGGTAGTTGCCATGTATGCCAGCTGGGAGAACCAAGTCCCTTCCTGCTTGTTGTTCTCCTTGCCCTCTCAGGGGACTGAGCTGTTTTCCAGCACACTGGGAGGCAATCTCTGGGATAATCCCCTAAGCTGCCTGTGTGCGGGCTGCCTCAGCTTAACCTACAGCACTGTGGGGTTTGCAGTCTCGTTGGGTGCGTTCTGGTCCCCTTGGTGCCTTCCGAACCTGGTTCTGGGGCTCTTTCCGCTTAGCTGCATGCCAGCCAGGAGGTGATTCTGTGACAATGCTGTGGGCGGGACTGCTTCACTGTTCTGCAGCTGTGGTGGCTCTGCCGGACCATTTGCAGCTCTCACCGGGCAGGGGGGAACGAATGGCAGGATGCTGATCTCTGTGGGGAGCCTCGGCACGGCTGCGTTGCCTGGCTGCTGGCCAGGGTGTCTGAAATTCCCCAAAACTCCCAGCCCGCTGGACCGAGTGTGCTTGGACGATTTTGTTCCACTGTTGGGCCCTTGTCTCTTTAAGACTTTTTAAAAGAAGTGCATACAGACTTCCGGGAAGATGATGGTGTGAGCAGGGCGGCAGAAATATCCTCCCCAAACTATATAAATCTACAAAAATACAGCAAATACAACTATTCCTAAAAGAGACACCAGAGCACACAGGAAAGTGCACAGCATGCAGCCACACCCAGGAGGACCCAGCACCCCGGGAGGCAGGTAAGATACAGAGCCACGACCCGGCAGCACCCGAGCACTCACCCAGCCCAGCGTGCCGGGGGGAGGAGAGGATTTGGAGACAGGAGGGAGTGGAAGAGCAGGTCCGCGAAATAAGCAGCCCCGGTGGTCTGCGCTGGGAGCGCTGACACACATCGCGTGGTGCATCGGACATTGGAAAGGCAGAAGGTGCAGGTTTTGAGCCGGGAAGGCGCCGGGACCGTGCAGCCAGGGCCCAGGGACAAGAGAAAAGCGCGCATAGTTTGTAGCTGTCTCTGACAGGCGGGGGGCCCAGCGAGGGAACACCATTGCCCTGGCGGGCTCAGCCCTGTAGGCTGGAAGTCCTGGGGAACTTTGGGCCCTTTTGCTGGTGACGGAGAGGAGGGAGCAGCCACGCTGGAAATTTATACAGAAAACAATAGCTTCCCATTCATTACCAGCCTAGCAAGACCTACAAAAAGCAGCGCTGCCACGGCTGTGGATTAGTGGAGCAAAAGCAAAACCTACAGCACACTTAGAGAATCCACTCCAGTGGGCTTTTATTTTTCCTTTTTTTCTTTTTCCCTTTCCTTTTCCTTTCTTTTCCTGCTTTCTTCTTTCTCTCTTTTCTTTCTCTTCCTTCTTTTTCTGCTTGTTTTTTTTTTCTTGCTCCTTTTTAAAATATTTTTCTTCCCTTTCCTTTTTCTTTCTTTTCTTTCTTTCTTCTTTCTCTCTTTTCTTTCTCTTCCTTCTTTTTTTGCTTGTTGGTTTTTTTTAAGCCTTAAAGAGCCCAGCTGATATACATGGCACCTACCAGCAACCACTTCTTTCAACGTGACAAGACAGAGGAACATGATACAGACAAAAATCACGAAGACCCAGACAACCCCTGAGAAGGAACCTGAAGGGATGGAAATGCATCATCTTCCTGAAAATGAATTCAGAATAAAAGACAAAACCATGCTGATGGATCTACAGAGAAATATGCAAGAGCTAAGGGAGGAAGTGAGGGAAGTCAGGAAAGAAAATGCAGAAAGGAGACAAGCCATTGACGGGCTCAGCAGCAGACTGGACGAGATGCAAGAGACTGTTAATGCAATAGAAATCGGAGAACAGGAACACAGAGCAGCTGAGGCAGAGAGAGATAAAAGGATCTCTAGGAATGAAAGAATATTAAGAGAACTGTGTGACCAATCCAAACAGAACAATATTCACATTATAGGAGTACCAGAGGAAGAAGAGAGAGAAAAAGGGATAGAAAGTGTCTTTGAAGAAATAAATGCTGAAAACTTCCCAATGCTAGGGAAGGAAATAGTCTCGCAGTCCATGGAAGCCCACAGATCTCCTAACACAAGGGACCCCAGGAAGACAACACCAAGACACATAATCATTAAAATGGCAAAGATCAAAGATAAAGACAGAGTATTAAAGGCAGCTAGAGAAAAAAAAAAATCACCTTCAAAGGGAAACCCATCAGACTAACATCAGACTTCTCAACAGAAACGTTACAGGCTAGAAGAGAATGGCATGTATATTTAACGCAACGAAACAGAATGGCCTCGAACCAAGAACACTGTATCCAGCACGATTACCATTTAAATATGACGGAGGGATTAAACAATTTCCAGACAAGCAAAAGCTGAGAGAATTTGCCCCCCATAAACCACCTCTACAGGACATCTTAAAGGAACTGCTCTAGAGGGAAGCACTCCTGAGGCTAAAAAGCTGTCACCAGAGAAAATAAAATCATAACAAAGAAAGCAGACCATCCAAACACTAACTAAAGGCAAAGAATAAAACACCTAGTATATAAAGAATGGAGGAGGAAGAATAAGAAGGGAGAGAAATAAACATGAGACTCTGTTTACAATAACTTAACAAGAAAGTTAAGCTAGATTGTTAGATAGTTAAGAAGCAACCCCTGAACCTTTCGTAACCATGAATCTAAAGCCAGCAATGGCAATAAGTACATATCTATCGATAATCACCCTAAATGTAAATGGACTGAATGCACCAATCAAAAGACACAGAGTAACAGAATGGATAAAAAAGCAAGACCCATCTATATGCTGCCTATAAGAAACTCACCTTAAAAGCAAAGATATCCCCAGACTAAAAGTGAAGGGATGGAAAAAGATATTTCATGCAAACAACAAGGAGAAAAAAGCAGGTGTTGCAGTACTTGTATCAGACAAAATAGACTTCAATACAAAGAAAGTAGCAAGAGATAAAGAAGGACAATACATAATGATAAAGGGGTCAGTCCAACAAGAGGATATAACCATTTTAAATATATATGCACCCAACACAGGAGCACCAGCATATGTGAAACAACTACTAACAGAATTAAAGGAGAAATAGACAGCAATGCATTCATTTTAGGTGACTTCAACACATCACTCACTCCAAAGGACAGATCAACCAGACAGAAAATAAGTAAAGACACAGAGGCACTGAATAACACACTAGAACAGATGGACCTAACAGACATCTATAGAACTCTACACCCAAAAGCAACAGGATACACATTCTTCTCAAGTGCACATAGAACATTTTCCAGAATAGACCACATACTAGGCCACAAAAAGAACCTCACTAAAATCGAAAATATTAATATTCTACCAACCAACTTCTCAGATCATAAAGGTATTAAACTAGAATTAAACTTTAGAAAGAAAACAAAATGGCTCACAAATACATGGAGACTTAGCAACATTCTCCTAATTAATCAATGGGTCAATGACCATATCAAAACAGAAATCAAAGAGTATATGGAGACAAATGATAACAACAACACAAAGACAAAGCTTCTGTGGGACGCAGAAAAGGCAGTTCTAAGAGGAAAGTATATTGCAATCCAGGCCTATGTAAAGAAAGAAGAACATTCCCAAATGAATAGTCTAAAGACACAATCACTGAAATTGGAAAAAGAAGAACAAATAAGACGCAAAGTCACCAGAAGGAGGGACATAGAAAGATCAGAGAAGAAATAAATAAAATTGAGAAGAAAAAAACAGTAGAAAAAATCAATGAAACCAAGAGCTGGTTCTTTGAAAAAATAAACAAAATAGATAAACCCCTAGCCAGACTCATTAAGAAAAAAAGAGATTATAGACACATAAACAGAATCAGAAATGAGAAAAGAAAAATCATGACGGATCCCACAGAAATACAAAGAATTATAAGAGAATACAATGATAATCTATACGCAAACAAGCTGGAAAACCTAAAAGAAGTGGACTTCTTAGAAAAATACAACCTTCCATAACTGACAAAACAAGAAACAGAAAAACTAAACAGACCGATCACTAGCAACAAAATTGAAGCGGTAAACAAAAAGCTACCCAAGAACAAAACCCCGGACCAGATGGATTCACCTCTGAATTCTACCAGACATATAGAGAAGAAATAACACCCATTCTCCTTAAAGTTTTCCAAAAAATAGAGAAGGAAGGAATACTTCCAAACTCATTCTATGAAGCCAGCATCACTCTAATATCAAAACCGGGCAAAGACCTCACCAAAAAAGAAAACTACAGACCAATATCCCTGATGAACGTGGATGCAAAAATACTCTACAAAATATTAGCAAACCAAATTCAAAAATACATCAACAGGATCATACACCATGATCAAGTGGAATTCATCCCACGCATGCAAAGATGGTACAACATTCGAAAATCCATCAACATCATCCACCACATCAATAAAAAGAACAAAAACCACATGATCATCTCCATAGATGCTGAAAAAGCATTTGACACAATTCAGCATCCATTCATGATTAAAACTCTCAACAGAATGGATGTAGAGGGCAAGTACCTCAACATCATAAAGGCCATATATGACAAACCCACAGCTAACATCATACTTAACAGTGAGAAGCTCAAAGCTTTTCATCTAAGATTGGGAACAAGACAGGGATGCCCACTCTCTCCACTGTTATTCAACATAGTACTGGAGGTCGTAGCCACGGTAATCAGACAAAACAAAAACATACAGGGCATCCAGATTGGTAAAGAAGAAGTCAAATTGTCACTATTTGCAGATGACATGATATTGTCCATAAAAACCCTAAAGACTCCACTCCAAAACTACTAGAACTAATATCTGAATTCAGCAAAGTTGCAGGATTCAAAATTAACACACAGAAATCTGTTGCTTTCCTATACCCTAATGATGAGCTAACTGAAAGAGAAATCAGAAAAACAATTCCATTCACAACTGCATCAAAAAGAATAAAATACCTAGGAATAAACGTAATGAAGTAAATGAAAGACCTGTACTCTGAAAACTAGAAGACATTCCTAAGAGAAATTAAAGAGGACACTAACAAATGGAAATGCATCCCATGCTCTTAGCTAGGAAAAATAAACATTGTCAAAATGGCTATATTACCCAAAGCAATCTACAGATTCAATGCAATCCCTAACAAACTACCAACAGCTTTCTTCAAAGAACTGGAACAAATAATTCTAAAATTCATGTGGCACCACAAAGATCCCAAATAGCCAAAGCAATCCTGAGAAAGAGGAATAAAACAGGGGGAATTACACTACCTGAATTCAAGCTCTACTACAAAGCCACAGTAATCAAGACAATTTGGTATTGGCAGAAAAACAGACCCACAGATCAGAGGAATAGAATAGAAAATCCAAACATCAACCCAAATACATACAGTCAATTAATATTTGATAAGGGAGCCTTGGATATACATTGGGGAGATGACGGCCTCTTCAGCAGCTGGTCTTGGAAAAACTGGACAGCTACATGTAAGAGAATGAAACTGGACTACTGTCTAACCCCATACACAAAGGTAAACTCAAGGTGGATCAAAGACCTGAGCGTAAGTCATGAAACCATAAAACTCTTAGAAAAAAATATAGGCAAATATCTCTTGGACATAAACATGAGCCACTTCTTCATGAACATATTTCCCCGGGCAAGGAACACAAATGGAAAAATGAACAAGTGGGACTATATCAAGCTGAAAAGCTTCTGTACAGCAAAGGACACCATCGGTAGAACAAAAAGACATCCTACAGTATGGGAGAATATATTCATAAATGACATATCCGATAAGGGGTTGACATCCAAAATATATAAAAACTCACACACCTCAACAAACAAAAAGTAAATAGTCCAATTAAGAAATGGGCAGAGGACATGAATAGACACTTCTCCAAAGAAGAAATTCAGATGGCCAACAGGCACATGAAAAGATGCTCCACATCACTAATCATCAGAGAAATGCAGATTAAAACCACAATGAGATATCACCTCACACCAGTGAGGATGGCCAACATCCAAAACACAAACAACAACAAATGTTGGCGAGGATGTGGAGAAAAGGGAACCCTCCTACACTGCTGGTGGGAATGCAAATTAGTTCAACCATTGTGGAAAGCAGTATGGACGTTCCTCAAAAAACTCAAAATAGAAATACCATTTGACCCAGGAATTCCACTCCTAGGAATTTACCCTAAGAATGCAGCAGCACAGTTTGAAAAAGACAGATGCACCCCTATGTTTATCGCAGCACTATTTACAATAGCCAAGAAATGGAAGTAGCCTAAGTGTCCATCAGTAGATGAATGGATAAAGAAGAGTGGTACATATACACAATGGAATATTATACAGCCATAAGAAGAAAACAAATGCTACCATTTGCAACAACATGGATGTAGCTAGAGGGTATTATGCTCAGTGAAATAAGCCAAGCCGAAAAAGACAAGTACCAAATGATTTCACTCATATGTGGAGTATAAGAACTAAGAAAAAAACTGAAGGAACAAAACAGCAGCAGACTCACAGAACCGAACAACGTACTAATAATTACCAAAGGGAAAGGGACTGGGGAGGATGGGTTGGATTTGAGGGACAAGGGGGAAAAAGGGGCATTACGATTAGCAGATGTAATGTTAGGGGGGTACGGGGAGGGCTGTACAGCCCAGAGAAGACAAGTAGTGACTCTATAGCATCTCACTATGCTGATGGACAGTGACTATAATGGGGTTGGTGGGGCGGACCTGATGAAGAGGGTAGTGTAATCACCATAATATTTCTCATTTAACTGTTGATTAATGATATCATACCCACTTTGTGAGGTGTTGAGTTCTCACAGATGTAGCTGTAGCCTTGCTGTTGTATTGTATCTTCTGGTCTCTCTTTTAGGAATACTTGTATTTGTTGTATTTTCACAAATATATATGATTTTGGGAGGAGATTTCCGCCGCCCTGCTCATGCCGCAATCTTCCCAGAAGTCTCACCAAATGTTCTAATTTTTGATATGTGTGTTTAATTTGCTGTAAAAGTCATAAAGTACTTAAAACTGTAGAAGTTTATTCCTTGCTCAAGGATTCGCTTTAGGGCTTAGGTGACGTGCAAGGGCCTGTTCTCCCTGTGATGGCGCAGTTTCCCCTGTGGAGCAGTAATGCACACTACCACTCTGAGGAAGAGAGTGGTGCTGGAGCACCGAACACTGAAAATGAGGTGCCTCTGCTGAAGGGGACATTCACGGTCCACTGGCCAATGTATTCTCATGTCCATAACTAAATTCCAAAAGTCTGGGGAGTGGAAGACCTCTATGTACCTGGAGAGGAAAGCAATAAGGACGTGAATCTGGGAACAAGAAATAGATCAAATGGATATGCCATGTTCAGTGTATGAAATGTGAAAGGCCCATCTGGCGCCAAAATTGGAAGCCATGAAAGGCACACATGGCCTGAAATGCTTTGTCCAGATATTTTCTCATACTTACGAGAATTTTTTAATATGGCAAGATAGAAAATGTACCTTTTCGTCCATCTTCACATGTACCATTCGTTGGCATTAAATACATTCACATTGTTGTTCAACCATTACCACCATCCATTTCTAGAACTATTTTATTTCCTGAAAGTAAAACTGTACCACTAAACAATGACTACCTATTACCCCTCCAGCCTATGCATTTGACATACTTCATACAAGTGGAATTAAATTTTTAACTGCCATTTTTTTAAGTTTAAATTTCAATTTTAATTTAAAGTTTTTGCCATTTTGTGCTTGCCTTATTTCACTCAGGCTGAGTAATATTCCACTGTACATATACCACGTGTACATCCCATTGTACATATACCACATTTTGTTTATCCATTCATCTACTGATGTACATTTGGGTTGCTTCCATCTTTTTGGCTATTTTGAATAATGATACTATAAACATCAGTATACAAATACCTGCCCATGTCTCTGCTTTCATTGTCTTTGGATATAGACCCAGAAATGTAGTTATTGGATAGCATGGTAGTTCTGTTTAATTTTTGGAGGACCTCTCATACTGTTTCCAGAGAGGCTGCACCATTTTACATCCTCATCAGCAATGGGCAGTGGCTCCAGTTTCTTCACATCTTTGACAATGTTTGATATTTATGCTCATTTTATGTAGTCATCTTAATGGGTGTGACATGCTATCTCATTGTGGTTTGGATTTGCATTTCCCTAGTAATAGAGCATCTTTTCATGTGCTCATCGGCCATTTGTATATCTTCTTCAGAGAAGCATCTCTTTGAGTCCTCTGGCCATTTTTTTTAATTGGGCTTTTTGTTTGTTGTTGAGTTGTTATGAGAAATATTCAATTGTATCTCCAAATTACCCATTTTATTTGGTTGTGAATAAGTTACACAATATTAAATTGTCAGGAAATTATTAAGCAGTTTGTTTTTGCAGAACCCTACATATATGTTTCTTTTTATCTAAGATATTCTAGTGTCTGTTTTTTGGAGAATTTTTTCTTCTATTTATTTTATTCTAGCATGCATGAGATTTTGTGGTTTACAAGTATTTGACTGGAGAGTCAAAATAGTTAATTATTTTGCTGCTATAGAATCTATGATTTCTGACTCACACTCTAAATTACCACACAGGAAACATAGATATGCTGTGATAAAATGTATCTTGCTAGTTTCCTTTTGCATGTGGTCCTTCTTCAGAAACATAGTATATTATGTGACCTGATAAAATACAGCTAACCAGTTACACTACTGAGATATAAGCTGTTAAAAATAGCTAAATGAATTTCCATCTGCTTGCAATCATATCTACTACACACCATTGGTTTAGCGACTTTCTTATTAAAAGTCATGCTTGACACAAAACAAAAGAAAAATGTTGTGTAAGATTCTCAAGTAACAATACTGTTGGGGGGTAGTTCCTCGATTTCAATATCAAGCCAAGTGAACAGACTTCCAGCAGTTATCTGTTTAATTGTGACCATTTTTGTTTAGGTGTGGATGGAGAAAAGGGACTGAGATTAAGTCACTAAATCAGTGTATATTCTCAGGCACTACTGAGCATTGCCATTGTGCCTGCTACAAGGATGACCTGTCCACACAGTCTTTATTCTAGCTGGTGGTTATGTGGAGAAGAGAGGTCGGAGGTATGTACTGTGTTGCTTATCACTTTGTCCCCAGCCAAAGACCCTTAGTAGGCCTGCAAAATAACTACTAAATGAATAATCTATTAGCAATTTTCTCAAAATGCAATTGGCCTTTTGTTGAGCCATCAACTTAATGGTCACAGAGCGATCAGATATGGAATCTTAGAGAAGACACTAAACATTCAGACTTTGTACATTTTTATTTCAAACTTTGCACCAATTCAGTGGCAGCAAATCTCAAAACAGGATATATTTAAATAATAATTCACCTACAAAACAGCTTTTTATCTTTCATTGGCTTTGCCCCCATTACAATATTTTGTGAAGAAGCTTGTACATGTAAAAAGCAAGAATGCTCATTCTCTGTAAATTTATAATTATCATGGTTTAGTCTTAGCTTCAAAATGTCAAGCAAGGGCTATTTTTTTGTGTAGATGATAAAGATCATACAATGAGAAATCTCAATTGAACAAGGAAGGATCAATGTCCTCTAAGTAAAAAAAAATGGAAATTGTAGAAGCCACAAGCTGGTTGTCTAGTCAAGAAGGCTCCCCTCCTCATACTCTCCCAAATCATACTGATCTCTGTGGTTAGAACATTGAACTGGAAGACAATAGAAGTGATTTTGGAGTAATATTTATTTTGAAAGTTTTAGACTCTTTGACTCAGAGAGTCAGGTTCATTTTGGTACATGGCCATGGAACCATGGATATGTTGCTGAAAATGGGCAACACAAGACAAGAAAAACTCTTAAGATTCTACCAAGCCAAACAGTTTTGTTACTTTCTATCACCCCCATTTCCCTGGGGGCCTTGATTATGGCTAATGTGTTATGTTGTCCTTGATTTTTATTATTAGATTTTAAACCCCAGGTCATCTAAGATTATAGTGATAATGGGGAAAAATTAATGCTCTCAAATTAATATGTGTTTACTAAGTACCTAGAGTACACCATATTTCTGAGACAATAACACCAAATAAGGTTATAGATATAGATATAATCTATTATATGCATAGTATATAATATATGTATATATTATATAATCTATCAGAGGTATGTGCAATATTTAAGGAGGCAGGAAAAGACTTAGTAGTTGGAACCTAAAGCTTCAACAGTCCTGACCACTTTCAGCTTCTAACACTCTTAACTTCATGACACAAAATGTCTCCATCACTCTGCTCTCAGCTTTTTGAATTTGAATATGTGGGCTTTGCCTTCCTTTGCTGAACCATCTGTGAATGAATGCCATTTTATGATTGATGTCTAGAAACAATAGAAGATCGGCCGCTACTTAATAGACATCTAAAGTGATTTCATAGTACTTTCTCTTACGTGGCCATGAGAGAAAATAGGCTTCTTGGTTCCATTCATTGTGTAGCATTTGGGGCAGATAAACTGGCTGGCCAAGGAGCACAACTTCTACCAATGAAGTGAAGGAATTCTTGCAGCCATTGGACAGCTATGCTTTTTTGACTATATTCCTTTTCCGGGTAAATTCAAATGTGTTTGCCAATAGTTCCCACGTGCATATCTCTAAAGTTTCTTACTACAATAAATTTCTGGTTTACTCTATACACACATCAAGAGAAATGTGCTCAAAAAGATCCCTCCTTAATGACAACCCTCACTAAATACTTCAGCCACCAGAATCAGCTACCACACTGTCTTTAACAGGTCTTATTGTTTCTTCAGCCAAAACATCCTCCTCCACTATCACTATTATCACCTTAGAAACTATGTATTTTAGCCTATCTGTTTCCTTACTAGATCCTTACCTTCACCTTGAGTACAATAATCTATTATACTTTTGAAATATCAAACAGATAAATTATTTTTTCTGCTTACAACCTTTAATTGGCTTCTCAAATTATACTTCGAGTAAAATCTAAATTCTTATACATGGTGTGTAAAATCTAAAAGCGTGGGAACTCTGCTACCTCTCTAGCCTTAACTACTACCCTGCCTCAGCCCCACTCATGCTCTCCTACCCACTGGCCTTCTTCCTGTTTCTTGGATCCACAAAACTTGAGAGATTGAAGATATTATTTCCTTTTTCAGGGCTTCTCTTTTCATTGATCCCCACATAAATGGCTCTTCCTCAGCAATCAAGTCCCCTTTCTCAGACTTTTCTTGATTACCAGTGAAATCAAAGTTAATGTCTCATCCCCAGCCACATTCCAATAACTATCCTGATTTTTTGTCCTCATAACATTTTATTATTTCTGTATTTAGTTACTTGGTAACTTTTAATTTCCTTCCTCCCCTACTAGAGTGTAAGCTCCATGAGAATAGTAACCTTTGCTATTTTTCTCCTTACAATTTACTCAGTGCCTAGAATTGTAGCTGGCACATAGTAGGCTTAGTAGCTATTTACTTACAGGAATGAATGGATGAATGAAGGATTTGGACTGGATCCAAACAAGTTCCTTACCTTTTCCACTATTTTAGATAGGAATTTTCTTTGAAGACATCCTATGTATCTACCATTTTTAACTGAGTGCACTAGGTGTAACTAAATTTTTCTGTTGGTTCAGATTTCAAACTTATGGTTAAGAAGCTACATTAGGTTTGGATTCAGAGAAACAGAAAAGATCAAGAGATTCTGAACTTAAAATTTAGTCTAATGACTGGCCATATTTTTTTAATTTTATTTGTGTGTGTGTGTGTGTGTGTGTGTGTGTGTCTTTGATTGTATGCAATATTTTTGCATTATAATAACAAAGGACAAATTTAGATATTATAGAAAGAAAGGTATTGATATACCTCTGCATGTGTGGGTATGCACCGGCAGCCAGGAATTGACTACAGTTGATGTCTGCTATTTGTTATGTCCAGAATAAGACATCCTTTTTCTTAGAAAACAACTCCTCATTCATTCAAACTAAAGCACATACTCTAGTCCCATAGCAGGAAAATGGCACTGACACACAGGAAGATAGTCATATGCCAGGCAACAGTGGTTAACCCTGAAGTGGTCATGTGGTCTAGCCAGTCTTCCCCAGTGTGCTCTTCCCCAACATTCCTGCTTCTCGTGTCATGGATACAGAGGAATTGAAAGGATGAATCACGTATGCTAAGAAAAGTAGAGGTAAGAGACAGTCAAGAGAAAGGGAATCCTGGCAGTCTGGTTTTATCTCTAAATTACATTTCTGGTTTTTACTTATTTAATCCAATAAATTACTTTATTTCACATAAGCCAATTCAATTCAGTTTACAATTTAACAGTACAACCTCCAAATTATAAAAAATTCTCCAGATGTTCTCTGAAAATCTGGATTAAGATCTTGTTAAATTGCTTTTCATCTCTGAGTATTTGTTTCCTCATTTCTTACATGGGGATAATAATACCTACCTCATTTTTTAAAGATTAAATAATGAGGCAAATGTGTAAAGTGCTTCTGAAATTGCAGTTAACATTTGAACAATATAGATTTGAACTGTGCAGGTCCACTTATACACAGCTTTTTTTTTCAATAAATATATTAGAAATTTTTGGAGATTTTTGACAATTTGATAAAACATTTTATTTTCTCTAGTTTACTTTATTACAAAAATACAATATATAATACACATAACAAACAAAATATGTGTTAATTGACTGCTTGTGTTATCAATAAAGCTTCCAAGCAACAATAAGCTACTTATAGTTTAGTTTTGAGGGGGAGACAAAAATTATACCCAGATTTTTGACTGTGTGAGGTTTGGTGCTCCAAACCCATGCGTTATTCAAGGGTAGCTGTATTTAGCTCCAAAATGCTCAGTTTAGTTCTTCAGCTAGCACCACCAGGCCCATGCTGTGGCCTCTGTAGACTTGTTAAAGTGATTCACTCAAGGACACTCCAATTTTCTGGATTCCTCATTACTTACCCTAGGTCCTTGTTTACTGCACTTTCTGTCAAATATTTATGTGTGCAATATGTTGTAATATTTCACAGATTTGACTTTATCAACAACAGTTAAAAATCATTTACTGTGTTGGAAAAGTAAATTTTGGAAGACAGAATTCTCCATCTCTCAACATGTTATTATTGCTTTAAATAGAAAGAACTAGAACACCACCTTTCAGGAGAAAAATACCACGAATTTATTCCTGGTAATTGTTCATTCCATGTATAATTATTTTCCACACTCTGAAGATATACAATATGCACCCATGAATTAATGCCAAAGTGCTTTATAAAATTATTTTTCTATCAAAATTCCTCTTAGAAATGGTAGCTAATTTTCAAGTGTATTGGATAATTGGTGAACTGCAACTGCAGATAAATTCAAAGTCTGCCATGTGGAAAAACATTGTAAAATAATAAATTGACTAAAATTTTCCATGAATATATGAAGTGCATAATTTTCCACCTCTCAAAATACTTGCTATATACACACACACACACACATATATATATTTCATCCTTATTTACTTATTTTTCTAGGGGATATAACAGTAACTTAAAAATATGAATCAAGAAACTAATACTTGTTCTTTTGCATTATTTTAAAGAAAAGTTGTCATAGGCACTTTGCTGCTGCAGAGTTGAATATGGCAGGTTTTTAATTCATATATTAATTATTACTGAATTTATTAAAGATGCATCACTACATTATTCAGCTAATGGTATGATATGCAACATTCCCCTTTTAATAAGTTACAGAAGGTATGACACACAAATTTTCTACTTATTTAGTTATTACCAAGTGCATTTATATGCACTCTACATTTCTCTCTTAAAGAATATGTTTTGACAATGAATTACAATATACTAAACCTTTGAGAGACAAAACAAAAAGGCAGTCCTTATGAAAGTTTCCAAATAGTTGAGTGATAGATTATGAGAATAAACATAACATTCATCTAATACTTCTGAAATTATCATTTCTCTTTAGTTATTAGAAGAATATATGCATGATAAAAACAGGTGTCTACAGTTTTATTTTGTCAATTATCTTAGCAGTAGTAAAATCTACTGAATAGCTGACAATTGATCGAAACTGGATGGGTCTTGCTATACTTGAAAGCATCTCTATAAAATACTAAAATGTGCTGCACACATGAATGTCGGTTCTAGATTTGTATTTCTAGTTTGCCATTTAGGAGTTAAAATGGCATTTGATAAACTAAAAAAGGACTTTGGTTATATCTTGAAAACTCAACAGAACTTTTTAGAGAAGTGTGAATATATTAATAGTATATCAGCAGCATGACCAGTTTTATCCAATTTAAATAATACAACACTTGTATTGACCCTTAAATACACCATTGCTTTGTTTAGTAAAAATATCTCCTCTCAAGGAGATACTCATTCACAAAGACAGCATTTTTAAAAAAGTGTTACAAGAAAAGAAATCTTCCAGCAGAATATAATCACACTTAATATTTTTTATTCAACAAATATTTTTGAACACCAACTAAGTTCCAGGCATTATTTTAAGTGTCAAAGATAGAGCAATGAAGGGCAGAGGGGAAGGGGAATGCAAAAACTGTCTTGGAGAACTCATATTCAATGTTCCAATGAATAGGATTATTTGTGGTGTAGAAAGCATAAATCTAGATCCTAAAAGATGAATGAATAAGAGGTAATCTATAATAATATAGTCTATTTGAACTTCTACCCTATTATCACTGATGATATGATGCATGGAAACAAGCTCTTTTTCTTAATCATGTAATAATTAAGGAGAAAATATATGATGAGAATTTGTGATAGGCTGAGCCCCAACTGTATCCATGTTCTAATCCATGGAACCTGTGAATATGCTAGCTTGCATGGCAAAAGGGACTTTACAGATGTGGTTGACCTAAGGATTTTGAAATAGGAAGATTTTCATGGATTATTTGAGTGAGTCCAATGTAATCACAAGTATCCGTATAAGAGTCATTTATCCTTATAAGATCCTTATAAGGCAGAAGGTCACATTTGGAGCAGGAGATGATGGAGTTATATGAGGAAGGGGACACTTGCTGAGGAATGTGGGTGGGTACCAGAAGCTGGAGTGCAGCTCTGCCAGCCCCATGATTTTAGCCCATCAGACCTAGTTAAGACTTCTGATTTTCAGAACTGTAAGGCAATACATTATTAGTGTTGTTAAGTCTGTGGTAATTTATTACAACAGCAACAGGAAACTAATAAACTATTACTTAAAATTTATATTCCACTCTATACATTTATAATCACTCTTCATTGTAATTGTTTTTGCTCCAATTTATTATTTATTAAAGCCAAGTGGGGTATGCAGCTTTCAAATCCTTGTGAAATGCTGTTATGTTCTCCTCTGCCTTTTCTTATTTAAATCATATTTAGTTATCATAGGTTTCCTGCAGTCAAGTATTCATTTCTCTTTTTAATACTATTTACTGTGAATAATTTTCATTATCTTAGAATGAAATATAAATGATCATTGAAGAGAATATTTGAAAGAATGGAAGAAAATATGGAATTAGAGTGGCATCCAGATTTATCATCTTATATAGAAAAATAAAGACCCTTGGACTGGCAGACTCTTTTTGTCAAATAACAGAATACTCGAAAGGGGATAAAAAATATAATTGAAATGGATCAAAACATTTGATATGATCCTTTCATATTCCAAACTCAACTTAAATAAATAAGCTTGACACAATCTTTCCACCAAATATAATTGCATTTTTGATTTTGATGAAAATACTTCTGAAACCCTAAATTTCATTCTGTAAATTTTACTATTTCCCTTTCACCTTTCCTACACTGTAAGGGATTATTTACTAGAGTATCTAGTAGCAATTTTATTTTGGGGGGAGGCTAAAATTGGTACTGAGTAAAGTATGTGCTACCTAGTGTTTTCTTAATAGTCTTCAACTCTCACTTTAATATTCAGAATCCAAAGAAAGTGAGAGAAACAATGCTTTATTTAAGTATACATAGTAAATAAAAACCCTTGTTGAATTATTTTAAATTATACAAAGCATTTAATATCAGATAAATAGACTCAAATTCCAAGAGTGTGTCATGTAAATATCATGTACACTCGACCGATTATAAGAATCCATCTTTAACCCCTGAGGCAGCCTTTTTATTGTATCAGAGAGTTCTCAGAGCGGGCACAGAACAATCTGAGGAAGAAGTTAGAATATTAGGTCAGGCCTCAAGCTAATTCCACATTAAATTGTGGTGCTAGATAAATACTGCCTGAAGTTCACAGTACAGTATTTGTGGGACAGTAAATACAAGACAAATTAGCAACTGCCCTGAAACAGTAAAGGAATGAGGTGGCTAATGGGAGAGATTTTTACACACGGACACCCTAATTTTTCATCCTAAACAACAGGGACAGTGCAAAAAAGCTATCGAAACAAACTAACAAAGCCCAGAAATATTAACCAACTTTTACACTCTCCAAAATTCAGATAAAAAAGTAATTCCTACATATTTCCAAAATGAATCAACTGCACCCCTATTGTAGAGAAAAATTTTTTAATGGATTTCACAATCATGCAGATACCTGTTCCAACTTCATCCTTAAAGGAAGACATCTTTTCAGTTTTGTTATGCAACTAATTTGGGTTTTGAATATTTTAATTGTACAAAAATCTTCACAGTGCTTAAGGCAACAGTTTTCATCTCAGAAGCATGATTTGTAGTCAGACAAAGTCACCGTGGCTTTTTCAGGTGATAGAAGAGGAAGTTTAAGGATTCACTCCAGGAATGGTAGTGGCATCCAGAGCACAGGATGTACTAGAAGCATCAATCTTACTGTCAGACGTGGGTCAAAGTGGAGAGGTCTGTGCTGCCTAGTCAGAAAACAGGCAGTATAAGATGATCCAAGACACAACCAAAAAGGGATGAGATATCCAAATTGCACTTAGTGACACTATGAGCTCCAGAAATGCCAGGAGGTGCTGCTATGGTCCATGCAGAAACCACTCACTCCTGAAACAAGGGGGCAGATGCTATGGCCTCATTGCAGAATCTTGGGGAAAACAATTAAGAAACAAACACTTTCAAATTTTCCCAAGTTGAATACTAAAAATACATCAATATTGAAACTATAATGCTATATTTAAAAAAATACATAGCCAGCATGATAAATTAACTCTATAGATGATTATAGAGTTATAAATATAAATGCTTATAAAGATAGATGCTAAAATTAAACCAAAAAGCCTACCATCAAGTTAAATTGGAAAAGGTGTTAAAATAATTATCCACTATATCAATTACCTTTTAACCACAGTAATGCAAGGTTGATAATTTTAGAATATAATTGGTATCATATTGGATGATCAATACATCAATAACTATCTAAATATAAATCTGCAATAATTTGATACAATTTTAAGAAACTCATAGTAAAATGACTTTCAAGATCCAAAATAGATATTTCCTTAAAATGTATGTGATTTTAAAATCACCCCAACAAACCATACTTAACCATCTAAACTAAAGTTATTTAGAATTTCCTGGTCAAGAAATAAAGAGCAGAAACAGAAATAAAGCACATTTTCACCAAAATGGGTCAATTGAAATAACTATTGAAAGTAATAACATACAAATTATTTGTCAAATGCAATATATTTATATTAGCAATAATAGCTTAAAACTGTTGTGGAGAGAGGGCATCCATGTTGAATAATAAAATAATAAATAATAATGAACAAAATAAATTGAATACTTAAGAAGAAATGTATGCGACTTTGTTGAGTGTATGAAAGGAGGTAAGTAAATGGAATGGTAAACTGTATTACTGGGTAGAAATATTCAATACTTAAATATGACATAATTTATTAACTAATGTGTGGATTTAAAATAATTCGTATTAGTTCTCAACCATGTTATGTTTCATAATTCAAAATTGTCATCACACTAATATTTTACCACATTCAAGTATTCTAATTCTGCTAGGATTTAGTTTACTCAAAATCATCCATTAGTATAAGCGAGACTTTATTGAACATACTTTTAGATTAATTGTTCTCCAATTTGACTGCAAATTAGGATCACAGAATTTCTACAATTCCTTAAGGGAACAGCCCGATTCAGTCGGAAACTCTGGGTGTGATGTAGGCACCAACAGTTTTTAATGCTTCCCAAGCGTTTCCAATGGGCAGTTGAGTGACTACTGGAAAGCTATTTTTGCACAGCCACTTTTATTTTATTTGGATAAATTCCTAGGACATAAATTGGTTGTACAAAAATACATTTATTTTAATGCATTGTTATGCCTCCTTGAAAGGATGTACTGATTTTTAATTTCTATAGGTAGAGGGTGGGAGAATTTACTTCTTTCATCTATCACTATATAATTTCTTTCAGTCATTGCCAACTTGCTATAAGAGCAGTGACTGTGTATATAATGCTAAACGCATGCTTGATTTGCAGCATTTGAATTTCCTTTGTAAACTTACTGTTCAAAACTATGACAGTATTGAGTCTAATGTATTCCTCCTTTAGGTCCTGCTTTGAAGGCTTCTGATAATATTGAATTTTAATCTTTTGATTTTTTTTTGCACTTTAATTTTATGAAGCTATTTTTATTGTACTTATTTTTTTAATTATCAATAATTTCTTTAAAATGGACTATAAGTTTGTGATTGTAATAACACATATATGTCTAACTATTGATTAGTTTGTCTATTTATTTCAAATATGTAACATGGCTGAGTCTGTATAATAGCTCTAACAAGATTTCAAGTGTTTCAGTTGCTATTTTAATTTTTTCAGGTAGAATATTGTATTTGCAGATCATATTTCCCAGAGAGAGCTGCAAGAATCTCTCCCACCTTCAGGTCTTTTCTACAATGTGACATTCGTATTTCTCCCAACAAGAATGGGGGGACCATGACTTCCCTGTAATAGGTGAGTATGGCAGAGTGACCTCTAAGGTTATTCAGACAGGGTAAGGTGGCTTCAGTTGTGTTCTCTGGAGTCCTGAGCCAATAAGTGAGCAGCCCACCTGCTCTGAGGTCACCATGTGTGACCACATGGGTAAAAGCTAACTCTAATACCAAGAGAAAGAAAGATGCCAGGTCAGCCAAAGGCTTCACAGCCCCCGCAAGTGATTCTTCTGGGACACTGTGCATTGTGCACAGGCATAGTGATGGTAACTCTCTTTCCTAGTATTCTTTTCTCTTATTTTTTATAGTATATGTTTTTATCCTACCTACTGGCTAAAATCTTTGGAATGTTATTAAATTAATTAGTGATAGCGGCCTACTTTTCTTTGTCCTACTAAATGGCAAAGCCAACAGGCAAGTTTTAAAGCCCTGGTAAGTGTGATGTCAACTGTAGATTAAGAGATTTTAATAACTGGGAAGACTTCTTGGCTCTGTCTTAACAATGAACTATGAGAACTGGACATAGTGCACAGTAAACTAAAGGGTGTATCTCCTCAGTTATAAAGCAGGTGAATGTGTTACTCAGCATATTGATGGGGAATAAATAATAATTGCTCATGTTCTTAAGTACTGAGTACATCATATATCGAATCTCTTATTATCTCATAATAATATATTTGTTATATATATATATATAATCTCATATATTATGCTCTTATAAAAACCAGGCTTACCAATAGGTGCAAACAGAGAGAGTGCCAGTAAGTAAAAGCAGAGTCCAGGAATGTGAACCCACATTGTGAATCTGTCTATCCTCAGGGATCAGTACCAGACTAATAAGAAGTATATTTAATAAAATCGAAAACAGAAAACAAAGCAAAAACAAAAAGTTTTGGTTATATGAATAAATTTGTCACAGCATTTTTTTTATGTTTCTAGAAATTCTGTCTGCATGGAACATTCTAAGTTATCTTCAATTTGTTCATTTGGAGTACAGAATTATTGCTTAGTTCTTACTATTCAAAATAAAGGCAAAATGATAAAAAATAAAACAGCCTCTGGGAAACTAACCTTAAATGTCTAAACCCATAATGTTAAAGCAAATGCCGTCAGGTCATTAAACAGAGCCATGGGGAACTAAATTAACTTCCTGATGAGAAATCTGACTTGTGATTTCCTCTGAAGAAATGTTAATTAGCAGAATCATATCAGAATATGTTCTTATTTAAATGAATTCAGTGATGTCAATATCTAAACATCTACTAACTGTATCTCGTCATTCATAGTTTTATAACTTATCTTGTATCAGTAAGTGGATCCACAATTCTCAAACATAGATGCAGGTAAACAAGATAAACATTAATAGGTGAAATAAAGCATGAGTAGGAAAAATGAAAATTAAAATCATAACATAAAGAATAATGAATTCACAGAACAGTGACAGGGGAGTAATGTGGTTCTGAAATATATGAATATAAAATTTTATTTTGAAGAAGGTTGTATTAAGCAATAATTCTATGTACCATTAATATTGGAATTGTTTTTACCAAAATAGCTATATTACTTTCATCATGAAAGTTGTAGACAGGCAAGATTGGACTGCATGCTGGTTCATTCTGGGGACTTGAGGAGCTGCGTAGAGCTGAGAAGATACGTATTTTTCTTCACTTAATTGTGGAGAAATGATGAAGTTTAATTCATGTTAATAGAGA
Source organism: Smutsia gigantea (assembly GCA_032199065.1). Classification (NCBI taxonomy): domain Eukaryota; kingdom Metazoa; phylum Chordata; class Mammalia; order Pholidota; family Manidae; genus Smutsia; species Smutsia gigantea. Next base: position 354,339 of record JAVSCE010019575.1, read on the forward strand.
GTTTTTTGAGAAACAAAATAAGAGATTTTGTACCGATCAAGGACAAAATAGTTTAAGCTGTGTGTTATTCCTGCTAGTTTCATGGTCCTTCAAGTCACAGTTGTCTCTAAACCGAACTGGCAATTTTACTGAAAATTAGAATAAATAAATCATATCAAAAATGTTGAATGATAACTGCATTTCATATGGCTCCTATCATTGCACTAACAGTACTCTGTTGATTGTAACTCCATCACACGCCACAAAGCAACTGTTTCTTTACGATTTCTTACAGGTTTATTGAGGTATAATTGAAAAACGAAATTATGTATATTTAAAGTGTAAATGTGATGTATTGATGTCCATATACCATCCATCTAATTAACATCTCCAACACCCCACAGTTACTTTTAATTTCTGCTGAGGACACTTAAGATTTCCTCTCTTAGCCAAGTACAAGCACACAGCTACAGTCAGCATGCTGTACTTTAGATCCTCTGCACTTATTCATCTTACAACTAAAATTTTGCATCCTTTGACCAAAACGGGGAGCATTTCCCCCACCTTGGTTCACTGGTAATTACCATTTTACTCTCTGGTTCTTGAGTTCAACTCTTTTTTGTCAGATTCCACACGTGACTGAGGCCATACAGTGTTCCTCTTTCTGTCTGGCTTACTTCACCTTGTTAACCACATTTTTGCAAATCACAGGATTTCCTTCATTTCTTTGGGTGATTTCCACCCATTCTGTGAAAGAAAGGTAACCTGCTATTCTCAGTATGTCAATTATTTGAGTGTTTTACATGGAATTTTACATGGCAAGAACTGCATTCCATTTGCCAGGTAAGGTTCGAGTTGGCTTTAAAATTAAATTTGCCAATAGGGCCCGTGAGGCTGTCCCTCCACCGGGTGTGGCCTGGAGTCTGGCTTTTCTTCTGTTTGTCTTGTGGAAGCTGTGTGGTGTAAGATGAATCAGAATGGAACTTGCTATTCTGCAGATGCTTACGAAATCCTCTCCTCTGCTCTGGGATGCAGTAGAGAGCTTTGAATGTCACTGATTTGTAGTGATGCTAAATTTTACAATTCTCAGGCTGGGGAAAAAAAAATTCAGGTGTGAAAAACAATGTTCTTTCTTTCTTTCTAATTGAACAAAACCTGAGTCCCATTCTTGCTTGATAACTGAAAATTGAGTCTTTAAATTTACAGGACCCCTGTTCCTTTGGGACTGAGAACTCCCATGCAGCACAAAGACAGGTCCAAATGCTTTGCTAAGAGAACTGACCAACGTTGGCCAGGCTTCAGCCTGTTTTAGGCCTTGTTCCTATGTGCAAACCCACATCCTGTGCTGAATCTTTGCTCAAGAAAATGCTGACAAATTACAACATACTCAACCCACAGGGCCAAATCACTTCAGTCGTTTTCCAGTCTTCCTTCCACTATAAATTTCCATTTTCCCCCAGTTTCCCCAATCCTCTGTCACTCCTGCCCCCATCCCGTGTTTTTTTTTTTTTTTTTTTTTGGCTCTTTCTCTGTGCTGCCTTTTAAAACTTGGTCACCTTTGTTAGTTGGAATGGAGGCCACTTTACCTTGGAGTCTCTCCCCTACAGCAATCATCTGAAGAAAACCTGTTTTGCCACCTTTTCTGAGCATCTGGTGCTATTTCTCTTTGACATTTTTCCTTTAGAATTCTTTCAAATGACTCAGTCAGTTCAGGATTCTCCATTCCTTTCCTCACAGTCCTCTTTTCTCCTGGTTGCTTCTTATGCAAGGAGAGGCCCGCTTGCCCCCTGCTGGCGAGGCATTGGCCTGGCCTTCAGTCTGCTCCATGGTCCTCTGTGGGTTATGGCCAAGGCACGGGGATGAATGTGCTGGCTGTCTCAGCCTGGTGCCCATGGCCTCACCTTCACCTCCGCTTGCCAAGGCTCAGATTCTAGATCTCCTTCTCTTTTTCCCATACACATCCTTTTTTACAGCAAGTCTTTATGTGTCTGAGGAAAGTGTATTGTTAAAGATTTCTTTATTCAGGATTTTAATCTCTGTGATAAGAGTTGAATGTTTAATTCCAGATTTCTTCTTTCTTTAATTTTTTTTGTGCTGGAGATCCACCTGGGTCTCTCCACTTAGGAAGACTCCTAGTTGCTGTCCTCATATTCCAAAATTCCCAAGTGAGCTTTTTGAATAATATTCTCTTCTTTAATGAATTGCTTTCAAAGAGTTAAGTATGGGAAATGAAAACTAAAAACTACAGTGGGGAAAACTGGGAGACAACACTTGAATCAAGAGTCCAAGGTCAGCATCACCAGGAAAAGGCATACTGCTGATGTCATGTGCACCCTGATGTGATGTAATGAGAAGAGCTTCTCTTCTCCAATACCCAGAGCCTTTCCTACTGTGAAAAATGTCAGACATACCAAAACTGGAGGACGTTCTACAAAATATCTAATCAGTATCCTTCGAAAGCATCACAGTACTAAAATAAAATGAAGCTTCCACACACTAGAAACAATTAAGGAAAAATGGCAAGTGAATACCACGCGTTATCCCAATTTTCCATCCTGGAACATAAGGAACATTTGTAGAAAGGACATTAGTGGAAAAACTGAAATGTAAATAAAGGTTCTGGCATTGCAATAGCACTGTACTGATGTTATTTCTTAGTTTTAATAAATATACCTTAGTTGTTTAACATATGACAAAGTAAAAATTCTGAAATATCCTAAATTAAGTAACATAAGGGCTAGAGAATGAGGGAGAGAGACAAGGGAAGGTCATAGTCAATAACCACAGGCCGTAGCTAACCAGAAACTCAAAGTTTCTGGATGAAGTCATTTCAACAATCATCTAGAAGGTCCCCTGCAGCACCACCATATCCCTTTTGGACATAATTGGTATCTGACCCTCATCCACAGCTAATCCATGAGGCTTCTTTCTGGACTAACCACCTATCCCAGGATTTTTCATGTTTCACTTTAGCTCACCTTCCTTATCCATAGCCAGTGAGAATTTAAAGAACTTTCTTTCCTTGAGATTCCTCATACATAAATGTGCCCTGTTTCTTGAGGCTGGTGAACAAGTTCTGTTAACTAGTCTTGCTGCTGGTGAAGAGGAAATTTCCTGTCCCAGGACTCCATCCTTATCTGGCTGCATCTGTAAAGACTCAATAAACATTTTTATTCAGAGATCCCTCACTCTTTAGAGTTTCTGATAATGTCAGATGTTAACATTAGGGAAAGCTGGGTGTAATGTTTACAGGAACTATACTATTTTTGCAACTATTGCATAAATCCAATGTTATTTCAAAGTAAAAGTTTTTTAAAAGTGCCCATTTAAACCAGACTTTTCTAGTACTGAATTTATATCTTTCTATTTGGTATGCCTAACAAGTCCCTAAAATTAAGCATGTCCCTAAACAAAACTTTAATTTCCTCCAGAATTAGATGCTGTACAGATAAACCTGTTTCTTGAACACATTTATCTCACAGTTTTGCAAATAGCTTTTTCTTGGTTTTAATTCTACTGCTTTTCTGTCTCCTTTGCAGGGTCCTTTTCTTTGTTCCAACAATAAAATGTTAGTAATCTAAGGCAGAGGGGGGTCTGTCTGCACCCAGCTGCTTCTCTCACTCTGTGTACTTCTTGGTGAACTTGCCCTCACCCATCAGATGAAGCCACATGTTGCCATGAAGAATCAGTTCTCTCTATAAAACCCAGAACTCTCTGTCAAGCACAGCCAGTTGACTACCGTGCATCTACATGGGAACATTTAGGCTCCTTTAATTTAATACATCCAGGAAAACTCAAAAGCTTCACTTGGAAATGCCATTGAGCCAGTGATTCTTCATCCAGTGAGAACCATCCCAGAAGTTCGGCAGAGAACTTGCAAGACGACTGCATGGTATGCCCTCCACTTAATCACGATATGACTCGCCAAATGTTAATGATTCTAACCCCACCTCTTAAAACTATTTTAACCCCACCCTGCTTCTCATTCCCAGCATTCCCTCTCTGGCAGTATTTAGCTATTATCTGAATCATGATGAAATTCTCATGGGTGCCTTTCCTTACTGTTACCAGACTCCCTTCCACAATACCGCCCACAAAGCTTTCTAAAATGTAAATCTGGTTCTGATGAGCACTCTGCTGCTCAGAATGTGTTGGTGACTCTCCAGGTTTTCCAGCTCAGCATACTGGCCTCTTGTGACAGCAAGATAAGCTGTTAACCTTCTGATACAAAAAAGGAGAACAATATTGATCAGATTCTGCCATTTTTTAAGGTGATGATTAGGAGTAGGTCCAGGTAAGATACGTTTTAACAGGTGAATTCATTTTTCTTCATCTGTTTCAAAAGGATGACACCTGGTAGGGAATTTGACTAAAAAATGTTTGGGACTATTGGTTGATAAGAATGAATATTAATGCAGAGAAATTATAAGTAAATATGTGACATGGCTGTGCACACGCGCAGGCTCATGCTGGATTCCGGGAGACCGAACAACTGACAAGGCTGTGGGATATCTACGGAGCTTTGCTCTCCCTGCGGCTCGTCCAGGGCTGCGTCACCCCGCAGCACGCGCAAGCAGCGAGCCCGCTCTCGGCAGGTGCACGAGCCCTGGGCAGACAGCCTTGCACAGCGACGCAGACGGCAACCACGCTCCGCCAGCCCCGCCCAGAGCCCTGACCGCGGGCTAGTGGTGCTCAGCCAACAACACGGCATGTGCTGGGTGGGCGAGCAGCCCGGCCTTGGAAGCTCCATCTTCCCCACAATGTCCAGCTCAGAATTCACAACAGCCAAAGCCTGAATGGCTTTTCCAGTTTCTCTGCAAACATTTAGCTACTGGAAGCTTTTATGTTTTAAGGCATATGCCATAAAATCACCAACAGTAGAAAGGATATCAGATCATGCAATATCAGTTTATGAAGGGAGGGAAGAGCCATGGCACAGTGGACTTGCTGTCTTGATGAATTCCTGGAGCATGTTGAATTACAATTAGAGTTTGAAGGTTGATGGTGGAAGAATTAGAGGAAGTGCCTAGAAATTTAAGATCAAAGAGAGGAAACAGTCTTGGAACAATAAGATCCAGAGAATGGCTATCGGAATAAGTTTCTAAAGTGTAATTGAAAGAATTCTGAAAACTGGAGATGTTAGATATTTAACCCAACATTAATCAAGAATAGAAGTGGAGAAGAAAACTGTGGATATAGGAAAATCACTGAGAGAAAAAGTGTAAGAACAAGGGAAAATAATGCATTGTGCAAAAAGGTGATATTCCTGCGTGAGCCTGTCTGATTAACTCCCAACCATGTCAAGGAACATTTAGTAGATACCGATGCCTCTTCCTAGCAGAGTGGGAAGTGAGAGGAGGCACTTTTTAAAGTAAAGTATCTTAGTCAAAAAAAACATTTCTGTTAAGGTGAGAGGATATGCTCAGTGTTTTCTAGAAGTAAAAGGTGAGGGAAAGTTTGTTTACAATGGAATGTCCTTTCTAGACGGAACAGTGGAAACTGGGAGTGAGAACTATAGGTGGGAAATGAGAAAAGGGTTATACATTCAGACTAGTATGAGGATGAAATTGGTGATCCCTGGAGTGCATCTGATTCTTGTGTTAGTACCCAAAGATTACAGACATAAAAGGTATGACTTTAAAAATTCCACCTGACTAAATCTAGTTTTTCTAGGTCCATTACTTATCTTTCCTTCTTCCTGAATGCTAATCTTTAGGTGTCACGTACATGCTTTTCCCAGCCTAGTATCTCAAGGGGTCCCAGAGCAAGAACTAGGCCAGGGAATTGATTCTTTGCTTTGTCTCCTTCTCTATCCCCAAATCCTCTCTTCTGATGACAGCATTATTTTTTATGCCCCAAGAACACCTGTCTATATTTGCAGTTGCCGAGCATGATATGCTTAAATGTTCACACACTGATTTCCCCAACACTGTTGTTTTCCAAATTCCTTCAAAACTTTACTCTTTGATTTGTCCCCAGCCAGTAACCTCTCAGAGAATTTATTCTTTCTGTGCTGTTTCTTTCTTTACCTTGTACAAGAATCCGCAGCCTTTCCCACACTTGTTCATGTACATGATTGTCGGTAATGTAAGCTGGAGAGACACTGTCATGGGGGATAGAATTTGGTGAAGAAGGCACACGTATCTAGGAACAAATATACTTGTTTAAGTAAAGCTATGCATGCATTCTTAATTGACACTTTGCATTTTTTAAAAAAGAAATACAGAGCAGTGCATTGAATTATCACCTATATGTGAAAGAAAGATCTCCTGAAAACCTATAAAAAGAAATTTAATATTTTTCTCTTCCTCACATGTTGTAGATCATTACCCATTTAATGATAATTGTTTTTCCATTATAATATGAACCCATCTGTTCATTTCTATAGAGATCACTAAAAATATCACAATGATAATAAAGTCAAACACACTTTTGATAATTCAGAGCTACTTCAAATTTCAGCTTATATATGCATGTATCTGTGTGTGTGTGTGTGTTATCATTTCATAAGGTTATCAGGGGAAAGAAATTTTCTTCTTAGTGCACGATGTGATTTGGGTTCCTTATTATAAAATGAGAGCCCATTTTTGAAGAAAAAATCCAGAATATGCATTTGGCCAGTTGCCCAAAGATTTAAAACTGCTATTAAAGGGGTGTGAACATAAGCATTTGGTGGTAAGAATCATTAAAGCCTGAATCATGAAAATAATCTTGAAATAGAAGACCAAAGCAGGACAGATATACGTGTGGAATACCTCCCTGAAACAGGCATTGGTTTCTGCAAGTTACAAAGCAATTCACCACATATGTGAACTAGTTTATAAGCTGCAGTATAATAATCGGGTTTTAATCCAATAAACAAAAGTCCTGTAAATTCTAAATATGAGGGTGGCTGGGTAAGGTAAATACAGTGCTAAGAGCCTCCTGGTGCAGGGTGAAGCCAAAATCATTCTTAGTGGCAACTCCACAAAGAAAGGGGCACACCCTATATATTCAGGGCTACTGTTTAAGGAATCACTTTTAAAACCTATATTTTTCAAATTAATGTGACCCCCAAAAAAACTTTCTAGATACTTTTAAGTAAATGTCATTCGCTTGTACAATGAGAATTAATTGATTGAAGCAAATAACATATAAAGTTTTAAGTCCTATGTAGAGAGAAATGAAGTGCAAGTTTGCTAATTGCTTTTTGTATATAAACAGGTACTTCCTTCACTTCTGAGCTCAAGGAAATAAGTAAAGAAAGGAACAAGAGGAAGAGTACACAGTTACGACTTTTTGATTTCCTGGGTCTAGAAGTAAGGATTATTCCCTTCTGTCTTTAATATTATTATTATATGGTAAATTTATACAATGAGAACTTGTCAAGATACTACAAGTTTACCTGAAATTTCAATTTCACTGAATGAGTAAATGAGAATACTTAGACTATTTTTCAAAATATTACTTTAAAACCTAATTATACATTCTAAATAGTAGTGGTCACTTACTTATGGATAATTCAATTTTTAAAATTAACAATCAAACCCCTTACAAATTAAATTTAAATATTTCAGTCTAATTTAAGTAGAGATGGATTTTGATGGGGCTAGATTATAAAACCTATATTTTGGCAAAAAATAATATTGCATAAATCCTTTTACTCAACATAACCAGTAAAAAAAATGATTTCTAAAACATCTGACTGGTGTCTTCTATGTATCATGGTTCTCTGTACTAAACAATCTTAAACTTGAAATACAGGAAGTATTTTAAATAAGAGATTGTACTTAAGAGCTGTCTCACCATAATAATTCACAATATAACATTTTAAGTAATATTGTCTGGTACTCAAGTTCCATTAAGCATGTTCAGGGTCCCCCTGTATTTTGACTGACCAGAGATGAAATGTGCGGCCAAAAGATCTTTCTGGGAAAAAAAAAAAAGGCTTTGTAGAAAGTCATATAGAGTAAAAACTAAAAAAGAGTGAGTGGTGCCAATCTCATGTCCATGCCATGATTTCTGTACCTGTGAATCCTGGAGATCTAGAAAATACAGCACTTATTTGATATTGATTCAGAGCATAAACAGCTTTGTAGAGGGCCTTGATACAGCCTTGCAAGGTATCCCCATCTAACTGACTCTGTAACTGAATCTCCAAAAGGCCATTCTACCCCTATCAATGCAGCTCCTCCAGGATGGTGGGCAGCATGGTAAGATTGTTTGCTGTGAAGTGAGCTCCTTGAGCAGCAACAGTCCTATGTCGGTCGAATACTGTGAGCATAGACAAGGCATCTGCAAGCGCACAGGTGGTAGTTTTGGCAAAAGCACTGCATGTAGGGAAGGCCGGTCTACAGCCATGGAAAGCGTCTATTCTACTCAGAAGAAAGGGCTGCCGATTTTATCATGGAAGCTGTTTAAGTTCAACATTAGCTTAGGTTATGATAATTTGATGGCCCGTGGTTATGCATTTAGTCTCAATTAAAGCTCAGTAGCAGGCCACAGGCTTTTTCTCAAAAGGAAGGTAATTTTCTGAGAACAAGGCAGGTATTTGCTTCAAAATCCTAAGGACCTAGGATTTCACATTCAGAGACCTGCCAAAGCCTCCAAACAGAATCTCTTTCCAGCACTGATTTGTCAAGTGCCATTGTGTGGTCTGAATCAAGAGGACCAATTAGAAAAGCAGCTTGCAAGCAGCCTGGACCTTTTGGAGAATCTTAATTTGTTCTGGATTCCACTCAAAACAATCAAGTTTTTAGGTCACACAATAAATGAGCTAGAGCAGCTCACACCACTACAATTTGCGTTTCTTTATTGGTTGTGGGAGAGGCTGGGTGCAACAACTTCTCCTTCACCATAGAAGGGATATTCCAGCAAGGTCCCCATAAATGGATGCCTAGAAATGTCACTCTGGTGGAAAGTCTGAATTTTGGTCAGATTTATTTTCCATCCTCTGAATCACAAATGTATTATCAACAAGTCTAGAGCAGCTATTACTTCTTGCTCACTAAGTCTAATCAGCAAAATTTCATCAGTTTAATGGACCAGTGTGATTCCATATGGAAGGAAAAGTTCATCAGATCCCTGCAGGCTAAATTATGACACACATTTCAGTTGAGAATTTGAAGACCCAGTCTCATCCTTTTCTTTACCCTCTTTCTCTACTGCAGTTAGAAGCATCCAGCCATTTTCAAAACACTCATTATTTTGACAAAAATATTCTAAGGTATGAAATATATGCTTACCCAGAACCTTTGCTTTTAATAATTATTTGATTAGTATTAAATAATGGTGATAATTTGATTATCTCTATTGCCATATCATGCCATAGACTTCTAGTGTTTTCTTTACTACTGGAAATAGGATATAAAGAGATGCAGTTTAAAAGATTGGCTCATGTGATCGTGGGGCTGTCAAGTCTAAAACCTGTAGGGCAGGCCGATAGTGTGGAAACTCAGGTACACTTTGAATCTGCACTCTTGAGGCAGAAATTTTTTCTCCTCCAGGTAATTTCAGTTTTTGTGTTTGCAGCCGTCAATTTCTTTATGAGGCCCACTATCATTATCCAAGGTAACACTCTTACTAAAGTCAATATATTAAGTAGAGTAAAATACCCTCACAGTAAAACCTAAATTAGAGCTTGATTAAGTAACTGGAATAACCTAGCCATGCTGACACATACACTTAAAAATTTACCATCGTAAAAACACCCCTGCAAGATGGCGGCATGAGAGGTGAGACGGAGAGCTCCTTCCAAAACCACAAACAGTACAAAAATATACTTAATTAATACAACTAACCTTAAAACAGCAACAACAAAGAGGGCTGAACCAGACTGCAAACAGAACTCATGAACAGAGCAGACCTCACAAAAAAGGGCACCAGTTCTACTCCCCTAAAACCCCAACCTCTCTCTAGGGGCTGAGCAGCTCGAGGGACTGGAGCTTCTGTGCACTTGTGGGCATCACAGAAATATGAAACGACAAAAGAACATGGTTCAGACCAAAATCTCACAAACCTAAGAAAGAGGGCCAAATGAAACTGAATTCACCAATCTTCCTGAAAGAGACTTCAAAATAAAAATTATAAACATGCTTATGGAGGTACAGAAAAATATTCAAGAACTCAGGAACGAATTTAAGTTGGAGATTCAATCACTAAGAAATTCCATATCTGAAATAAAACATACAATGGAGGGTTTTAAAGGCAGATGAGACATAGTAGAAGACATGGTAAATGGAATAGAAATTAGAGAAGAGGAATACAAAGAAGCTGAGGCACAGAAAGAAAAAAGGATCTCTAAGAATGAAAGAATATTGAGAGAACTGTGGACCAATCCAAACACAACAATATTCATATAATAGGGGTACCAGAAGAAGAGAGAGAAAAAGGGATAGAAAGTGTCATTGAGGAGGTAACTGTTGAAAACTTCCCCAATCTGGGGAAGGAGATAGTCTCTCAAGACATGGAGGTGCACAGATCTGCCAAGAAAAGGGATCCAAGGAAGAAAACATCAAGACATATAATAATTAAAATGGCAAAGATCAAGGATAAGGACAGACTATTAAAAGCAGCCAGAGAGAGAAATAAGATCACATGCAAAGGAAAACCCATCAGGCTTTCATCAGACTTCTCAACAGAAACCTTACAGGCCAGAAGAGAATGGCATGATGTATTTAATGCAATGAAGCAGAAGGGCCTTGAACCAGGAATACTCTACCTGGCAAGGTTATCATTTAAATTTGAAGGAGGGATTAAACAGTTTTCAGATAGGCAAAAGCTGAGATAATTTGCCTCCCACAAACCACCTCTCCAGTGCATTTTGCAGGGACTCCTATAGATGGAAGTATTCCTAAGGCTAAATAGATGTCACCCAGGGAAAGACAAAGAGTACAGAATATGATTCATAACATACAAAGAATGGAGGAGGAAGAAAAAGGAGGAAAAATACCGGAACCTTTAGGTTGTGTTTGGAATAGCATAGGAAGTGAGTTAAATTAGATTGTTAGATAGTAAAGGAATTGCCCTTTAACCTTTGGTAACCATGAATCTAAAGCCTGCAATGGCAATAAGTACATACCTACAGATAATCACCCTAAATGTAAATGTTCTGAATGTACCAATAAGAAGACATAGAGTTACTGAAGGGATAAAAAAACAAGACCCATCTATATGCTGCCTACAAGAGACTCACTTCAAACCCAAAGACATACACAGACTGAAAGTAAAGGGATGGAAAAAGACATTTCATGCAACTAATAGTGTGAAAAAAGCAGGAGTTGCAATACTTGTATAAGACAAAATAGACTTCAAAACAAAGAAAGTCACAAGAAACAAAGAAGGGCATTATATAATGATAAAGGGTCAGTCCAAGAAGAGGATATAACTATAATAAATATCTGTGCACCCAACACAGGATCACCTACATATGTGAAACAAATACTAACAGAATTAAAGGGGGAAATAGAATGCAATGCATTCATTTTAGGAGACTTCAACACCCACTCACTCCAAAGGACAGATCAACCAGACAGAAAATAAGTAAAGAGACAGAAGCACTGAACAAAACACTAGAACAGATGGACCTAACAGATATCTACAGAACTTTACACCCAAAGCAGCAGGATACACATTCTTCTCAAGTGCACATGGAACATTTCCAAGAATAGACCACATACTAGGCCACAGAAAGAACCTCAGTGAATTCACAAATATTGAAATTCTACCAACCAACTTCTCAGATCACAAAGATATGAAACTAGAAATAAACAAAGAAAACGAAAAAGCCCACAAACACGTGGAGGCTTAATGACATGCTCCTAAATAATCAATGGAGCAATGACCAAATAAAAATAGAGATAAAGCAACATATGGAGACAAATGACAACAATAATTGAACACCACAAAATCTGTGGGATGCAGTGAAGGCCGTGCTAAGAGGAAAATATATTGCAATACAGGCCTACCTCAGGAAAGAAGAACAATCCCAAATGAACAGCCTAAACTCACAATAAACAAAACTAGAAAAAGAAGAACAAATGAGGTCCAAAGTCAGTAGAAGGAGGGACATAATAAAGATTAAAGCAGAAATAAATAAAATTGAGAAGAATAAAACAATAGAAAGAATCAATGAAAGCACGAGCTGGGTCTTTGAGAAAATAAGCAAAATAGATAAACCCCTAGCCAGACTTATCAAGAAAAAAAGAGTTTACACACATAAACAGAATCAGAAATGAGAAAGGAAAAATCAGTACAGACAATACAGAAATATAAAGAATTATGAGAGAATACTACGAAGAATTATATGCTAACAAACTGGATAACCTAGAAGAAATGGAAAACTTTCTAGAAAAATACAACCTTCCAAGGCTAACCCAGGAGGAAACAGAAAATCTGAATAGACCAATTACCAGTAAAGAAATTGAATTGGTAACCAAAAAACTACCTAAGAACAAAACCGCTTGACCAGATGGTTTCACTACTGAATTTTATCAAACATTTAGTGAAGACCTAATACCCATCCTCATTAAAGTTTTCCAAAAAGTAGAAGAGGAGGGAATACTCCCAAACTCATTCTATGAGGCCAACATCACTCTAATACTAAAACCAGGCAAAGACACCACAAAAAAAGAAAATCACAGACTAATATGCCTGATGAACATAGATGCAAAAATACTCAACAAAATATTAGCAAACCGAATTCAAAAATACATCAGAAAGATCATCCATCATGATCAAGTGGTATTCATCCCAGGGATACAAGGATGGTGCAACATTCAAAAATACATCAACATCATCTACTACATCAACAAAAAGAAGGACAAAAACGACATGATCATCTCCATAAATGCTGAAAAAGCATTCAAGAAAATTCAACATTCATTCATGATAAAAACTCCCAACAAAATGGGTATAGAGGGCAAGTACCTCAACATAATAAAGGCCATTTTTGACAAACCCACAGCCAACATTATATTTAACAGCGAGAAGCTGAAACCTTTTCCTTTAAGATGGGGAACAAGACAAGGATGCCCACTCTCCTCATTTTTATTCAACATAGTTCTGGAGGTCTAGCCACAGCAATCAGACAACACAAAGAAATAAAAGGCATCCAGATTGGCAAGGAAGAACTAAAACTGTCCCTGTTTGCAGATGACATGATATTATACATAAAAAACCCTAAAGAATCCAAGTCAAAACCATTAGATCTAATATCTGAATTCAGCAACGTTGCGGGATACAAAATGAATACACAGAAATCTGTTGCATTCCTATACACTAACGATGCACTAGTGGAAAGAGAAATCAGGAAAACAATTCCAGTCACAATCTCATCCAAACGAATAAAATACCTAGGAATAAACCTAACCAAGGAAGTGAAAGACCTATACCCTGAAAACTACAAGACACACTTAAGAGAAATTAAAGAGGACACTAGTAAATGGAAATTCATCCCATGCTTTTGACTAGGAAGAATTAATATTGTCAAAATGGCCTACCTGCCAAAAGCAGTCTACAGATTCAATGCAATCCCTATGAAAATACCTACAGCATTCTTCAATGAACTAGAGGAAATAGTTCCAAAATTCATATGGAACCACCAAAAACCCCAAATAGCCAAAGCAATCCTGAGAAGGAAGAATAAAGTAGGGGGAATTATGCTCCCTGACTTCAAGCTCTACTACAAATCTACAGTAATCAAGACTATTTGGTACTGGCACAAGGACAGACCCATAGACCAGTGGAAAAGACTAGAGACCCCAGACACAAACCCAAGCATATATGGTCAATTAATATATGATAAAGGAGCCATGGACATACAATGGGGAAATGACATCCTCTTCAACAGCTGGTGTTGGCAAAACTGGACAGCTACATGTAAGAGAATGAAACTGGATTACTGTTTAACCCCATGCACAAAAGTAAACTCAAAATGGATCAAGGACCTGAATGTAAGTCATGAAACCATAAAACTCTTAGAGAAAAACATAGGCAAAAATCTCTTGGACATATACATGAGCAAATTCTTCATGAACATGTCTCCCCAGGCCAGGGAAACAAAAGCAAAAATGAACAAATGGGACATATCAAACTAAAAAGCTTCTGTATAGCAAAGGATACCATCTGTAGAACAAAAAGACATTCTACAGTATGGGGGAATACATTCATAAATGACATATACGATAAGAGGTTGACATCCAAATTATATAAAGAGCTCACGCACCTCAACAAACAAAAAGCAAATAAGCCAATAAAAAATGGGCAGAGGAACTGAACAGACACTTCTCCAAAGAAGAAATTCAGATGGCCAACAGGCACATGAAAAGATGCTTCACATCACCAGTCATCAGAGAAATGCAAATTAAAACCCCAATGAGATATCACCTCACACCAGTTAGGATGGCCACCATCCAAAAGACAAACAACAACAAATATTGGCGAGGATGTGGAAAAAGGGGAACCCTCCTACACTGCTGGTGGGAATGCACATTAGTTCAACCATTGTGGAAAGAAATATGGAGGTTCCTCAAAAAAACTCAAAATAATAATACCATTTGACCCAGGAATTCTACTCCTGGGAATTTACCCTACGAATGCAGGAACCCAGTTTGAAGAAGACACATACACCCCTATGTTTAACACAGCACTATTTACAATAGCCAAAAAATGGAAGCAACCTAAGTGTCCATCAGTAGATGAATGGATAAAGAAGATGTGGTACATATACACAATGGACTATTATTCAGCCATAAGAACAAAATAAATCCTACCATTTGCAACAACATGGATGGAGCTAGAGGATATTATGCTCAGTGAAACAAGACAGGCAGAGAAAGACAAATATCAAATGATTTCACTTATCTCTGGAGTATAAGAACAAAGAAAAAACTGAAGGAACAAAACAACAGCAGACTCACAGAACCCAAGAATGGACTAACACTTACCAAAGGGAAAGGAACTGGGGAAGATGGGTGGAAGGGAGGAATAAGGGAGAAAAAGTCTATTACAATTAGCATACATAATGTAGCAGGGTGGGTGTGTGGTGCAGGGATACGGGGAAGGCAGTATAACACAGAGAAGACAAGTAGTGATTCTATAACATCCTACTACGCTGATGGACAGTGACTTCAATGGGGTATGTGGTGGGACTTGATAATAGGGAGAGTCTAGTAACCATAATGTTGCTCATGTTATTGTATATTAATCATAACAAAATAAAAAAATTAAAATGTTCACATATCAAAAAATATATGAATGGGAAAGATACACACCAATTTCAGAGTAAAATATAAAATGTAAACTTTTTAAAATCTGGGGTTATCTACTTGAAGTTGGTTATAGTTTTCTACCTTCCTGCATGTTAGACATATTGTGACATATTTACATTTTAATAAAAGGATACTAAAGTTTTTTTTATAATGCCTACATATTGCTAACAAATTCCTTTCACTTTGTGATTAACATTATGGATCCTTTCTTCATCTAAACAAAACACTGGAATTTTCAGTTCATAGATTTTACCTGAGTAATAAAAGATCCTCAGTTGAAAATGTTACAAATGAAACTTCATTTTTTTGGATGTCAGTTTTGCAACCGACCAAACCATGAAAAATTAAGTGCCTTAGGTGAGTATTTCCAGTGGACTAAACCATCAGGAGGGTCACCCAAATGTAGGAATATTGGCTACAACTTATATTTCAGTAGGGTGCCCAACCTAGGGCTTTGTAATATAAGGATTTAATTTTTAAAAATCTGAATAACCACCCCCAAAATCTTTAACTTCCATCACTGAATTAATCATATTTTTTTAATTATGAAAGTAACCATCATATAATAGAGGACAACTGTTGAAATCACAAGTAAGAAACCCACATTTCAGTTATCTTTGGAAGCTGTGTGACTTCGATCAAGCTAACCCTTTTGGTCATCAAGTGTATCTAATTGAGGAGGTAATGATACCACATGGGTGCTCTGAAGAAGAAAAGTGGTAAGGATGTAAATATAAATACAGCAAAACAATACAAAAAAAACTAACTATCACAAAAGGTTTCCCAAATGGTCCTCAATTTTGATAATTTACTGCAAGGACTCAAAGATCTCAATGAAAGTGATTATATTCATGGTTATAGTTTATTGTGGGGAAAAGACACAGATTAAAGTCAACCAAAGGAGTAAGCACCTGGGGTGGAATCTGAGCAGTACTATGTGTGAAGATTCCATCTTCCTCTCGCCATGGAGCCAGGATGCATTTCTTTTCTGCTATTATGGGGCAGTGTACATGAGGTGTTGCTCAGAAACTCACCTGAACCTCAGTGCCCAGAGTTTTTATTGGGGCTCCATTACATAAGTATAATTGAGTGATTGCCCACATGGTTGATCTCTGTCTTCAGGTGTCTGATACAAGGTGACCCAAATTCCCTACCCTAAATCACATTAATGGTTTGCTGCGGATCCCAAGGCCCTGACACAAACTTTGTCTTCCAGGAGCTGGGGGCAAAAGCCATACACTTTTTGAAAAAGGTTAAGTTGTTGCTACACATTAGGTATAAGTTTTACTGGTGCTATTTTGGTGGTGGCATCAGGGTTTCAAGTATCTTGAATTTATCACAGTCTACATCAGAATGTTAATCTACCACTTCATATATAGCATTGCAACATGACAATAGGGTGTTTTCTCACTGTTGTCATACAGTACGTGAGAAATGTATGTCACCTGTGTCCATGTAGTTGCCATTTGTAGTGCTCTTCCTTCTTTGGCTAGATCTAGGTTTCCATCTGGTATTCACGTCAAAGAATTTCTTTAAAAGTTTTGTTTGTTTTGCTTACTTTTTGTCTGTTTGTTTGTTTTTAGTGAGATTCTGCCAGTGATAAAGACTTTCAGCATTTTTGTGTCTGAAAAACTATTTTATTTTTAAATGAAATTTATTTTATTTTTGCTTAGGGAAAACTTCTAGGTTGACTCAGCTACTTTTTTTTTTCAATCACTAAGGATATCTTCTCACTTGCACTGATTCTGAGGAGAAATATGTCATCATTCTTATCTTTGTATCTTCAATCTTCATTAATCTGTATGTAGCAAGTCTTTGTTTCTCTGGCAGCTTTTAACATCTATCATTACTTTTGAGAAATTTTCCTATGTTATGTATATCTTGTGCTTGGAGTTTTTTGAGATTCTTGGATATGTCTATTTATGGTTTCCACCAAACTTGGAAAATTTTCAGCCATTATCTCTTTGAATATTTTTCTGCCCACTCATCTCCTTCAGGGACTCTAGTTACACATATATCAGGTTGCCTAAAGACCCGTTGCTCACTGATGCTTATTTAATTTTTTAAATTGTTCTTTTCTCCTTGTGTTTTACTGTGTACAGTTTCTATTGCGGTAATTTCAAATTCATTAATGTTTACTTTTGCAATGTCTGATATTCTGTCAGTGCGTTTTTCATGGCAGACATTGTAGTTTCCATCTGTATGTATCCAATTTGCATCTTTTAAATTTTTTTAAGTCCTCAAAAGACATTTAGAACAAGGGATACAATTATAATAAGTGCTCCATTGTCCATATCTGCTAATTTAAATATCTCTTGTCAGTTATTAGACAGTTTAGACTGTTTTATTTTTCTTGGCATTGAGGATTGTATTTTCCTGCATCTCTTTATGTCTGGTAATCTTTAATTGCATGTCAGATGTTGTCAATTTTAACTTGTTGGATGCCACATATTTCTTTACTCTTATACATATTCTTTAACTTTGTTCTGAGAAATAGAGTAAGTTACTTGGCACAGATAAAACCTCTATATTTTTGCTTTTAAGATTTATTAAGTGTGACTAGAGCAGTGTTTTTCCCCAGCACTGAGGCAAGAAATTTCCAAGTACTCCAACAAATACAATGTGAATTCTGAGGTTTTTCCAGTTTGGTGATATTCTTGGTTCTGTGCGAGTTCTAAGTAGTTTTCTCTCATATCGTTTTGGATAGTTCTTTATCTTACCTTGCATAGTTTTTCACATGTGTGTGTTAATTGTTTTTATTTTATTTTTTATTTTTTATTTTTTTTTGCTGAATAGTTAAGGATAGTCCTCTGTGGACTTCTAGAGTTCTACCTCTGTGAAGCTTTCTCCTCTCCAGTGCTCTGTCCTGCATGGTGTGGATTCAAGAATACCTCATCTGGCTATACAGTCTTTGACCACTGTCACATATCCTGTTTTTATCTATAACACCGCCTCTTCCCACACTCTTTTCTGACCATTCTTCCAGGAGAGACTGACTCTACCAAGAGGTGCTTGCCCCTAAGTCATTTCCTTTGTTTTATATGTTATTGCATATTACATGGTTACTGACATGAGGATCAGGACATGCAGCATGGCAAATAAAAGTACGGTCTTTCTAACTTCATCGCAGAGGGATATAATCCTCCATTAGGTTGAGTATCACCTCTTTGCTATGTTCACATTCAGAATTGCACGAATGTTAATGCAATTCAGCATTCCCTTACTTGGTTTCTTGCAAATAACAAAGCATATTCTACAGACTATTTGAGTTATATTTCTACCTACAGGATATACATGTTATTCCCAATCTTGTATAGATATTATTTATCTATTTTTTTCTGACACTCTTGTCCTAAGTGAAATAAACTTTCCTTCCAATCAGGACTTTTATATATAGAGTCACAGATAGAGTTTACTCACACAAGTCACTTATTTAGAGGAAAATAAAATCATCATAGAATAATAAGTGAATTATATTCAAAAGTTGTTATTTTTGGAAATTTTATAATATTCCATTATTTTCAACAGCTTAGTAAGATGACCAATCAACACACACATAGTATATTTCCATTTCCTCAATATTACTAAAGTGGTTCAATGAACATCTTTATATGCCAACATTTGATCACCTTCTGGATCACGTTACTTAAAAAATAATTACAGAAGTAGGATTAATGGTCTAGAGTATATAAACATTTTTAATGATCCAAATAAATATTATCAAATTGCTTTCCTCAAACCTTGTAGCAAATTGGGCTCCCACAAGCATGGGTCTTTACAACTATTTCAACATTAACACAAAAAGAAAAGAAAAACAAAGTAACAATTTTTATTGATGAAAATGTATTTTTATTTTAATATTATTTGGTTTCTACAAAGAAAAAACATGATTTTTATGTGTTGACTTCTTTTCTTTTGTATATTCTCCACTCATGTCATTTGTTCTCCTGTCAATGTGTTCAAACTCTGAATTGTAAAAATTCATCATATATTTATAATATTTACATATTTTGTCAAAATACATTTGAAAATGGCTTCTGTTGTTTATTTTTGTGCTTTACAAGAAACACTTTATTTTTAAATGTTCTAAATCTGTAGGAAAACTGCAAGTACAGAAAATTATTTGCTCATACATACCAAATTTTAATATTCTGCCAAATTTGCCTTATTGCTCTTTCTAGACAGATAAATAGAATTCATATTAAATAGTAAAATAAATCTTGTAAAACTTTTAATGACTGTTGTATACATCATAAGCATTACCCTTTGATACTTAAGTGTGTTTTTACTAATATATTATCTTTTATAACCACAATACAGTTAGCAAATTTGGGCATCTTGACATTGATGTAATACTTTTTCATTTCCTGACTAATATAATATCTTCCCTTACATAAAATGCTCTTATTATAATTTCATTTTCCTCTCATAGAGCATACACTTTAAGATTATGTATTGCATTTCGTTTTTGTGCCTCTTCTACCTCCTTTAGTATGATACAGCTTTTCAGCCTTTACTTTTCTTTCCTAATATTTGTGTATTTAAGATTATAGGCCATTTATTTTGTAGAAACTTTCTCAATTTGTGTTTTCCTGAGGATTTGCTCAGGATTAGATTTAGATTACCAAGCCCCACTGAAATACAACAAAAGTGATAATCTGTCCTTATGTGCTATTATCTATTAAATATAAGTATAAATTCATGGAACCCTATCTTACTCAATGATTTATAATCCATTAGTTATTTTTTTAAGGTAACCAATATTTTATCCCTCAAGTGTTTTTTGACAAACATAAACACATTTGTGTATTTATTCTAATGGCTTTTTTTTTCTGAAACAATATTTAATATGTAGCATTCTATATACTCTTTGGAAATTTACAAATTTCTGCAAATATTCCCATATATATTCTAGAGATGTTCCTCATTCTTTTTATAGCAGCACAGTACTCTACTGCATGCATATATCACAGTTTATTCAACTAATTGTTCTATGTTTTGATCCTTCAGTTAGGTATCAATATTTAGCAATTTATTTATATGTATATACATGTATGTAAATATGAAAAAATACACACATATGAAAGTAATCCTATAAATATATATTTTTTTAGAATGTCCCAGTGAAATTAACTGGTCATGTCTTTGATTACGTTCTCTATTTCTTACATGAAAATTGATTTGTTAAGCTTTTTATCTCTATAGGAATAAATTCTGATGAGTCATATTTTCCTAAGACATTACTCATGCCATGTATGTTTTTGAATTAATTTGTATAGAGGTGTGCAAAATAGTTTAAAAATTCTTATTTACTGTTTTTGCATGTAGCTTTCCCATTTTCCCATTAGCATTTGTTGAAAAGACTGTCTTTTCCCATTACATGTTCTTGCCTTCTTTGTCATAGGTTAATTAACCATATAAGAATGGGTTTATTTCTGAGCTTTCTATTCTGTTCCACTGATTTATGTCTGTTTGTGCCAGAACCATACTATTCTGATTATTATAGCTTTGTAGTATAGTTTGAAATCAGAGAGCATGGTGCCTCTGACTTTATTCTTTTTCAAGATTGCTTTAGGTATTGTGATATTTTTGGTTCTATAAAATGTTAGGATTTTTTGTTCTAATTCTTTTAAAAATGTCATTGGTATTTTGAGAGGGATTACATTGATTCTGTAGATTGTTTGGGGTTTTATATATAGACATTTCAACACTATTAATTCTTCCAATCCATGAGCATGGTATATTTTTCCATTTATTTGTATTCCCTCCAATTTATTTTATCAATATCTTATAGTTTTCACAGTATAAATTTACCACTTTCCTGGGTAGATTTATTCCTAGGTATTTTATTCCTATTGATAGAACTCCCTAGAGACAGTGGGGAATGTCTGTGCTAGGTCTGCCCCTGATCATGAGTAGGACTCAGCAGGTGCCAACATGTGAATTCCCCAGAGCAGCTCAGATTACATGAAGGTTGCATGGGAATCAGGGTGTGTACCATGCCTGATCCTGGCCCCTAATTCAACCAGGGTGAACCAAGGCAGGAATACCCTGAAGCAGCCCAGAGTGTGCAGGAGCTTCAAGGGAATGTGCACACTCATGTTACCTAGTCCTGGCCATCAGTGGGACCTGGCAGATGCCCAACATGGCAATTCTCCAAAGCATTCCCAAGCAGCCCAGAGCATAGATAGACATAAGGGTGAGAAGGCATAGAGGTCTCAGCTGGTGCCAATATGGGATTTACCTGGAGTATGGCACTAACATGCCACTGACCCATGTCCTTACCCTGCCAGTGCAGAACCTAAGGTGTTCACTCAGGAGCCACTCTAATGGCCTCCAAACTCATGCACATGGGACCATGCCTTGGAAGTCCTAGCACCAGAAAAAGTCTGTCTCACAGTTACTTGGCCTCCAGCTTGCAAAAACCACAAGATGCATGCAGTCTACAAGGGGAATCACCTACAAAAGTCCAATCCTTCAAGACTAAGAGAGTAAAGCCCTTTCAACTAATTCAAATAACCAATTTCAGGAAGTCATACATAATGAAATAGAGGAATATGCTCCAAGTAAAGAACAAGTAAAATCCCCAGGAAAATAAAAAGCTAAATGAAACAGAATTAACCAAACTACCTGTTAAAAAGTTTAAAGGAATGGTTGTAAAGATACTGACTGGACTTCAGAAAACAATAGTGAAGTTCAAAGTCGACCTCAACAGAGAGTCTATAAAAGACCCAATCAGAGATGAGAAATTCAAGTGATAAGACAAAAAATACACTGGAGGGAATGAAGAGGAGACTAGAGGATGCAGAAGAATGTATCAGTAACTTGGAAGATAGAGGAATGGAAAATGCTCAAGCTGAACAGCAGAAGGAAGAAAGAATTAGACAAAATGAGGATAAGGTAGAAAGCTCTGGGACAACATCAAAATCTGAATCTCCACACTATAGGAGACCCACAAGAAGAAAGATAGAAAGGAGTAGAAAATTTATTTCAAGAGACAATAGGTGAAGACTTCTCTAACCTGGGGAAGGAAACAAGTCTACCATGTCCAGGAATCACAGAGCTCCAAACAAGATGAACTCAAGGAAGTCCACATCAAGACACACTGTAATCAAAATATCAAAGATCAAAAACAAAGAAAAAAATCTTAAAATCAGCAAGAGAAAATTGAATTATGTCTGAGGGAAACCCTATAAGATTATTAGCTGATTTTTCTGTAGAAACTCAAAAGGCCAGATGATAATGGCATAATATAGTCAAAGTGCTGAATGGAAAAAACCTCCAATCAAGAATACTCTATCCAGCAAGTTTAACATTCAGAACTGAAAGAGAGATAAAGAGCTTCACAAATATATAAGTTAAAAGAAATCAACACTAGTAAACTGGCCTTATAAAAAATTTAAAAGGACTTCCTTAAGAGGAAAATAAATTACCCTAACGAGAAACAAGAAATTTTAAAAAGGGAAAACATTTCCAATGGTAAAGCAAATATATAAGAGAGATAGTATATCAATTACTTAAAAGCTCATATGAAGGTCAAAAAGACAAATCAACAAAAACTAGTTAAGGGACTCAATAAAAAGGTGCAAAAGAAGATATTCTATACATAAAATGTGGAGGAGGAGGAGTAAGAAATGTAGTGCTGGTAGAATGTGTTCAAACTTAAGTGACCATCAGTTTATTATAGATTCCTATACTCATAGGATGTCATATAAGAACCCTATGATAACCACTAACCAAATCTTTATAATAGATACATAAAAAAAGAAAGAGAAGGGAACCCAATAATAACACTAAGGAAAGTCATAAAATAAAAGACAAGAGAGCAAGAGAGGAGAAACAGATCAAAGTAAGAACAACCAGGAAAGAAACATTTAATAAAATGGCAATAAGTACACACATATGACAATTATTTTAAATGTAAATGACCTAAATGCTCCAATCAAAGACATAAGGATGGATAAAAAAACAAAACCCATCTGTTTGCTTCCTAGAAGAGACTCACTTCAGACCACAAGAAACAGGCTGAAACTGAAGGGACAGAAAAGGATAAACCATGCAAATAGGAATTAAAAGAAAGCTGGATTTATAATACATAGACAACATAGACTTCAAAACAAAGGAAGTAACACAAGGCAATATAAACCAAATACTAACAGATGTAAAGGGAGAAATTGACAAGCAGCATAATAATAGTAGTATTTCATTACATCAGTGGATAGATCATCCACACAGAAAATGAAAGGGGAAGCAGGGCATTTAATGAAACATTAGACCAGATAGACTTAACAGATACATACAGAACTTTCTATCCAAAAGCAATGGAATACACATTTTTCTCAAGTGCACATGGACTGTTCCCCAAAACAGATCACATATTAGGGCACAAAGCAAGTCTCAACAGATTTAAGATTTGAATTGTATCAAACATGTTCTCAGACCACAACGGTATGAAACTAGAAATCAATTATAAGAAAAAAACTGGAAAAATCAATCATGTGGAAACTAAACAACATGCTTCTAATAATAAATGGATCAAGGAACAGATCAAGGTGAAAAATAAACAATATTTGGAGACAAATGAAAACAGAAACACCATGGTTCAAAATATGTGAGATGCAACAAAAGCAGTTCTAAAAGGGAAGTTAAAAGCAATGGAGGCCTACTTTCAGAAACAAGAACAATATCAAATAAACAGTTTAACCCTACAACTAAAGGAAAAGGAACTAGAAAAAGAATGAAGTCCAAAGTTAGTAGAAGGAGGGACATAATAAAGATCAGAGTGGAAATAAATAAAATAGAGACTATGAAAACAATTTAAAAAATGAAGCCAAGAAATGTTTCTTAAAGAAGATAAACAAAATAGACAAACCCTTGTCCAGACTTATCAAGAAAAAAAGAGAGGACAAAAATTAACAGTGAGAAATAGGAGAAGTTACAATGACACTACAGAAATTCAAATAATCATGAGAACTCTATGACAAATTATATGCAAATAAATTGGACAACCTAGAAGAAATGGATAAGTTACTAGAAACTTACAGCCTTCCAAGACAGACCAGGAAGAAACAGAAAATCTGATCACACCAATTGCCAGTAATGAAATTGAACTAGTAATCAAAAAAACTCCCAACAAACAAAATCCAGGACCAGATGGTTTCACAGCTGAATTCTACCAAACACTTAAAGACAAGCTAATATCTAGTCTTAAAGAATTCCAAAATTAGAAGAGAAGGGAATACTTCTAAACTTATTCTATGAGGCTAGCATCATTCAATTACCAAAACAGATGAAGACATTACCAAAAATAAGAAAACTACACATCAATATCCCTGATGACAATAGATGTAAAAAATCCTCAACAAATTATTAGCAAACCAAATTCAAAAATGCATCAAAAGGATCATTCATCACAACCGAGATTTACTCCAGGAATGCAAGGATGGTACAAGAACCACAAATCAATGTGACATACCACATCAACAAATGGAAGGATAAAAACCATAAGATCATCTCAACAGATGCTGAAAAAGCATTTGATAAAATTCAACATCCATTCATGATAAATAGCTCTCAACAAAATTGGTATAGAGGATATGTACCTCAACATAATAAAGACCGTACACCACAAACCCACAGCCAACATCATACTTAATAGCAAAAAGCTGAAAGCTTTTCCTCTAAGATCAGGAACAAGACAAGGAGGATGTCCACTCTCACCACTTTTATTCAGCATAGTACTGGAGGTCCTGCTGAAAATGATTTACAGATTCAATGTAATCCCTATAAAAGTACCATTGGCATTTTTTAATGAATGAGCACAAACAATCCTAAAATTCATATGGAACAACAAAAGACCCCAAATAGCCAAAGAAATCTTGAGGAAGAATAGCAAACCTGGGGTATCACACTCCTTGACTTTAAGTTGGCCTGCAAAGCTACAGTGATTAAAACAGTGTATTACTGGCTCATGAACAGACACATAGATCCATGGAACAAAATAGAGAGCATAGAAATAAACCCATATCTGTATGGTCGATTAATTAATGACAAAGGAGCCATGAATATGCAATGGGGAAAAGACAGCCTCTTCTATAAATGGTGCTGGAAAAACTGGACAGCTACATGTAAAAGAATGAAAATAGACCTCTGTCTTACACCATATACAAAATTAAACTAAAAATGAATTAAAGACCTAAATATAATACAGAAAACCATAAATATCTTAGAGAAATCATAGTCAAGGATCTCATGCATATAAACATGAGAAACTGTTTTTTAGATACATCTCCCTGAGCAAGGGAAACAAAGGAAAAATAAACAAGTGGGACTACATCAAACTAAAAATATTCTGCATTAGCAAAACAAAAAGGCAAACTACTGAGTGGGAGAATATATTTGCAAGTGATGTATGTGAAGAGAGGTTAATATCCAAAATATACTAAAAACTCATATGACTCAACACACAAAAAAAGAAAAACAAATAATCCAATTAAAAAATGGGTAGAAGACCTGAACAGACATTTTCCAAAGAAGAGATATAGATGGCCAACAGGCAAATGATTAGCTCAACATCGCTAATCATCAGGGAAATGCAAATCAAAACCACAATGAGGTATTACCTCATACCAGTCAGAATGGCTGTTCTCCAAAAGACAAGAAATAACAAGTGTTGGTGAGGATGTGGAGAAAAGGAAACACTTATAAACTGTTAGTGGGATTGTAAATTGACCTAGCCACAGTTGAAAACAATATGGAAGTAACTCAAAAAATAGAAATATAAACAACATATGACCCAGCAATTCTACTTCTAGGAATTTACCTGAAGAAAACAAAATTTTAAATAATAATAGATAATGTTCACTGCAGCATTACTTATAATAGCAAAGATATGGAAGCAACCCATGTCCCACTGATAGATGAGTGGATCAAGAAGAGGTGGTACATATACACAATGGAATATTACTCAGCCATAAAGAAGAAAGAAATATTGCATTTGTGACAACATAGATGGGTGGACCTGGAAGTAAAATGCTAAGTAAAATAAACCAGGAAGAAAAAAGATAAATAGTATATTATTTCACTTATATGTTGGATCCAAAGAGAAAAAAAAAAAGGAAATAGACCCACACACAGAGACAAAAACTGTTGGTTACCATAGGAGAGGGTGTGGGGTGATGGGTGAAATAGATGAAGGGGATAAAGAGGTACAAACTGCAAATTGTAAAATAAATTAGTCATAGGAATGGAAGTATAACATAGAGAATATATCCAGTAATACTGTAATATGTTGGAATGGTAATGGGGTGGCTACACTTATTGTGGCAAGCATCTATTAATGTATATAATTATGGAGTAACCATGTTGTATATCTGAAACCAATATAACATTACATATAAACTTTATTCCAAAAAATATATACATTTAAAAAAACAAAATATATAAAGACTTCATATAACTCAGTAACAAAAAAAGCCATCCAGTTAAAAAATGGGCAGAGCATCTCAATAGACACCTTTTCCAAAGATGACATTTAGATAGCCAACAGACACATGAACAAAAATGCTCAGCATCACTGATCATCAGGGGAATGCAAATCAAAACCACAATGAGATACCATCTCACACCTCAGAATGGCTAATATCAGCAAGACAAGAATTAACACACGTATTGGGGATGTGAAAGGAACTCCTTTGCACTGCTGGTGGACATGTAAATTTATTATGAGAAACAGTATAAAGCTTCCTCAAAAAATTTAAAAAATAGAACTGCCATACAATCCAAGCATTCCACTTCTAGATATTTATCCAAAGAAAACAAAAACACAAATTCATAAAGATAGATGTACCCCTATGTTCATTACACATTTATAACAGCTATGCTCATTGCAACCATTATTTATAGATATGAAAGCAACTTATATGTTAATTGATAGATGAATAAAGATGTGAGATACACACACACACACACACACACACACACACACACACACATGCACATACAATGGAATACTACTCAGCCATAAGAAAGAGTAAAGTCATCATTAGTGAAAACAAGGATGAAGCTAAAGGGTGTTATGCTAAATGACATATCAGAAGACAAAGACAAATATATACTTTCAATAATACGTAAAATTGAAAATACAAGTGAACAAACAAAACAATACAATGCAGAGACAGACTCAGACACAAAGGAGGAGGGTGATAGAATGGGCAAAGTAGGTAAAGGGTATTAGGAAGCTCAAACTTCCATTTATAAAATAAATAAGTCATGGGAATTTAATGTACAACATGGGAATATAATTGATAATATTGAAACAACATTGTATGGGGACAGATCACAACTAGACCTATTGTGATGATCACTTCATAAGGAATAAAAATATCAGTCCACTATCTTAGATACCTGAAACTAATATAATATCATGTCAATTGTAATTCATTAAAAAATAAATGAATAAATAAAAATTTTCACTAATAGTTATATTCTCATCCCTCACTAACTTGTGTTTTGACACACCTGGACTAAATTAAATGATTAATTTTACAATTGATTTTTAATGTGTATTATTTTAATATACTCTTCCTTTTCATTCTTTACCTAATTAGTCTCTTCTATTACCCTTATTATTTCCTTTCTTAAGCTTAATTTTGGTTTATTTACTATAGTTCATTTTCTAGTTCTTAACATTGGTAATTTAATTTATTTATTTTTATTCTTTTTATTATTAAACATTTGTTAACTTACACATACATGATAAATGAAAGAGAGCAGGGTTATCTATATTTTTATAAGACAAAATAGACTCAGTCAAAAACAGTCCTAAAAAAAGACACTGTATAATGATAAAGAGGTCAATTCATCAAGAGAATATAATAATTGTAAATATATATGCACCCAACATTGGGGAACTTACATATATAAAGCAAATATCAACAGAACTGAAGAGAGAACATGACAATACAATAATAGTAGGGACTTCTATACACCACATTCATCAGTGGATAAATCATCCAGGCAGAAAATCAATAAAGAAACAGCAGGTTTGATTAACACTGTAAGCCAAAAGAACCTAACAGACATTTAGGGAACATTGCATCCAATAGCCAGCAGAATACACATTCTTCCCGAGTACATGAGGCACATTCACCAGGATAGATCATATGTTGGATGTTGAGCCACTAAACTAGTTTCAACAAAGTCAAGATTGAAATTTATCAAGTATCTTTTCTCACCACAGCAGTATGAAATTAGAAATCAGTAATAGAAGGAAAATGGAAAATCCACATATGTGGAAATTAAACAACACTTCTAAACAACAATGGGTCAAAGAAAAAATCAAAAGGGAAATTAAAAAAAATTTTTAAATCTTGAGACAAATGAAAATAGAAAAACAACACATTAAAATTTATGGAATGTGGCAAAGGCAGTTCTTAGAGGTAAATTTCTGAACTAAATGCTTACATTAAGAAAAAATAAAGATCTCAGATAAACCATTTAAATTTAAACCCCAAGGAACTACAAAAAAAGAAAAGTAAACCCAAGATTAGCAAAAGAAAGGAAATAATAGAGATTAAAGTAGAAATAAATGAAATAGAAACCAGAAAAATAATAAAAACAATCAACAAAACTAAGAACTGATATTTGGAAAAGGTAAACAAAACTGACAAACCTTTGCTAAAAAGAGTAAGAGTACTCAAATATTGGTTTTCCCCCATCCAAAAGTAGAACATTCCTATGAAAACTTTTGTGAGCTGAAATGGTGTAAAAGAAACAACTATTATTAATTATGTGGAAAAATTTTTGACCATTCGCAGACCCAGAGAAATAACTTCTCTGGTACTTTAGAAAGCATCGCTAATGGGTGCACAAAATGAATTGTGACAAAGCCCAGCTGTTCAGAGTGCAAAGCTACAGCAGCCTGATGACAACAAGCTAGGTGCAGTTCCAGGAGAAGGATTTGGGTGGTTCCATTGGTGGGATGCACTCTGCCTCTAAGATGGCTCACTGTAAAACAAACATTGAATGCTGTTTTTGCTTTTCACTTTTTTTTTTTGTAAAAGTGAAATTACTCTTCAGATTTCTTTCAGTTAGTGAAAACAGGTAATAATGTAGATTTTTCGAAAAAGCAAAGTGGGGTGATATGAAAATTTAAAAAGTGGTTACTTATAAATAAAAGCATATAGTCGACCCTCAAACATGGGGGTTGGGGAGCCGATACCCTGCACAGGTGAAAATATACATATAACTTTTGACTTCTCCAAAAGTTAACCACTAACAGCCTGCAGATGAATAAAAGATTTACCAATGTAATAAACAGTCAGTTAACATATATTTTTGTGCTATGTATATTATATAATGTTTTCCTACAATATAATAGGCTAGAGAGAAGAAATTCTTATTAAGGAAATCATAAGGATGAGGAAATACATTTATAGTACTGTACTTTATTGATACCATCTGTTTACAATGTGAATCATATGTCTATCAGCACCTATATCAATATTAACTTATATCATACAAAACACTATGGGTACTATACTTATTACAAATAATGTATGTCAAAAATGAAAGAATAATGTAAAGAAAGTTCATATTTATTTATAGGTACGATAATCATGCACTGATAATGAAGAAGCAGCAATATGATTGCTTTATAGTAGCTCAGCCTAAACACTAATGAGTGGATCATTGTAAATTGTTATGGCATACCATATTACAGTCATATTGATAATACAGTATTGGAACTATTGTTACATTTTCAAAAAAAATTAACTTCTGATGATAGACTGATATGCAGTTTCTCCAATTATGAGGGGGCATAATATATATTAATGTAGTTATTTGAAAACAAAGTTGTAAAACAGTAAGAAAACTAACACATCGTTAATTTTATATTAAATATCATTCATCTTATGCCTATGTAAAGATAGACTATGTACTTCCATATGAGTTTTGTACATGATGTTCCACAGGGTGAATGCTTATGTGATGGTGATAATGACGATAAAGGACCACCTCACACAGCTCTTGACATGCAGTTACTAGATTTTCACATGAAGACACAACATACACAAAAGAAAAGTTTATGAACTCTATGGCATGATGATTATTTGCTATTCATTAAGTGGAAGTGGATCACCATAAATGTCTTCATCCTTGTCATCTTCATGTTGAGTAAACTGAAGAGGTACAGGAAGAGGAGGGGTTGGTTTTGCTGTCTCAGGGGTGGTGCAGATATAAGATGCCGAAGAAGTGGAAGGGGAGGCAGGAGAGGCACACACAGTGTAACATTATGGGAATACCTTCTATCTTTCTGCTCTTTCATTACTTTCAGTGTTTCTGTATGATACCAATTATTCTTCCATTATTTGCTTTGGTTTCAGTGCATGTACCATAGAAGGGTCAAAGTCATAAAAGATGTCAAAAGCAGTCTTGAATCGTCAGAGCCCTTTGGACAGATTGTTTAAAAACAGTTTGTTTTCTGGCACTGCTTCTTCTGTCTCCTTCCTGGTTGTCTGGTATATTGGTTTGGAAGCACTCATCTCCATCAGATTGTCTTCTGTTAATTCCTCTGGTGTGGTGTCTATTAGCTTTTGAATTTCTCCAAGGTCCATATCTTGAAGTCTCACCCCCCACCGTTTTTCCATATGCACAGTCTCATGATTTCCTTGATTGGCTCTGTTGCAAATCCTGTGAAGCCATGAACATCTGTACAGTTTCTCCGGCAGGAATTTATTGTTTGGGGCTTGATGGCTTTCACAGCTTTCTCTACAAAAATGGTGGAATCTTCAATGGTATAATCTTTCCATACTTTCATGATGTTCTATCAGAGCTCTCTTCCATGACATTGACAATATGTATATTTCCCATAGAGTGCCATGTGTAAGGGGCCTTAAAGGTTCATATAACTTTCTTATCTAAAGGCTGAATTAGAGTTGTTATGTTTGGGGGAATAGACCATTTTGATGCCTTTCATTCTGAGCTCATGTGGTTCTGGGTGGCACTGGGCATTTTCTATTATCAACATAACTTTAAAAGGCAGGGATGGTAGTACAGTATGGAGAATATAGCCAATGATTCTGTAATATCTTCCTATGTTGGCAGATAGTAACTTCATACAATTTAATAATATGGGTAACTATTGAACCACTGTGTTGTATACTTGAAATCAATGTAAGATTGTATATCAACAATACTGCAATAAAAAAAATATGCCTCCCTGTTTTACAAGGCCAGCATTATCCTCATACCAAAGCCAAATGAGGACCCTACAAGAAAAGAAAATTATAGGCCAATATCCCTAATTATTAGAGATAAAAATCCTCAACAAAATATGAACAAACTGAGTTCAACAGCACAAAAACAGGATCATACACCATAATCAAGTTGAAATTATTCCTGGGATACAAGGATGACTCAAAATACACACATCAAAGAGCAGGATACGTCACATTAACAGAATGAATGATAAAAGTCATATGATTGTCTCAATAGTTGCACAAAAAGTACTTGACAAAATTCAACAAACTTTCATGATAAAAACCCTGCAACCAGTTAGGAATAGAAGAAATACACCTCAACATAATAAATGCCATCTCTGAAACATACTCTAACATCAGCAGCAGACATCATACTCAGTGGGGAAAGCTGAAATCTTTCTCACTACGACCAGGAAGAAGGCAAGGATGCTTACTCTCATCACTTCTACATACAAATGGATGAGTGGTCCATGAAAAGCTGCTCACCATCACTCAGCAGGGAGATGAACTCCAAACCACAGTGAGATATCACCTCACATATATCAGAATGGCTACTACATAAAAAGACAAAAGATAACCAGTACTGGCCACAGTATGGAGAAAAGGGAACCTTCATGTACTACCGGTAGGAATGTAGAAAACATGGAATTCTTCATAAAATTAAAAATTGAAAGGGATACAGCAATCCCGTTACTGGGTGTGTATCCAAAGGAAATGAAATAGTATCTTGAAGGAGTATGAAGCGTTCATATGTCCATGTGGTATTATTCACAATAGTCAAGATTTGGAAACAACCTAAGTGTGTATGAATGGATGAGTGAACAGAGAAAACATGGTCCATATATACAATGGAATATTAAGGAAATCCTGCCATTTGCAAAAACAGCATGAAGCTGGAGGACATTAAGTAAAATTGCCAGACACAGAGAGACAAATGTTGTATGATCTCACCTATATGTGGAATCTGAAAAAGCAGAGCTCATAGAATCACAGAGTAGAACAGTGTTTTCCAGGATCTGAGGGGTGGGAAATGCAGAGATATTGATCAAAGGGTAAAGACTTTCAGTTATGAGAGGAAGAAGTTCTGAGGTCTATATAGCATAGCTCTCATTGTTAAGAATATTTTACTGAAGTATTACACCTGAAATTTGCTATGTGAGGTTGTCAGTCAATTTGACTGTAGTGATCATTTCACACCTATACCTTTACAATATCACATTGAACAACCTCACAATTTGTCAATCATACTTCAATAGGGCTGGAAAAAATATATAAGGCAATGTCCGACCCTGATATGTACTTTTTTCCAGATGGCTATATTTTAGAAATTCTGTTCTTTTTTATTGTATTTATTTTATCTAAGAATTGTGTGATACAGTTCTTTTTTTCATTTATTTCCAGGTGGAATGTCTTTTTCAATTTCTTATTTCATTAAATTTTAATCAGATAATATTGCTTATAATATTTTAACCCCATGTAACTTATTGATGTTTCTCAGTGATCTGGTACATAATTGATTTTGTGACAGTTTCATGTGTCTCTCATAAAACTTTTTCCTTCCATTAATCTATTGTACAATACTTATTGGTCCCCAGCTTCCTACCAATCTCTACTTCAGACTTTAATGATACAAAGGAAAATAAATAAATAAAGTTCATTTAATCATGGAGCTTATTTTTATTGGGACAGTATAGACATGCACAATAAGGAGAGAGAATCCATAGAAAAATCAGAAGACTTTAGGGAGATGTGGCATGGTATATGTAAGGTCAGGGAGATTCTCTGTTCAGTTCATATTTAACCAGAGGCTTGAGGAAGTGTGAGAGCAGCCGTGGGAATAGGGATTGTGCAAAGTTGTTGAAGTGAGAGTGTTCTATTTTGAGAAACAACAGAGAGACTATTACAGCTACTGAAATAGACGAAGAGAGGAAGTATAAGAGATGAGACTGGAAGAGGTAGCAAGGAAATTGTATACTTTAGGCGTATGTTGTAATAAAGTGAACGAAAAATAGAGTGGCTCACATAGCAGTAGTTTATTTTTCCTGCACATAGCAGTCCAAACAGACACTTGCTTCAGGGGGGTAGGCAGCACTTAATCTCAGGATCATCCAAAACCTGGTTTCCTTCTATCATGTGCTTCATGATTTTTTAAAGTCTTGAACTCATTTCAGAATCAAAGCAGGGTCACCAGCAACAAGATCATATTCCAAGGCTTCAGCCCACAGAGAAGTGAAAAAGACAAGTGGAAGGCAGGGAACTTCCTAACGTTCATGGGATGGTATTTCACACATGCTGTCCTGTACGGCGCGGCGAAAACTTCGCCACAAAGTGACTCCCAGCTGCCTGGGGGTCGGGGAAAAATAATCCCAGACGGGAGGGTCACGGGTGCAGCAAAACCTCCAAGGACTCCCCTGCTAACGGAGCAATACGACGTGGATTCTGAGAGAGAAAAAACAGAACGAGGCTGACAAAGCACCAGACAATTGAGCTCTTTGTAGGGCCTAGTTAAGAATTTTGTCTTTAACACTGAATGATACAAGAAACCATTAGATTTCAGCCCTTGAGTAACAGCATCTGACTTTTTTTTTCAAGAGGATTACTCTAATTGATTATTTCCTCCTTATGGTGCTCAAATAACAGATTATTTATGAGACTTCCTTTTATAGACAAGTGTGATTTTATACAAATGGTTCTGTTTCAGGAGTACATTTGATGCTCATTAGTTGTGCAATTTTCATTTTTAATGATTATAGTTCTATACAAAAAGAGAATAAAATACACTGGGTAATCATGGGGTCGTGGTGCAGGTTATCTGTGTTTAAACCCCAGATAAGTCCACTTTCAGTGTAAGATTTCTCTGCCTCAATTTATTTATGTGTCTCAAAGGTATTTGTGAGGAATCAATGAATTAATATGTGTTCAGTACTTAACTAGCTCCTGGTACAAAAAAATACCCTCAAAAATGAGTGGAAGTTGAATTTTTTATTCTAGCATGTTTTAATCTCACCAATTTATTTTTATTCTTAAACTGGGTTTTAGCCTTTGTCACATTTCTTCTTCTGGTTAACACACCTATATTCTTATTATTATGAAATTTCAATATATTTTCTTAAATTTTTTATTGTGTTAGTTGGTTTGTAATGTTTTTCACCATTAGAATATTCAGGCAAAGATAAAAACATTCAGACACAAGTTATACTTATTTTTAAAAAATCTCTTTTATTACAACATTTCCAGGCCTTTATCATGTACTTTCCATATATTCTTTGTTAGGTTTTTCAGAAAGTTGTCCTTTCAGTGGTTCTTTTATAATTGTTTCTTTCATATGCCCTCCTAAAAATCATGTACCACATCATGTCTGCATGTGCTTATGTGAACTATATCTACATGTCTCTCTACACTTTCAAGGAAGGGCTTCATGGGTTTTTGACATGTCGAAGCACACCTCAAATCCATGAATATTTTATTTCAAAAATTTTGTGTTATACTTTCCCACACATAACCCCACAGTGGGCTGTGTTTTACAATATAACAGCCTGTGTTCTCTTTGACACAGTTGCTTTGAATTCCATTTGGCCTGAAAATAAATAAATCAACTAAGCATCAAAGCAACAAAAACTCTGATATGATTTTTGTGTGCCTGATAAAGTGGCCTATACCAAAGTGCACAATTCCATGATTTTGTAGTCTAGGCACTGAATTTTTCAGATGAAACCATTTTCCTTTCTTATCTTCTCAATAACAGTGAAGGACAAGCCATAACTTAAAATGACAGCATTAGTTAACGCATCTTTTTAAATTTTTTTAAATTTAGTATTGAATATCCCTGAAATTGTGCTTACATTGCCTTTTAGATGTAAACTTTAGTTTTCAGTTCCTTCAGTTTAGTACCACAGATGGATTCCCTGGGACACATAATCTTTCTTTATTGCCACATTTCAATCTCACTTGATGGATAGTTACTGATTGTTTTCTTGGGAATAAAAGGCAGCCCCAAGATGGAGATGCACTCATGATTTAAACCCTTATGCCACATCATTAAGACCATTAGTATGTTCTCTGACTGATTGAATAACTAGATAAGTGAAGCAATAGTTGACCTCCACACACTGCACAGTTTCAGTGACGCATTGCCTTTCCCAAGAATAATTTTTCTTTAAAACAAAGTGCTTGCCACAACACTTTTGCAATTGCATGACATCCTCTAATTATAAAAACACCCTTGTTGTCACAAATTTTGTCCCCACAATATAGCAATGGGCACAGTTCAAAATAAATCAATTCAATAAGCACAATGCTTTCACACTTTCACTTCATTCCTCCAGCTTGTGCTCACTATATGTTTGGTAAAAGCAAAATGCATACCTGATAATTCTCTCTCAAGACTACTAAGCTAATCTGTATAAACTTCATTGTTTCTTGTTTTCTGCAAATGTTATTGAAAGTAGCTGAACTGTTTTGGAGGAATATTTCTATCTCAGTCACCTTTTTACACTTTAGTCCTTCATTATTTCTAAGGAGTCCAGAATCGAGGATAGTAGGAGATAAAACTCCTTGGCTGAAGTCTTCCATTTGTTGTTTTTATACAGCAGTCCCACCCACCTCTTCTTATGACTCCTTGATGGTGTACCTGCCCCATGGCAGCTCCAAGGCGTGGGATCTTTGGAGGACTGTCTGAGGAAAGGAATGCTCACCCCTATCTGTCACACACTTGGCATTTTCACTCTGTCCTTGTCCATACCAGCTTGGAGAGTACTTACTGAATGCACTAATTCCAGGAAAAAGGGTAAAAAGATTCAAAATCTGAGAAAGGTTTTGTTCTGGATTGGTTCTTTATGCAATCAAGCAAATCAGAGTCCCAAGTGCAACACTGATGTTGCTCAAAGACCTTATGACACTTGGTCCCCAAATGGACATTCTCTGAGAGGGGTTTTGCTTGCCTGCTCTGACAAGTCTGCACACTCAGATCTTGGCAGGAAATCTCAGTTGAGTTCACCTTTCTTCAGGCCTCTCAATAACCAGAGGCAATTTTGTTTACCTCAGGAATTTCATAAATAAAATACAGAAGCACACAGTTGAGAATAAATAGATCCATTTTAAATGACAAAAGTGAGCTCAAACCAATGCATAGCTACTGCATTGGCTGGAAAAAGGTTGTTTTTGTCTCCTGATAATTAAAATAATTTTGGATGTTTTAATTTAAAAATAAGACTAAATATTAGGACAAATAGTAATAATGTGTCATCTCTGAATGGAGCCTATCATGTACATGCACTTTGTTACATTCACCATAAATAAAAATAAATTTGCAAATTATTAGCAATATGCATTCCAAATCAAATATTATTGTTCAGTTAGCTTCCAAGCTTGCCTTAGCAAGTAATTAGAAATGACTTTGAAAAGATACGTAAAGAAAGTTGTCCAATTTTTATATGGATAATCAGTTATTCATGTAATTCTATGGACCAAAGAAGCTCATTAAACCCAAGGAAGATTGTTTCATTTTATCCTTTCCTTAAAACACAATAACTCACTTTCCAATGAAATAGATATTGAATCTTTTCTAATGATAAACAATCTTTAAGATGATTTCATCATAATACCTTCTCATGTTAATGATTATACATTATATAAAGACTTTCTTTAAATCAATGTTGTTTGTTAAACAGAAATGTTATTCTATCCCATAATACAGTCAAATTGGGCATGCTTTCTACAGTATTTTACTAGCAAATTTGGGTCTTTCTGCTAATTGAAAATGACACTTTACAGCACACTTAAAAAAACATGTTGAATTGAGGAAATATTACTGAAACACTTAGCACTACAAACATTACCATTGTTAGTGCATGTTTATTGCAAGCTATAAATTTTCAATTAATTAAGTTAGAGTGAGTTTCCTGTTTCAAAGCATGTATTTCACAGTGAAACAATACATGTTATCAGATTTCTTTAAGGCCAATAGTTTTACAGTATTTTCTTTAACACATCCTCCTTTAAAAAATAATTTCTTCTTTAAAAAATCCTTATATTTGTTACAGTGTTGAGTCACATCAATTGTAAATGTGTTTGTGTCAGGAAAAAATAACATGAAACAAGGCGCAAATGATTCTGCAACAGTATTATTTCATACTAAATACTGGGTATCCCTTTCAAATTACACAATATTGTTATGGAAGTTTTGAGCCATGCAACAGAGAATTAAGCAAGAGTGGCAAAATCATTGGAATGGAAGAAACTTAACTCATATGAAGATCATATAATGGACAACTTAAAAAAATAATTATAGTGGGAGAATCTCATATTTCTCAAGCTTTCATAAGGAGATTATTTTCAGAAAGGAAAGATTTTTATCAGAATAGTGTTTGTCTGAGTATTTTTTAAATCAATCAATAATATGATATATATGATATATATACCTTTGATAAGTGACCCTGGAATATTTATACATGTGTTTATATCCTGGGCTACAAATCAAATGTCAGTAAGTTTGAAGTATCCTAAAATGCAGATTATTATCTTTGGGAACAAAGAAAGCAGTGATAATATAGATAAGGACTGGTAATGGTACCAACATTTATTAAGTACTAAGTATATATCAAACATTGTGTGAAATAAGAAATATGGGTGAGTTCATTACCTAATCGTCAGAACCCAAGTGCAGATCAGTCATTCAGAGTCCATTTTTGTAACTGGAATAGTAATGCATTTAAAAAATGTTTTTAACAAATTGGAAATTAACAAAATACACCTCTAAATAAGTTTAAATTTCACCTAGAGAATATTTAAAATATGACAGCATTAAGAATATTACTCATAAGTGCTTGTGAAACATGAACAAGTGTGCAATCCCATGCAAGAAACTCTGAACTAATTTCTTAGATTTTGAAAAGAAAAAGAAAAATTAGAAATAAGTGAATACTAAAGTTAATAAAATAACCACAATGAAGATTTGAAGAAAACAATTTATGATAACTTAGTTTAAAATATAGACAACTTTCTGGAAAAATATCTCATTAAAAATAAACGTTAAACAAAAATATTTATATAGGGAAAGAAGGATGCTGGTTCAGGGGATGGAATTGTTTGGTTTCGACTTTTTTTCATAAGCATGGTATACGGTAATACATGTACATGTTGGTTATTTTGACTCTGTGAATGAAAGTGAATTATTCTAAATTTTTAAATGATCAAAATTGCCTGAGAACAATTTTTAAAATCCAAATTGACCAATATGACAATGAAAGAAATTACAAATGCCCTAAAATTAACTACATAGAAGATCTAGTAAATGGTTTTAATTACACATTATATCTGACATGAAGTTTCTAAGAAACCATAAAGGTTGTTGAATATAGAAAACATCAGTTCATAAATCCAGAAAAGCAGTGACACTAAATTTAACAAATACAGAAAAGTAGAGAGATTCATTTCACATGTGACCGTAAGTGCAAC
This sequence comes from Smutsia gigantea, assembly GCA_032199065.1. Taxonomy (NCBI): domain Eukaryota; kingdom Metazoa; phylum Chordata; class Mammalia; order Pholidota; family Manidae; genus Smutsia; species Smutsia gigantea. The sequence continues at coordinate 393,283 of JAVSCE010019575.1, forward strand.
TTTAAAAAAAATTAGCTATTCTGTTTCACCAATATATTACCAAGGTAGATGTCCTTTACCAGTTTATAAAATCATTAGACTAATGGAGAAAAGATTAAAATGACATTGAGAGTAGTAAATAAGCTGCTTGATAAAATATGAAAGCTACTTATGATTTTAAGCAAAATTCTTGAGTGAGGAGAGAAGCATTGCTCTATAGATGCAACGCGTGCCAATCAAAATACAGTATTATTTGTGATGAAGCTTGAGAAACTGATTCTCAAATTTATTTGTAAGAAAAAGTGCATAAGGCCATCCATACCTTAATTATATTTTTATCTAAATTATTGTTTAAGTTCACATTTTCATTTTCTCTCTTTAACAAGAAACAAAGGATGTAAAATCTTTGATCTGACAACTTTGATCTAATTATGTCTTGAATATAAAATTCCCATGTTCATTATTTTTGATAGTGTCTATATTCATTAGTAATAATTTAACTTCAAATTTATCATGTTTCTCTTCAAATTCCAGAGTGGACTAATCTAAGCCATCTACTTTGTAGCTGAGAGTTCTAACACATCAATGGCCTTCAATCTCATTTGGACAATCAGCAAGCCTTACAAAATTTGTATGTGTTGCTAGACCAATTCCCGTTCCTCTCCCACTGTTATTGTCAACTTTATTTCCATGGCATGTCTACTCTATATTTCATCATTTTAATATTTAAAGGGATGTAGCAGCTGTGTGATAGATTACTGGCCACAGGGTTGGAATATTTAGGCCTGCCTAGTGTATATTTTTTTACTGACAACATGCCTGAAGTAGCTTCTTTTAACCACTCTGAATTTCACTTGCTTTAACTAAAAACTGGATTTCAAATAGCTGACACATGCTTTGCCCACTAAGTAAACTACCAATCAAAACTGCTTGTTTGCTGTTCCAGGACCAGAAGCTGACTTTTTAACTTCTTTTACATACTTTGATCTTCTGGTCCACAATTTGATATAGAAATAAGCAGTTAAAATCATCCATCATAAAACATCATCCAGGTCAAGTCTAAAAAGCTCACTAGGCAGTTCCCAGTCTCTGTGGAGACCAGACAGCTATTCCACAGCTTCTCACAGATCCTACTTTCCTGACTTTCTAGTACACTGGTTACTGTGTCAGGCAACTAGTTATTTGGCTGGCTTTTATATTTATTTCTTTTTGATCCATGAATATGGAGTCTTCATGTTTTAAAAGTAAGATTCTGGTCTAATGCAAATGATTGCTGTTTTAGTTTTCTAGGGATACTATAATAAGTTGCCACATACTTGGTGGTTTAAGTAACAGAGTTATTTTCTGACAGTTCCATAGACAAGAAGTTCAAAAATGAAGGCAGGACACACTCTCTACTGAGAGTCTAAGAGAATCATTCCAGCTTCAGGTGGTTCCCGAGTTTCTGAGACTTGTGGCAGCATAACTCCAACCTCTGCCTCCAGCTTTGCACGGCCTCCCCCTTCTCTGTCTGCTTTTCTTATAAGGACACGTGTCACCAGACTGAAGGCTCACCCAAGTAATCTAAGATCATCTCATTTTGATATCCTTAAATTATGTTGGGAAAGAGCCTTTTTCCAAGTAAGGTCACATTCAGAGGTTCTAGGTGGACATATCTTTTGGGAGCCACCATTCAACCTACTACAATTGCTAAGAAAAAAAAAAGACTTACACTTAAAAAATACGTTTGTGCCAAGTTTTACATACTTAAAAAGGCCCTGACTGGCTCATGTTCCATGCTGTTGTAGAGTTGCAGAGGGAGGTAGAGAAAAGGAGAGTATGCATGAAAGAATAATCAATGTTGCTTTTCTCATTTGCAAACTAGACTGTTTCAATATGAAATTGGATTTAGTTCAGAAAAATGCACTCAGCTTTGGGTATGAGATTTTCAGTCATATGAACTTCATGAAAATAAAGATTGTTTTTCAAATTCTTGGAATATCTACACCAACTTTTCTTCTCCTACCATGTCTCATCATATCAGGTCTTTAATAGTAAAAACTTTTCCGAAGATAGAAAAGTAAATGAAACAAACTAAAGGAGTAACCTCTGTGAATCACTCCGGGATTTTTAAATGACTTTTCTCTCAATTATAAATATACTATTTGTATATCTATGTGTGTAGATGTTACTCCAATTCCCAATATAACTTAAATTTAACAGTTAATCTTGGAATAAAAAAATATTACTATTTATTGAGATATTATAATACCTTAATTGATTGTAAGAACCATGGCCAGAGGCATAGGCAAGTTTCCAGAAGACCTTCATTCTGAGTAAAATGTATTTATACCTCCTGTTGATGTATCAGTAAAAGTTCTATTTGGGGGAAGTGAGGAATTCTAATGACTTTAAAATGCAGTCCATACTCATCACAAGTAATTATATCAAGGTTGGAAAGACTTTAAATGTGATGGGTGATGTTCGCAACGCGCCTTTACAGTAATACCTCTAAGTTCCTCACCTCCCTACTCCTGAACCTTCCAATTACTTTTGTACAATCTCAATTATAAGCAAATCATTGTTTCTGGGGTCCCTTCAATACTGATGGATGAATTATTGATGCCTGTGGTTTTTTTTGTCACAGCTGCTCCTTGATTCCTGCTACCCCTTAGGGCTGAATAGCCTATTCTACGTGGCAGCCCTTCTCACAACCTACTTCTCTGATTTTCTGCCCACACTCTTTTCTTTTCCAAGCCTAATATGTCCAGATCCTTCATTGTCCTGGCTGTTTGTGTTTACACATATTCCAGGATTATTATTCTCTTTAGAGAGTAATATTGAAAACAGAAGACCAGACACCAGGCTATCACCTACATAACCCTGAATTTGAATTGTTTTACACGTTTGCCAATGGCTTTAGTTACTTGAAGTAGTAGCAATACTGCTCTGTTCATTCATAGTCCCTTACTGCCAATTACCTCTTCCACAATTCCTTTCTATAGCTTTTATTGTTGAGTCAGGTGCCCTCCCTTCCTTCTTGTACACTTAGTTTGATGTTTATTTTAGAGTACCATTTGCATTTTTCTTTTCCTAGGTTTATTCTAGTTTTGTAGCCCCTTGAATTTTCATTAATTTTTCATTCAGTCATCCCAAACTCAGATTCTTCTACATGCCTTCAAATAATGAACATACTTGTTAAGCATAACTTGTATTTCTTCATACAGTTCATTGAAAAAAATACTTGAGAAGGCAAGGTTAAATACAAAGTTGATGAGTAACTTTTAATGTAAGCATATGTAATAGTTACCGGCTCCCCTAACTGCACCAGCAGCTAGCCCATACTCATCATTTCCACAAAAATGTCATTGAACTTCATACTGTATTCCCAATACTGTTACACATTTCTATCATTGAGCAGCAAGCAGCATTGTGGGAAAACAAGATCATCATGATGTGATTTATCCTTGGTGAACCAGAACTGTTTTAGGATAGACAAAGCACACCTTTAATAGTGCATTAGACTATTTTTCTAGTCTCCATGTCAAGCTTAGTTTTTGTAATAATCCTTTCACTCCCGATAATTGGAACACCAGTGCCAGATTTTCATCTTCCAGATTCCTTTCCCAAAACTTAATCTCCAAAAATTACCTACAGCACTTCAATGGTATTGCTAGAATTTGAAAAAAAATTATATGGACTAGTCTTTGAATGCATTCATAAGGGATCACCTAGATTCTTTTAACTCAGGCTTCAATCCACAATTAGGACTACTCTTTAACAGAACATGATCTCTTACAAGAATAGTGACTTCGTGGCTGAGAACCAGAAGCTAATAGGAGAGGGTGGGTCTGCTCTTTTTGTTATCACATAGTTCCAAATGTCTCCTTTTATCAACAAATAGTTAAATTATGTGGACTATATGTGATGGAAAATCAGTAATTATTTTACATAGTCACTCAATGGTAACTAGAATATTTAATCACTAAAATATTTTCTCATCTTATTGAATAAAGGATTGTTTCCAGTAATATATCCTGGTTTATCATAAAAAGCCCATAAAACTTGTGAAACTCAATTTCACACATTGATTAGTGGAAAAAACTCATTCCTACTATTGAATATCATCCATTATTATTTAATTTATGTTCTCTAAAATGCTAGATGGCAACAAAGTGAAAAAGAGAGCAATAATGGATCATACTAAAACTTCATAAAAAGGGAATATCCACCTTGCTCTGAGGGCAATACTGCTCAGATCTTCATCCATGGACATAGAACAGACCAAACATATTTTTTAATATTAACTTGACAGTGGTACATCTTATAGAAAAAAAATCACATTCATTTTACTTTTCCCACTGAATTCAGGTTTTCAAGTTACTCTCCATTCTTACTAAATGTATGTTGAACACAGCTTTATAAATTTTAATTTTGAAGAATTTTTGCCATTCATTTATAAGTAGAAATGCTAATACTTTTTGAAGGTCAAAAGCAAGCTAGTATTTCTCCACAGTAAAAGTGTAAAAGCTATGTTCTGAGGGATATACCATTATACATTCTTTTAAGTAAAATAATGTACATTGAATTTGGGGAGTGGTATAATATATTTTTTTAAACAGAATACTTTATAGGATAAATTCATGCAGGATTCAGTGTTAAGCAGCAGGGGAATATGTGCCTAAAGGATCAGAAAGTTCATTTTTATGTGCCTTAGTACACATGGTGAGAAACAAAGTGGTGAGTGCCAGCTTTTACATGGAGGAATTATTTTATGACAATGTGTATTTATTCAGTTTGTAAGAGTAAGTGATGCACATTTCAGAGAATACAGGATATGCAAAACATTGAAAAAATATCATTAAGAAGTATTGTACCTATTATTCTTCATGACCTGATTTTAGAAAAGAACCCACCATTGAAAGACCTTTCTCCCTCCTTTCATCTTTAAAAGATCCATATTTGGTCTCCTTCTTATTGGGGTTTTAAATCATTTGGGGGATATCCAATCACCTATCCTGAGTATCAGGGAACATTTAAGTGATGTCCTTGACATCAAAGAGAAAGAAACCTGAGAACATTTGGAAATTGTGCATCAGAGAGCCTAGGTATGCAGTTTGCTGGGCTGTTTTTCCTTATAATGCTCCCATGTCTTCCTATGGTATGCCAATTGGTAGAGGTTTTTAAACACTATAAACTTTAACTCCCATATAACCACTTATAAATGTATTATTCCCCCCCCTCCAACCCTGTACTGCCCCAAACCGGGATCTGAAACCGAGGAGTAACCTTGAGGCTCTCAGAGTCACCTTTGGGGTCATCCTTGACCTTGAAGAAGAGTGCACATTTGCAGCCAAATAGCTCAAATAGTCTTCCACGATTTAAGAAGTCTGACAGCCTTCCTTCGTTTTATTGTCTCTGTTCCTATCCCCTTCAACTCATACCTGCAGTGTTTCTGCCCAGGTAGCCGATTAGGAATAGATTGAGAAGTTTCCAGATCTTAAAGTTCGGTTCCTAGCGTGTGAGTTTAAACAGCTGACTTCCTCAATCTGTGCTTCAGTATTTCGTAAAAATGCAGGAAAATAAGAATTGTACACACTTTACAAATCCATTGTGAGGAATAAAAGCATTAATACACTAAAGTTCTTACAACAGAGCTTGGCACACAGTAAAAATTCAGTATATGTAGCATCGTATATGATTCATTTAAAATTATTATTAAATATATTTATTAGGAACAAGGGCATAAGGAAAACTGCATAAAATTGTAAGATTGCTTATTTTACCCAAATGAATGTAGCTTACCCATGTTAAGGGCTACTTACTATTTCATTATACAGCTTCACCAACGTTTATTTTGTAAGGCCTCCTTTGACAAACAATTAGGTTTTGTTTTGTTTAACTTTTTGTTCATAATTCTAAACAAAATTGAATGTTATACACATTCCAAAACAAAGTGTACCTTTGTCAAGGCCTGCACATCTATTTGCTGGTTAAATCATGAGGCTTAATTATTGAATCAGTAGATACAGAAAATGCCAAATTACCTTCCAAAAATATTACAGCAATATATACCAGCAACATGGTTTACTAATGTATGTGAAGGTACTCACAACGGTATAAAATTACTTCAGAGTGAAGACATTTGAGATACAGCTGATGCAGAAAAGGCTTTTTGGGAGCTTCTCCTTTCTGACAAAAGACAAAGCCTTCTGAGTAAAGCTGCCATAAATTTCCTCTGGCATTGCTGCCAGCAAGGAAGCAGACTGACCCTTAGCACAGGGAGGAGGAATTGCATAAACAAACATTATCACAAGCTCCTACCCTCCTTTTGTTTCCTTAAAACCAGTTTGTTTCCCACAAAAGCCCATTGTGTCCCAAAGAAGCCCTACCTTGCCCCTCCCCTCTAGTAAATTGGTATACCAGCCTCTCCTCCCTAGCTGCTCCAAGAGCTTCTTCATCTCACTGCTGCCACAGGTACAACAAACTGCTCTGCTAATCTGTCTGTTGTCAGACTTACATTTAAATTGATAGAGAAGGACTTTTTCCTTTCAGCATACACATTTGAAGTAAGGTTGCCAAACCTTATGAATAAGCATGAGCAGGTAAACAACAATATTTTTGAGGGTAAGTATGACCCACACAACATTTGAAATATACTAAAAATTTTAGAAGAGTGGTTAATTATGTAGAATTCAAATTTAACTAGGAATCCTCTATTTGAGTCCTAATTTTAGGGCATCAGAAATCCAGTCTTCTAGGAGGAAGTATTAATAAATAGTGAACAACAAAAGTCATCTTTACTAGTGTGCTAAACATTTTGGAATACACAAGATTATAATGAAAAGGTAAGTCTTCATTCACTTTACACCTATTAGTTTTAATGAGTGACACCAATGTGTCCATACGCAGCATCTTTGTTCATTCTCTTGAATCAAAGGCAGTCCAAATAAGGCTGCACTTCACTTGACTAAGACTTAGGACAGACAGATATTTTACTTCCCTGGGATTATTTTTTATTCTAGCTTCCCAGGAAACCTCAAAAGTCCATGAAACTGTTGGTATCCTTGATAACAATTACCAAACCAATAGGGTCTCAATGACTTAACAAACTATTTTTAAAAAAGTTTGTTTAAATAGAATTTTCTTCTAATATTTAGAAGCAATGTGAATGAACTGTGCTTTATACTTGATTTCCATCTTTTATTTTTCTTTTAAAATGTGAATATTACCAAGTTTTACAAAAGAATAGTAATACTGATGAGATATTATATATAATATTATTATGTATATTAATTATAATATTATACAAAATATTATATATTAAAAGAACCCTCCAAAACATTACCAAATGTTTAATGTTACCACTTGTGAACTAGAACAACCAGCACAAAAATGGTGGTAGACCGTGTCCAAGGATATCGAAATTTAATTCATGAAAATGCAGAAAACAAATGTTTTAATTCTTCTTTAATGTGTGACATGCCACAAAACTAGATGATTGCCAAACTTAAAAATCTTCAACCATGTAGTTTCATGTTGTGTTCAAAGATAAATGGAGGCATATTAAAATTTTTTAGAGTTTTTAGAGCAAAACCTGATTTGAATCAGGCAGCCTCCAAACTAGCAGGCAGAAGCTGTGTGAATAATGAAACGCTTTTAAAGGCAGAAGGGAGCAGGAAAAAGGAAGTTATACAAGATAAAAAAGTGGGTTTGTTATCAAAAAGTTACTTTCTCTTAGGGAATGAATGGGGTCTATCAGGATAGATAACCTAAGGGGTGCTCCTCAGGGGATTCATGATCGATTGACTGGATGAAGTTTCCATTTCTGGGGGAGCCAAAGCTGTAATTATATTAAGCCTCAGTGTGGTGAGTGTGACTTAGTATAAGTGATTCCATTTGGGGCCTGTTGTCTTGCTTTTTAATGGTTGTGTCCAAAGATACTATCTAATCTGAAATACTTGTGCAATTCACCAGAAATGAGGCTCCATGTCATGGTCACTCTCTGACACATGGAAATCTCAAAGTGTTGAGGGATCCAAAACTTCCCATCAGAACATTCACATAGGCAGCGCCACCCACCTTATTATGAAACAAGCATGTTGCCACTTTTCACCTGAGTAGGACACCTGCTGTATCATAAAAGAGGCAACAGGTCATCTAGTGCCTGAAAGTCCTCTAATACTCCTTCCTTGTTAAGGCCCATTCCCTTTGATAAACTCTGATTAAGTCATTTGTGACTTCAAACAAAATCAGAAGTGCATAAAATCAATGGATGTCTTGGTAAACAAATAATCAGCAATAAAAAACAATTATAAATCTTGCAAAGATTTATCATGCTTGATGACTGCCACTTTTTGCAAACTATCATTTTTTTTTATTAATGTATCACTGGTATACAATCTTATGCTCAAGTTTCACATGAGCAACATTGTGGTTACTACATTCCCCCCTATTGTCAAGTCCCCACCACATACCCCATCACAGTCAGTGTCCATCAGCACAGTAAGATGCTACAGAGTCACTTCTTGTCTCCTCTGTGCTATACTGCCTTTCCCCTGGCCCCCTACATTATGTGTGTTAATCATATTACCCCTTAATCCCCTTATCCCTCCCTTCCCACCCACCCTCTCCACTACCTTTCCCTTTGGTAATTGTTAGTCCATTCTTGGGTTCTGTGAGTCTGCTGCTCTTTTGTTCCTTCAGTTTTTGCTTTGTTCTTATACTCCACATATGAGTGAAATCATTTGGTTCTTGTCTTTCTCCACCTGGCTTATTTCACTCACCATACCCCCGAGATCCATCCATGTTATTGCAAATGGTAGGATTTGTTTTCTCCTTGTGGCTGAATAATATTCCATTTTGTGTATGTACCACATCTTCTTTATCCATTCATCTACTGATGGATACTTAGGTTGCTTCCATTTCTTGGCTATTGAAAATAGTGCTGCGATAAACATAGGGGTGCATCTGACTCTTTCAAACTGGGCTGCTGCATTTTTAGGGTAAATTCCTACGAGTGGAATTCCTGGGTCAAATGGTATTTCTATTTTGAGTTTTTGAGGAACCTCTATAGTGCTTTCCACAATGGTTGAACTAATTTACATTCCCACCAGCAGTGTAGGAATGTTCCCTGTTCTCCACATCCTCACCAGCATTTGATGTTTTTGTCTTTTGGATGTTGGCCATCCTAACTGGTGTGAGGTGATAGCTCATTGTGGTTTTAATTTGCATTTCTCTGATGATTAGAGATATGGAGCATCTTTTCATGTGCCTGTTGGCCATCTGAATTTCTTCTTTGGAGAATTGTCTGTTAAGATCCTCTGACCATTTTTTAATCAGGTTATTTGCTTTTTGGTTGTTGCGGCATGTGAGCTGTTTATATATTTTGGTTGTCAACCCCTTATCGGTTATGTCATTTATGAATGTATTCTCCCATACTCTAGGATGCCTTTTTGTTCTACTAATGGCGTCCTTTGCTGTACAGAAGCTTTTCAGTTTGATGTAGTCCCACTTGCTCATTTTTGCTTTTGTTTCTCTTGCCCAAGGAGATTAGTTCATGAAAAAGTTGCTCATTTTTATATTCAAGAGAGTATTGCCTATGTTTTCTTCTAATAGTTTTATGGTTTCATGACTTACATTCAGGTCTTTGATTCATTTTGAGTTTACTTTTGTGTATGGAGTTAGATTATAATCCAGTTTCATTCTCTTACATGTAGCTGTCCAGTTTTGCCAACATCAGCTGTTGAAGAGGATTTCATTTTCTCATTGTATGTCCATGGCTCCTTTATCATGTATTAATTGGCCATACATGTGTGGGTTTATATCTGGGCTCTCTATTCTGTTCCATTGGTCTATGGGTCTGTTTTTGTGCCAGTACCAAATTGTCTTGATTACTGTGGTTTTGTAGCAGAGTTTGAAGTTGGGGAGCATAATCTCCCCAGCTTTATTCTTCCTTCTCAGGATTGCTTTGGCTATTCAGGGTCTTTTGTGGCTCTATATTAATTTTTGAACTATTTGCTCTAGTTTGTTGAAGAATGCTGTTGGTATTTTGATAGGGATTGCATTGAATCTGTAGATTGCTTTAGACAGGATGGCCATTTTGACAATATTAAGTCTTCCTACTCAAGAGCATGGGATGAATTTCCATTTATTAGTGTCCTCTTTAATTTCTCTCAAGAGTGTCTTGTAGTTTCAGGATATAGGTCTTTCACTTTCTTGGTTAGGTTTATTTCTAGGTCTTTTATTCTTTTTGATGCAATTGTGAATGGAATTGTTTTCCTGATTTCTCTTTCTGCTAGTTTATTGTTAGTTTATAGGAATGCAACAGATTTCTATGTAATGATTTGGTATCCTGCAACTTTCCTGAATTCAGATATTAGTTCTAGTAGTTTTGGAGTGGATTCTTTATGATTTTTATATATAATATCATGTCATCTGCACACACAACCTATCATTTTTAGTATGATTTATTTTTGTTATTTTAACTTTTGTCTTAAAAACTCAGTATTTTATTAAATATTACATAATAAAGTTGCCACTACTTAATTAGCTGAAAACATATCTCAAGAATTAGAATAAGAAAAGCAAGTATGCTTATGTTTCTTTTTCAAAAATACTGTCAGACTTATTGGGAATTTTAGAATAAGCTTAGAAAAAAATCCCAAATACAAGCTAGTATAATATTTCAGATTCTAAAGTTTATTTTGGACTAGTGATTTTTGAAAAATAATCATATGTTTTGGTTCTCCAAGCTTATACTACAAAAATATTCTCACAATAGGCTTTGAGCTGTGACATAAGCATGACTCAACCCTTAGGAATATGAGGGAGGAGTTCACAGAATGACTGTCTTAGGGCCAAAAATTTGGTAGAGTGACTGTATCATTTTATTTTATGCAAATAAACTCATCAGAAATATGTTGTTAGACAAGCTCGTCAGCTGTGGGGATTGACACAGTCCAATGCCACTATAGGGAGACTTCACTGGATATTTACATGTGTTTACCCAGATGTGTCATATCAATGCTATTCTAAAATACCTAAGGGTCATATCCTGCTGTCATGCTTGTCCTGGACATTTCTGTGTTGAATCCTGGGATTCTAAAGAAGACAGTTTGGAAAATAATTTACATGAGGATTGCCCTGAATTTTAACAACTAAAATGCTTCATTGGTGCTGGGCTTTGCTATGTCTATTAAAAATATTTTCTTAATGTTTGTTTCCTGCCATACAGAAGCATCCATGGCATTGTGTCTCTGGGTAGTTTGGTCTGATACCTGCCTGTCCATCCCAAAACATGGTGCATATCCCATGAGAGCTCATCCTGGGCATCCCTGTCTTGTTCACAGTCTTAGAAACCATTTCACCTTCAACTTTGTTCTGTGACACTTCCATATCATACTAAGTTGAATTCTCATTTTGTACCTTGTCTCAGCTTTGTACTTATTTCAGGCATCTTATCCCTCATATTACTCTTCTAGTACTGACTTGGGACCCCTTTTTTTTCTTTAAAAATATGTGTCACCTTTCAAAATAAGAACTCCTTGGAAATAAATCTCCAGGCCCATAGAAGCTCCAGGTGATACCTAGTCCCGGGGCTGTAACCGCATGGGTTCCGTCTGAACTGCTGAACTCATTTTTGTGTTGCTTTCTTGTGCCACTTTCTGGGCAAACTATTCATTCATATTATCTTGTTAGTCTTCTTAATTGCTATAATTATATTATTTTTATTTAAAGTTGAGAAAACTCAGGCTGGATGGCCTAAGAAAGTTCCATGAGATCACATACTAATAGATGGCATAGTGAGAATTCAAGGCATGGTTATTTTGACTAAAGCTCTCCCATTAGACTGTGGTTTGCTATGGAAATGTGTTGAATATCTTGACACCAGATCCCATATTCCCATATGAGAGGCAGATTCAGTAGAAGGGGAATAGAAGGCAGGAAGGAAAATGGAATACGGAAAACCTTCAGCAAAGAATAAAAAATCATAGGAATGAGTCTTCACCATGTTTCCTTTTTTTATTCCTGGAGTAGACTTTAAGATAAAGGACCCCTGAAGGTCAAGGAGTTTAGCCTGAAATGAAATACAGTTAGTTGACTATTTCTTTGTGGTTATATGTTCATATGAAAAGTAATCACGCATTTTAGTCACCTTAATAATAGATAGAGACACCTAGAGATAGAGACAGAAATATATAGAAAAATATATATAGATGCATTCTTAAGTAACCAAGTGAATATGCCATGCTTATACTGCATTATTTACACCATATCTGAGCTTATCTCAGAAACCTTAAGTGATTAAGTCAACATTAAGTTAGGATTCTTGACTCTCTAGATTTGTAAAGGTAGGTACATCTCTAATTCTGATACTCCTTTCTTCTTTTGTGCAGTGAGGGATTGGGACCAGCTCATTATGAAGGAAATTGACCCTCAGCTCTAGACTGATTATGCCATTAAGGATTCGTTGCCATATTAATCTATGAACTAGTGCATACCAGTTATTAGTTCCAGGTGTTCCTATAATGCCATGGTGTATACACAAGAGTTGGATGGAGTGGCTGGAATAAGCGCAGCTTCAGACTACCTCTAGACTAGGGTTTCTCTATAGTTCCCACCAACTCGTCATTCCCTCATGCTCATTCAAGCACTCTTAGCTGAAAGAATGGATAAGTCATAAACTGCAGCTAGGGCTGGAGGGAACTGAGGCTAAGACTTAAGAAAGAGATGATGATGAAGATAAAATGGAGATAAACTTGGAAAGAGGGAGGAGAGATGGTGACAGATACGGACACCAAGGAGAACACTCACCTCCCCGAGCTCCCAGAGCTCAGCAGCCGACACTCTGTTGGCAGCCCATTTGAGGATTCTTTCAGTCACCTTTTCTGCAATTATTTATCCAGTGAGAGGTACTGGGCAATATGCCAGATGTATAATGTTAAACAGAACAAAACTGGTTTCTGCCATTGAAGCCTATCTAGTGAGGGAGATGAATGTCAAAAACCATGTTATGTCTGAGATTTTCATCTGTTTATAAGCTACAGCAGCCTGCCACAGTTCCAGGGATGCTGACAGAAGACTTGAGACCTGTGGTCAGAGGAGAGACCATTTCTCAGAGCAATCCCAGCCTTGGCACTGGACTCCTGAGGTACAGTTCCCACACTGCAGCTGTTGAAGGGTTGGATGACGGCTACAAAAGTGTGGCTTATGTTGCTGGAGAGAGACTTGAACTTGGGACAGCAAATTATTTATAATGGGCGGCAAATAAGGTTTCCATACAAAATAAAGAGTGTCCTGTTAAATTGGAATTATTGAGATGCAACAGATAATTTTAGTATAAATATGTTCCAAACAATGCATGGGACATATTTACACACACACCAAAATTTTTTGTGTATCTGAAATTCAGATTTAAGTGGGCACCTGTACTGTAATTCAGTAAAACCGGTAACTAGGCTTCCGTGACTTCTGCCTCTGTGGGTGGCACAATCTCCGTATTCCAAGGCCGTTCACCCTCCACACACATCCTGGTGAAGATGGGAAGGAACAAAGACAGAAAACGTCTCTGCTTAAAGTTGTGCAGAGATGTAAAAATCCATAGCAAAGTATCTCCCAATATTAGGCATTAATCAAATGAAGACACAAATATACACTTCCAGTCTGTGATAAGTGGTATGAAAGAATTTGAAGAGTACTGTTGGGAGGCAGACCTGATATATCCTAAAGGAATACTCTCAGGAAATTTAACTAAATATAAAGTTAAATTTCACTGTTACATTCCTATGATAAGTTCATAGGGAATTATTAAATCAAATCTCACAACAAAAGCCCCTCCTCTCAGAATCGTTTACACAAGTCATTCCCCACTGTAGTTGTATCAATTACATTCATTAATTTTTACCTTTCCTGGTAAAATAGGGTTAAAATCTAATTCAAACATTTTTTTCTCTTTAAAAAGTTTGGTTGACTTGTTCATTCAGCCACATTGTTTACTGGTCTGTCCTCTGAATGGCTGATTTCATTGAGGAGAACCACATCCTTCATTGTCAGAGAACAGAAAGTGATCACTGTTTTAGCTTTCAGAGTTAAATGTGGTACTAGAGATCAACCAGGAGCTTTGTGCAGAAAAGATCTACTTTGTTTCTGATCCACAGGCTTTGCAATTTATCACATGTGATATTTTGAATTGGCTTGCAAACAAATTTGTCTTGGAAGAAGTGCTTGTACTATATGGTTATATTTTGAATATCTGCCGAAACATTTTCAAGTCTGTAATTCACACATCAACTACATGCCAGTGGGCTTGGAGCTTGAATCCATTGTCTTCATTCATTGTATTAATATTTATTAATTTTTAAGCAATTCAAATAAGTTTAACGGATATGATTAAACCACACTTTCTGATGCCCAAGGAAATCGGGTTCTAAGATTATTTATCATGAATCCACTTTCATACACTCTACTACCAAGTTATGTGTAGTTTTGATTCCTCTGAAAGTTTCCTTCTTCCCAATAAAGGGAAAGACTGAAGTTAGGTACCTGTCCATCCCAGGAACATCATTTGGAAACTGCTGTTTTATATACATTATTCCATTTTCCCTTTGCTGATTTTTGACACTGGATTTTTAAATACACTTTTAGCATATTTAATATCCTTTTACTGTATAAACTTCTCATGACTTATAAGAAGGCAATCGGAATTACCTAGGGCATTTTCTCTAGAGTGAAAGTTTGACACTTCCCTCCTACTTCATTGTGTGCATTTTTGTTTGGTTGAATTAAACTACTCAGGCTCGCTTTTCATGGGAATCCACTCCTCTCACTGTCTTAGCTTCAGTCTTCTCTGCAGTTTACATAGTGCTTAGAACACCCCGTTAACCCCGTGACAATCACATGAACTCCTAACTGCTGTCCGCCAGGGACACTCTGTGTCATGACCTACTGGTGAGCTCACCGATCCACTCATCACAACATTCCTTCCGCAAACATTCACTCGGCAGCAGATAGGTGACTATTGGCTTTTCAGACAGAGAGATGAAAAATGTTCTTATTTATTCCTCTTAAATTCCGTGACACCATTTTATTTTTGTTTATTATGGCCACTTTTTCTCCGATTCCTTACCTGGCTCTCACTCCTTCTGTGCCCATCCACTAACGTTGGTGTTATTTAGACACTTCCTTCACCTCTTGCTTTAATCTGTATGTTCCCTACAGAAATTTCATTCTTCTGGTGCTGTTTACTCATGCACTTCACTTGTGATCTAGTCACAAATGAGTCCAGGTCCGTGTCACTGGGACAAATCATTCTCCCGATCTATTAATATGAATCTTCAAACTGTCTGCTCATTAACTTCTGGGTTCCACAATCTTTCTAAAATATTTAAATTCTTTTCCAAGTCAACTCCTTCTCAGTTTCTTCCTGATCATCTGTCCTTATTAATCATTTTTCCAAATTCCAGTTGCTAAAATTGGAAACTCAGCCTAGCCCACCGCCACCTCCTCCCTCCTCATCCCCACCCAGTCACTGGTGTGCACTCTCAACCTTCAGTCAGAGTTCTCTGCATGCCCGTGGCTTCTCTACCAATCGTGCCCTGTGAGTAGCCAAGGCCCCTGGTGCCCAGCCACTGCCCTCTGCGAGACTTCCCTAGCCCAGCTCAGGAGTCCTCCAAGGGACTGCTGTCCGTATGTGGGGATGCTTTCATGGCTTTTCCTCCTTGGGGCCCTCTCCCCAAATTTCGACTTCCTCTGCTACCCTGATCTTGGGTTCCTGTGTCCTCTACTCCCTGCTTGGGGTCTATGCCCTTGACCCTAAGTGAGAAAGGTGGGAGGGGGGTTCACTTGGGGTAAGCATGGCCTTGTACTGGTTGATATTTAATACCCAAATTAAGTGTTTTATATACTTTTCCAGCTTGTATAGTTAATTTATGGCAGAAGAAAAGTCTGACTCTGGCTCTTCTGTTAATACTAGAATTGAATGTGGTGACGACTTCCAACTCTTCTTAAATAATATGACTTTAAGTAAAATGCATCTACGTCAATACATTGTAAATATTATCAATTAAGGTTTTGCTAGGTATACATATAATTCTCCTCTCCTGTTGTCACAATTTCAGCTTATCAATGGTTACTTTATGTTGTGTGTCATTATTATATTTCCCTTTTGTGTATTGATTTCTCATGTTAAATTTTGTCTTGTAGTCCCCATCATTATGCTCATCACTTCCAAATGTATGTAAGTACCAAAGCCTCTTAATCTGCCTGCTCACGTTGCCGTGTTCCCTTTTCACTTCCTTGGTAGCCATCCTTGCAGATCCCTCTTTACTGATGCAGCACAGCCTGCTGTCTGCCTGCTGCACAGCTGTCCCTGGGGGCTTCTCATCATCCTTACCTTCTCCTCTGCTCTGCCCTGTGCTGGATCCCCTCTCCCAGGGCCTATATTCATGTTAGTCTAGTCCCATTTCTCAAAAACTCAGTGAGGAAGGTGTGTGGGATGTAAATGTATTGAACACTAAAATGGCCAAAAATGTTAACCTCACTCTTGATTGGAAATTTGGAAATAATTTTCCATTATAATTTTAAAAGGATTGATTCACTATTTTCCAAGTCCCAGCAAAGCTTAAAAATGGTCCTTTTCAGGGCATGTGTCAATCCTGGTCCTTTGCTAAGGGAGATGGTGTTTTCTGAGAGATGAGGACTCCTTTTCTGGCTCACCTCTGTGGTGAAGTATACAGAGACATGGGGGGAATAGTGCCACCAGAACTCCACCTGCTTCCCTTCTTCCACATACAAAACTTCAGGCATATACCTTGCTCATGAAAAGAGAATTCCACTGTGTATGTGTGTGTTTCCTTGGGTGCTAGGCCGCCCTTAGTTGCACATGGCACTCCTTGGGGTCCAGTAATTAGAACTAATAATAAATGTAACTATTACCCTGAGCGCATCCAGTATGAAGCATTAACAAAGAAATGACAGCAAGAAAGCTGCAATGAAAACAACACAAAACAAAAATAAATACAAAAATTTAAAAAGGGAAAACAAAATAATAAAACCAAAGTAGATTGCGGAAAGAGGACTCAACTCACAGAACTTACTCTTCCATACACATCCAGGGCTTACAGAACAGAGCATGCAAGGGCTCTCTTGCATAGTCAACCGACCTAGCTCGCCCTAGAACTTGTCCCTGGAAATGCATCATTTGGGAAATTTTGTTTGAGAATAACAGAAAATTCTACCCAGACTTACTGAAAAATGTACCATTGTTTTCTTTTTTGCTAACTTCTCAATAAAAGCAGAATGTAAGATGCTCACAGGAATTATTTGATCACTAGCTCTGCCTGGCCTCCTTGAGAACCACCTTTCTGCCCAGGGCGTCCCCTTCCTGACTTGAGGAGGTACCTGAGACCACCTGGCCAGAAAGTAATAGGTTTTCTTCTTCTTCAGTAAGCACAGAATGTGGCATAAGTCCAGTGTTCCCATCTTACCTCTAAGTTGGAAGTAACTGTTGTCACTGTCATTGCGGATGACCAACAACAGGAGGGTCCCCAGCTCTAGGCCTCTTATCAAAACACCATTTGAATCCCAGCTGTGCTTTCTAGCATTCCCTGCCTTTCCTGGCATTTAACTTAACTTTTGAGAAATAATTTGTAATTTGTAACCCTGGAAAGGACCAAAAAAACAGAGCAAACCATATAATTATGCATTATAAGCATTTCATTACAAAAAACATTGAACATATACAAAAATAGAGATTAAACTCCTCCCCCCCCCACCCCCCGTGCTCATCAGCTAGACCCCAGTAATCACACCTGTTCCATCTTTCCTTTGTTTTCATTTCCTGTTCTTCCTCTTTTTTCTTTTCTTTTTGGCTAAAGCATCTTAAAGCAAATCAGAGATACCATATCGTTTCATTTCCACATACATCAGTAGGTATCATAAAACAAAAACACAGTGTATGCTTTCTCACATTTAGACTGAAAATGTGTTTCTTAGTTGTTCTTAAATCCAATTTGACAATCTCTTTTTTAAAAAACTTTGAAATGTTTATGCCAATTACAAGTAATGTAATGTCACTATAGCTGGATTTAAATCTATTGTCTTGTTATTATTTCTACTGTCTGTTCTTTCATCCAGTTTTCTCTCTTTCTTTTCCTTTCTAAAGTTAAATTAGCGTTTCTTATAACTTCATTGAGTCCTCCATTGTGTTACTTATTAGAGCTATTTTGAGGATTTTCAAGGATTTATGTCATACATCTTAACTTATGACAGTACTCCTTCAAAAAAACCATACCATTTTACCTGAGTGTGAGAAAGAGATTATTCTTTTTTGTCTGTTTCAGCCTTTGTTGTACCTTGTTTCTACGTTACATACTTCATACATTTACATTTCTACATATACTATAATTTTTCTTTAGTCAATTATCTTTTACAAAGATGAAAAAAGTAAATATTTCTCTTATATATACCCTCATATCTACAAATCATATACATGATAAGAGGCTTGCATTCTGAATATATATATATCTTCACAAGTAAACAATTAAAAGATAAGTAAAAATAGAAATTGTTTAAAAGATCTGAATAGATATGTCTCCAAAAAAGACACAGAAATGGCCATTAAGCATATGAATGCTCATCATCATTAGCCTTTAGGGAAATGCAAGTCAAAACCTTGAGATACTACTTCATACATATTAGATGGCTGCAGCAAAAATGACAGATAATAACGAATGTTGGAGAACCTGTGAAGAAATTGGAACCCTTATAGGTTGCTGGTGAGGATGTAAAATGCAGCAGCTTCTCTGAGAAGCAGTTCGTCAGGTCTTCGGAAATTACCACAGAATTACACTATGATACAACAATTCCACTCCTTGTTATATATCCAAGAGAAACAAAAAATATGTGTCCACACACAGGCTTGAGCATGAGTGCTTGTAAAAGGATTATTTGTAACAGGCAAAAATGAAACAACCAATTACCCACTAATTAATGAATGGACAAATGGAACATAATAAAATCCATACAATGGAATATCATCAGGCCACAAAAAGAGATAGAGTATTGGCACATAGTCCAGCACGTGTGACTTGATGGGATTCCATTTGTATGAAATGCTAGGATAATAGGTCTATAGAGACCCAAAGTAAATTAGTGGTTATCTAGTTCTGGGCTGAGGGGTAGACTGGGAAAATTTGGGGCTTGACTGTTCCTGTTCATAGGTATGAAGATTTTGGGGTGGGTGATGAAAAAAGTTATACAATTAGATTATGGCTAGGGTTGCACAACTGTAAATGTACTGAAATATACTTATTATACAGTGAATTGTTACTCTAAATGGGCAAATTGTATGTCATATGAATTATTTCTCAATAGAGCTTTTAGAAAAAAGAGGCTATTTAACAATGGCACTCAGTATCAATGTTGCACAGTATTAAAGCAGTTAACAATTTATGTAGATGTTTTGCATGATAATAATTTGAGGTCATTTAGCTGCAAACAGAGACACTCTTATTCTCAGGAACTCCCTTCAACACAGCCAATTTCACGTTCTGGCTTTTGCATTCTTTACTCACAGTTTCCTCTATTAGACAGACTCCCTTTGTTGCAAAAAACAGAAATGCAATTCAAGCAAACCTAAAGAAACATAGAAATTCATCTGCTTATAAAGTGAAAGCAATAACAGAGGTATGTACAGCTTCAGACTGTGCTCACTGGGTGTCTGCTTTTATATTCTCTCCAGTAAGCTCTGCTCCAGTGGAAGCCGGCAACCCCTAATCTGACATGACAACAGCAATGGAAGGTCTGTTTGACCCAAATACCCTGGTAAAGAAGTTCCTGGAAGGGCTGCCTCTGGTTACATACCCATTTCCCACTCAAAAATTTTACAAGGGAAGAAGAAAACATATCCTTGTCAACTGGTGAGACTTAAAGGCACCAATTAATTACATTCCTCTTTCTACTGGTAGCCTGGAATCAAATGAAAAGTAAAGTATAGGAATCATAAATACAGAAACAAAATATCAGTTTAATTCAAAGTATAGCTAATTAGAGAATGGGGCTTAGATCTGGGGCCCAGTGGCCTCCATATTACTATATTTAGGACAAATGCCAACTGCATAGGGAAGTCATTTCCACATGGGACAGTATGTCAAACTGTTCTGAAGAAAGAGAACCCTCAGAGCACCCTCTATCACCATCCCTACCAATCCTCATCCATCTTTGGTATCTTTGGTGGGGAATGATAGATTCAACAGAAAATTCAAAATAACTGTCTCTGGACCTTTATCTTCTGAGAATGTAGGACAGGTGAAGATGAATTTTATTAATTATTATTTTTACCTTCTAATAATTAAATGTGTTGAAATAATTATTACAGTGATTTTTCCTTTCTTTAAAGCACAAACTATAAAAGGACTATGAAAAAATATGTAAATAGGGAGAAAATGAATTCATGCATGTATTATTGACAATATTTGTGGAAACTTGGTGAAACTTCAAAGTACTGCAAGTTTGAAGTTTGACAAATAATTATTATACTTGGAAAAGTTGGTTGAAGATCCTGCTTACTGTTGCTATGGAGCCTAAATTGCCTTCCTTTCTGAGGAACACATCATTAATGTTGAAAGATGGATCTTTAGAGAAGGAGGTGAATATAGACCCACAAAGAACAAATCATGTCAGACTAGGCATTTGTGGACAAGATTTAGAAAAGTGCAAGATCAAAATGATGGATTAGAAGCTAATCAAAAAACTCAACCCAAAGAGGTGATTAATGGGTAGATGTCAATGGGTAAAGGTGGTTCCCAGTAGGGTACCACTGGCTTTATCCTTGGCTAAGTCCTCTGCACAATTTTATCAAAACGCATGACTACTAGCAAGGAAATATATATACCAATTATGTTAAATGACTAAGTAATAGAGGACTTAGATGGTTCCTTTAAAATATCAATTCAATAACGCAGCTGAAAGAAGAAAGTGAACATGTAATCTTCAAAGTATAGACAGTGTTTGGAATGAGGAGAATAACAGCCCTGTTCAATTCTATAGTTACCCAAGGATGCCTAGGAATCAGCATTTACTTTGTGATGAACACTTTAAAAGAAAATGTCAAATGAGACAGAGCACACTGAAAGGAGAGGAGAGGGAAAATATGCTATATGAAAATACAGTTTTATAAGTAAAGATTTTTTCAGGCCATATTTATTGGCTCACAGTAAGGAGGTATGTTGACTGGTCAGTGACGGCTCACAGATGGCTTAAATTTATTGTGTCCTTATGTATTGACAGAATGAAGAATGGTACCTGGAAGCTACTTCCTGGGAGACAGATTTATATTTTAGAAGCTGATGAGTACAAAAGTAAGTGAGCAGATTCAGTAGGCTCTGAGAACCCATTTTTTTGCTTATGGTCGTATGTAGGTCAAATAAGCATTTGGTCAGGAATGGTGTCGGTAGGGAACATTAGCTACAAGATATGATTCCTAAGTGCTCTTTGAGTGTTATTTCTAATAGCAAATCCAAGTTACATATAACAACAAAATATCAAAAGGCATGTGGAAATAGCCATTAAGTTGAGTTCATCAAGGACTCTACCTTAAAACAAAATAGGCTCTATCTTTGTATACTATATTATTGTTCAAAAATGGTTGCTCCCTCTTTCAGGAAAGACAGGAAAGACAATAAAGTTTCTGAGAGAACTGTATTTCCAGTAGTCATCAGGTTGGGCAACAGAGAGATTGACTATTCAGGATGTAAAATAAGCATGGGTTCTCTAAACTTCAAGGACAGGGACAGACTGAGAAATCTATCTTGTCCTCAGGAGGGACGTGTTCTTAATGTCCTTCTCAGACATGACAAAATAAGATGGTGAAAAAAGAAGGAGTTCACCAAAAGTAGAGCCACGGGCCACAGGGTGGGTTGGGGGATGGAGTTGACTGGGAAAGGTAATGTCTCTTCCCAAGGTAATAGCTGGGGCCTAAATAACATCTTCCATCCTTAGAGTAGGGGCTTCTCAGAATATCCGCCCAGCAAATCTTCAGACCAGTGAGAGCTGGTTGCTTCCAATTGTTCCCTTTTTCAAATGAGAGTTTCACTACAGTTTTAGTGTTTCTGTTGCTCCATTGAATACAGAGAGTGGGGGAGCCATTTAACTTGGCTTCAGTTCATAGGTCTCCTCATCACAAAGACAGAGCTCTAGACCAGACACAGAGACTGAAATGTGATGGAGGATGTTATTAGGGTTTGGGCTTGATGCCCTTAATGAAGGAGGGTATATGGCCTATGGGGGAGGTTACTAATAGAAAGATAAACTCCTGTGCATTATGACACCAAAAATATTCCTTACCTCTCACTGGAGAAGAAATATACTTTCCCACCTCACTGACATCAATCCTAGCCTTCTGACTTGCCTGGACAATGAAAAGAAGTAGCAGTAACATGTTTTCTTCCTGAAAAAAACTTGTTAAGTGGTGTTTTTCCCTCTGTTATAGACTGAGACTGCTTTATCAGCCTTGGCTGATGTCAAAAGGATTTGGAGCAAAACTGCAGCTGATCTGTTAATAGATTCCTACCGCAAGTGAAAAACAGTGTTTTGTTGAAAGCCACTAAGATTTTTGAGTCGTTTGCTACCACAGTGTAATATTGGCTGTCTTCACCATTACACTCTTCTATTCAGAGGACAATTAGCTTCAGTTGAACAATGACTATGGAGCAGATCACCTAACCCTATAATATGTGCATATTCAGATGATCTGCTACAAGATGCATTACTCTGAGCACATAAGGCAGCTTGATATTCATCTAGTTTGAAAAAATACAGGAAAAATAATGATAAATATAAGAACCTATTTGCTGATTTATGGAAAGTAGAAACAATGCTCTTTAAGTTATATTCTGTTGCCTGTTATAGAGAACAGATGTCACTGCTGAATTCTCTTAACATGCAAGTGAGTAATAAAAATCATTAGGTATAAAATTGTTTCAATTAAAAGATGACCTTCACCCGTATGACATGTAAATCTCTATATTACCTAAAGTACTTGCAAAATACATTTTACATGAAAATAGGCATAAAACTGGTAGGAGAAAAACGAGAGTATTGTGGAACTACGGTGGGGCCCTGGGGGAAGGCCGCCCATACTCGGCTGGAACCAGATGCTCTGCCCGCTGGCCCTGCTCTGGAGTGGCCCCCAGACGCCCCAGACAACCCCCTGCCCCCAGCCATCCCCAGCTGCACACTCTGCTCCTTGCCCCCCAGACACCCCCAGCTGCCCGCTCTGCTACCTGCCCTAAAGCTGCCCCCAGCTGCCCTCTCTGCTCCCCTGCCCTCCCACTTCCCCTGAGAAACCCAAGGGTGCCCTGGTGAAAGGCGCTGACCAGATCCAAGAGGCAACAGCTGCTCCACCCCTGCCCCAGACCAGCCGTCCCATGGGGCCCGAGGCTCCGCACCATGAGCATCACACCTGCGTGCACAGGCCCTTATGTGCATGTCACTGTCTCAGCCAGGTGAGAATTCTGGTTGAAAACTTCATTCACCCCGTGTAGGGAATAAAAGCTCACTATAGGAATTAGACCTTATATAGTAGAAACAAAAAATCAGATAAGATGGTCACTAGCCCCACGAGGAAGAACTGGTTGGAACCTTCCAGAAGGCAGCTTTCCCTGATGCTAGGATGGCATATTCAGGGGCTAGTGTGGCTCATCCCTCATGAAGCTCAAAGAATCCAGTGTTGAGCTGGACCTGTTAGAATCAAGACCAAAAAGGAGACGAGCTGGAGGAGATGCCGGAGAAATGACGACAAACCCGGATCCATTAGCTCCTGTGTATCTGTCCTCCATGGCATTTCTTGTTACAAACTTCCAAACACAGTCAGTCACTGCTCCTCCTGCCTTCTGGGTCTCCAGAAATTTCCCTCAGAGCCAAACTACGGAGGGAAGGGAATTCTGGGAAAAGCAATTCTAGCTTACTTTCTCTTTCTCACATACAACCTTTCAATTGCCAATTAAGTACATTTGATTTGGCATATAGTCATAATTTAGTCACATTTTATCACTGAAAACCTAACAGTATTCCATAAAAATTTGAAGGTTGTAATTTTATTTCAAAATAATAGTATGAAGCAAATTATATGTACTCAAAATACATCCATGCTTAGGATAAGAGAAATAGCCTTATGGAGAAATAGATGCTAAAAGGAAACATTATAGCATTTCTATTTGTGAGTGCTATAAAATGGAATTATTAGTTAAGTAAAGATTTTGTAGAATGTCTTTTTCTTCTGACTTTTAAAACTAAGACCTTTCAAGCTGAAGGTTCTTATTTACAGAAAAGAAGAGGAACAGGTTAAAATATCCAGATGTTTACTTCATTGACCTCTTAATTCCCTGGGTATTTCTCATTGCTTATCAAACCAAAAGTTGAGGTGACACCCCACCTCAAATGTTACCCCCCCATAGCAAATACTACGTTTTCCAGTCTTTTGTGTGTTGTGATGTGGCCTAAGTTAAGGATAATAGAAGCTCTGTGTGCAAGGTCCAGAAGTGTTCTTTATTCTGCTCATAATGTGGAAATGAAGGCTGAAGCTCCACAAAAAACTAATAAAATATTGCCCAAACCCAAGGTAACATGGAGAAGAAAGCAGAAAGAATGCAAGATCCTGGATCCCTCAGTATTTCATGGAGCAAAATTACCATATGAATCTCCAGTTACCTCCTGCTCCAATTGTCCATGAGAGGGAAATTAATTTCCACAGTTTTAATTTTTGGTCAGAACAGGCATATATAATTCTGACTTTATTATGGCTACCATCTTCATCCATTTAGGCTTTTGTAACAAAATACCATGGATTGGGTAGCTCATACAACAATAGAAATTTATATAGTTCTGGGGGCTGAAAGACCAGGATCCAGGCTTTGGCAGATATGGTGTGTGATGACAGCCCACTTCTTGGTTAAGAGATGACCTGGTTCAGGAAGCTGTCAGGAGTCTCTTTCAAAGGGCACTAACCCCATTCGTGAGGGCTCCACCCTCATGACCTAATCACCTGCCAAAGGCCCTACCTCCAAATGCCATCACATGGGGGGGTAGGATTTAACATGAATTTGGAGGAGGACACAAACATTCAATACATTGCAGCTACTTAACATGATTTCCCAGCATTTTCTTTGGAAAATATTTCAGATTATTTTAAGTAAATCTGAAGGTTAGAAAACTGCTCTGAATCTTAGTATTTATTGGCTGATCAAAAAAATTGTGCAATTGTTTTTGTTTTTGCTGAACTTTAACTTACAAAGACACCAGATTCAAAATAGGTAAGCATGCTTTTCAAAGGTTTTAGTTATCTTTTCAGTATATTCTTATTATAGAAATCAATTCTACCTTCCTTAACATAACTGTATTTAAACTCTGTTCATGTAAGTTTGTAGTTTGATGTTTTAATAATAGTTAATTCATCAAGTACTTCAAGTTACTGGAATGTGTGTCTATATATCCAATTCATTGATGTTTTCCTTCCTTGAACTAATTACCATCTGCAGTTATAAATGACAGCATGATCACCTTCCTCACTGCCAATCTGTTTTCTCCAGCAAGATTCATCATTTCCCTGTATTTCTAACTTCTTCTGCATTATCAACTCCTTTGGTGCTGTTTGTACCAACTTTAAGTTTATAACTCATAAATTTAATTAGAGCGACAGATTATCTTAGAGTTCAACAAGATATTGAATTGGGCTCATTCCAGCAGTAATTCAGTTATTTCATTACAGGCTTCCGTACCTCAAAACAATACTGCACCCCACTGGTTTGTTTTTCAAAGTTAATAGTCAAATCATTCTGAAATGTCATGTTTAGCTTATTCATTTAATAAGTATTGTTTTAATTTATTAGGTTTTTGTAGTGTGTTTATTTCAAAGGAATTTGTAAAAGTTTTTAAATAATTGTTTTGTTTGAAGAGTATTTTAATGTTACAATTAGAAATAAAGTGTTTTTAAAGTGACAGCAAATACACATTAAAGTATTTCATGAATATATTCAAACTAATCATAGTAGCAGAAGAAATCAGAATTTTATTACAAGGCTTCTAAAGTCATTTATAATAGGATTTTTACTTTGCCAATAATGGCACAGTTGTTCAAACATATTTGAGTCTACATATTTGAGGCACAGTCACTTTTCTGAATTCATATGTTGTAAAAAGTCATAAGAATAATTCTCCGACATTTTTTTTTAGGATATAGTTGAAAAGAACTGAAGAGACATTAACAATAGTTAGAGACACAAACTGTGAAAAAAGAGATTCACATTTAGGTAGGAGGAGAGACAGAAATATGGAAAAACACAAATGAGCCCCAGTGTTCCTCAAGGCCCTGCCCCGGGCTGGCAGCCTGGCTGCACCGAGGTGGTGGAGCGGAGGCGGTGGAGGGGAGGCGGATGTTTGGCTTGATATCCATCCTGAGCTCCATTCCCATCCTGTGTCTTTTCAGGCTCTATAACTACACTGAGCAAAGCGCCCCATTCCTAGTTCCCACAAGGCCTGTATGTGATCAGCTCTCTCTAACTTTGTCTGTTACCCATTGTTCACCGCCTGTGCTAAGAACAGAATCTACCCTGTTTCTCTTTGCCTTCTTTGCTCCAATGCAATTTTACACCTATGTTTCCTCTTTGGCCTTGTGAAAATGGGATACTCACCCAGCTTCTGAAACAATGTGCCTTCTTTATATCCTTTATTCTTGAAATTCGCAGTCTATTTATCTAACCTTGTGCAAGTTACCTAATCACTGTAGGAAGACAGGAAGGAGAATGGAGGGTATGAAGGAATGTGACATATCTTAGAATTTGCTCTTGCTTCTTGTAACTGACATGAACCAGTCCAAATGTTTGGATTCCATGAAAATGACTAGCATCACAATGCTTTAATATAACCAAGGGATTCCACTTAACCTTAATTATGTGACAGCAGCATTGTAGAGCGATGGCCAGGCACAGACCATCCCACAGTGTCATGGGCAGCAGGCCAAGATGCATGGAGTCTGCATTCCCAGAGAAGCCTCCAGCAGCTAACGGCATGTTGAGCTGCAGCTCTTAGTATCAGACTGAGGCTCCAACACCGTCACCCACACATCGGGAATCTCACCCACCCATCTGAAGAAAAGTTTGAATGAGTAAAATACTTGCTCAAATGTAACAATTTATTTGCACACAGTCCACTTACTTATGTATGAGTAATCTCATCTATATATGCTTAATAGTTCTCACATTAGTCCCAACATTAACCAAAGGGTTATTTAGGAGAGCATATCTTTTTACCATATTATTATTTTTAAAAGCTTCAGATAAATATTCTTATCTATATAGGAATAACATCCACTTGTATTCATTGTGTTTAGGTATATTGAGTGCATATGTCTGTGTTTGGAATATTTGAATTTTATGGTTATTTTTGGGAAGTAATTAGTTTTGTA
The DNA here is from genome assembly GCA_032199065.1 of Smutsia gigantea. Lineage (NCBI taxonomy): Eukaryota > Metazoa > Chordata > Mammalia > Pholidota > Manidae > Smutsia > Smutsia gigantea. The sequence continues at coordinate 420,701 of JAVSCE010019575.1, forward strand.
ACCCCTTCGAGCACCCAAATAAAATTTAAAGCTCAGCTTAGAGTATATATTTTTTGATAAATAGCTAGTAAACCAATATAATTAATTTATCTGGTATTTTGTTTTTATAATCTTCTGGTGACATAGAAATGTTAACATCTGACATTATTATTGGTATTTGAGTCTGTATTTCCAGGTAATAAAGAGAGATGTTGTATTATAAGTTTTAATATTCTATTTGAAGATAATCAGTTTCATTGTGGACCCTATCTTATCAATATAAAATAGTTTTTTCATCTACTTAGATTTTCTTTTGCCTTGGATCTTTCTTTGCTGCATATTAATATTGACATCGTCACGTCATTTCTCTTTTCATTTCCAGGCAAATTATGATCCATCCCACATTTTAAACTCAAAGATCTATTTTTATATCTTATGTGGGTTTCTCAGCCTATCTTTTAGGAGATAGGAAAAAAAAGTCACATGTTTTCTCAGTACCAGATATGGATTCTTAAATTTTTATGTACAGTCTTTAGAGCTGTGGGAAAAACAGTATAAATATTGTTGACAACATTACTGGTTTTTGACCCTCAGATGATTGTTTATGTAGAATAAAGTCAGTTCTAGGCTGAAGGGCTTTCCCTTTGGCCAGGTGCTCGGGGGCCCCCTGTTCTATCGGAGCCCTGGCCTCCTGCACAGCTGGGAGCAGCCTGGCCCAGATTGGGGACGGACCCTCTATCCATGAAGCCATCCCTCAGAAATTTGCTTTGGGGGGTTTAGAAGTGTGAAGGGGCCCCTACAAGGGAATTCTGAGCCCTGGACACCAGGAGGACATCTGGGAGGGAATTGGGAAGCTTGGGAAGGCAGTTCCTGGAGCTCTGGATGTGGAGATGCCTCCTACCACTCTTCTAAAGGCAGAGCTGATGCTAACGCACCAAACACAAACAGAAACAAACATGACTTGAAAAATATAATGGAACAATTGGCAGCCTGAGAAGGACAACAAAAATATAAAGTTCCTGGTAATACACTGAAAAAGAAATGTGCATCTTTATGGGCATCTTAAAACAATAGAAACACTTTGTTTTTTGACAAAACAGTCAGTATTGTAATGATTGGCAAATAATTTCTGAAGCAGACAATGAGTTAAATCATAAGAAGTTAAAAGGGAAGTTGAATGCTAAAGAGTTATTCCTGTTTCTGATTAACCTATGCAGTATTTTTATCACAACTTTCCACCAACTCTAGCATTATCAAGGCTGTGGTATATAACACATTATATTGGGAAATATAAACTGACACACTTAATCTAGAGGGAAATTTGGAAATGTGCAGTAAGCCTTACACATTTTAAAATGGCTTCCCCTGTAATTCTACTTACTGGAATTGATTTAAAAATGAAGGACATATATCCAAGAAAAAGCATTACAGTTTGTTTCTCACAGAAAAAGTGACAGGTTATTGAGATTATTACATACATTTATCAAAGTGTATTTTTAAAAAGGTACAATCATGTTGTTACACAAACATATTTGTATATGTATGCATGTGTTCATTTCCTATTGTTTTTAAAAGTTATAATATTGCATAGGTGATAATTATTTCAACTCAATTTTTCTTGCCTTTCATTTTTACTCTTTTAATTACTTTCACAAATACCTAATCTTAAATCCCATATACTTTCAGGAGCCAACTTCCTCCCTGATATTTTAGAACATTTTCAAATGGAGGGTGCCACCTTCACCCCTTCTCCCGCTCCTGGAAGGACCCCCAGTGTCATTGGATGTCCTGGTACCGCTTGCGGCCATGTGCACATCAGTACTTCTCCCTTCATTCACGAAGGAATTCCTAACAGGGCTCTCATATGAACTGACTTGTTCTGAATATTTGTTTGTAACAGAAAACGATCACAGGATAAGAGAAATAGGGAAGATTCGTTGTTTGAATATTAGTCATCTTAAAGTCCTTGATACATATCATTAACATAAAATTTATATTTTGCCAGCTTTCTTTTTAGGTCCTATATGCTGCATACTCTATGGGCTGGTCTTTCCCACTGTGGCTCAATACTCTCAGGCTGACAGCTCAAAACTCCAAATTTCTGTAACCTATTAAATGTACATAAATCTGTTTGTTAGCCTGTGTCCAGACTAGGGCCACACATAGCCTTGATAATCTAAGTTCACTGGTGGGTTGATCTAAGCATATTATTAATAGATATCTGCCACAGTTATATTAAATATTCTACTACATTCTGAGACTGTAAGAGAATGCAATATATTTATTCCTGCCTTATGTGCAGAATGCCATATATCAACATATTATATAAATTGTGAGCAGTGTTCCCGCATATTGCATGTTTTCTGGGAATTCTAAATTAGCTGAGATTATTTTTGCAGTTCTGTGTCAGCTCCAATCTATATCATGTCATTGTTTCACTGAAAACTCGGAGATATGTATTCAAATTTCTGTGAGAATAAACAATGTATCATTGTGTTTTATTTCCTGGGATCATGTAATCTCAGAAAAAAAGCATTTGCAGAGAGATATAAAGAAGAGAGAAGGTTTACATAATTTTTGATAATTTATTAGACACCTAATGATGCTTATTGGTGTCATGATTGGCGTTTCAAAGTTGAGTAAATCAAAAAACGTCCCTACCCCACATGGCAAAGATGCGAGGATCCATAAAGCACAAAAATAATAAATGAAATAACTGCTGAGTGATGATTATAATGGTTGATAGCACACAGGAAGTCTTTTAAGTTATGCACTGGGATCTGTCCTGCATTGTCTGGACAACATCGCCTGCCTGGGACTGGTGGGGAGGAAACGCACAGACCCTTGCTGCAAGGAGGAGGATGAGCTTGCTCGGCGGGTAAGCACCCTCTTGTCTATGCCTCTACCCCAACCCCTTCCAAAATCCCAGGGGGTGAAATAAAAACTAAGAGACTATTTCCTCAACTAATGGCTTTTCCATGGGAAATTAAAACATTAGAAGCTTCAGTAGGGGACTGGTGGTAAATGGTGACCCACAGTGATTTGCGCTGCCTGGAACTCCTGCCCTGAAGTCATGCTCTCCCTTCTCTAGGAGATAATGCCCAGAACGCTAAGGCCCATCCTTGATGCCCACAGGGTAATGTGCATTCAACAGGCCCCAATCACCAGGATCTGAAAGAAATATACCAAACTGTCTGAGACAAGGTTATTAAACAAATAATGAATAGTATAAAAAAATACTGAACACATTTAAGGAGTTAAGAAAATAATATATGTATACGTATTAGATATATTTTATAAATAATACATATATACTACATATATAATACATATGTTTGGAATATATATATTTATCCTAAATAGAATGAAATATATTAAGGGTGGAAATAACACATGGGTTTGAAAAGCAACAGGATGAATACAACTGAAAATCATATTGCAGAATTCTCCTAAATGGTATCACAAAGGGATAAAGATAGAAAGCACAAATTATAGAAATAAAGTTGCCAAACTATAGGTAATAAGACCCCATAATTAAAGAAGAAAAAGAGAGAATCAGGAAATGGGAAGTATTTCAATAAGTAAAATTTTTTCAATTAAATTAAAAAATTAAGACACTCAAGTTGAAAAACTTTATTGAGTGTTAAAATGTGAGACATAAGAAAATTAAAAACTAGATACTCTATGATAAAATATAATGATTACAAAGAAAAAGAAAAATATAAAATCACTGTAAAGAAAGAATGGATCATCAACAAAATGAAGAGAATCATATTAACATTGAATGTCTCAATACTAGCATAGGGATTAGAAGATAATGGAGTGCTTTTTTAAAAAATCAAATTTAATGGGTTTTGTTTATTCCTAGGTATTTTATTCCTTTTGATGCAACTGTAAATGGAATTATTTTCTTGATATCTCTTTCTACTAGATCATTATTAGTATATAGGAATGCAACAGATTTCTGTATATTGTTTTGTATCCTGCAACTTTACTGAATTTATTTACTGTGGAATCTGAACAAAACAAAACAAAATGGAAATAGGCTCTTAGACACTGAGAAATGACTGGTGGATACCATGGGGGTGGTGGAGGGTGAGTGTAATAAGTGAAGGGGATAAAGAGGCACAAAACCTCAATCATGGTATAAACTAGTCATGGGATGAAAGCACAGTATAGAGAATATAGTCAATAATTCTGTAGCATCTTTCTATGTTGCCAGATAGTAACTACACTATTGGGATGAGCATTTAATAATGTAGGTAACTGTCAAATCACTCTGTTGTATACTTGAAGCCAATATAATATAGTATATCGACTATACTGCAATACAAAGTAAAATAAATAAAAATAAAAATAATAAATAAATTTTCTAGTAACCACTTAGAAAAATGTAATGGGTTATTAGTTAAATACTATAAACCACATCCATTTAGAATGTACCACTCAGTGAGTTTCAACAAATGTGTGCAAAATCATTAACCTACTGTCAAAAGGAAGGTACAGAACATTGCCATCATCCCAAAAGGTGCTTCCTGTCCCTTTACTGTCCATCACTCCTGTTGGTCCCACAGAGCCACGGATTTACCTTTTGTCAGCATAAATTTATTGGCATTTTCTAGAATTCTGTACAAATGGAATCATAGAAAATATACATTTTTGTGTGTGACTTTTATTACTCAACATAGATTTTGAGATTCTCCTGTGCTGTTGCTTATATTAGTAGGTTATTCTTGGTGCCAGCAAGTTTGATCATGAAAAGTAAAAAAAGAAAGAATAAGGAAGGGATGGAGGTAAGTGACGCACACAAGGGAATGTCTGAATGAAAAGAGGAAATAATTACAGACAGAAGAGCATCAACCACAGGACAATATTATCAACAACTGAACATTAATAAATTTGAAAACCTAGATAACATGGGTAAGTTTTAGAAATGTATACATTGTCAGCACTGACAATGTATACAAAGCCACCTATAGAACTTGAATAAACCAATAAAAATAAATTGAAATGTTATTGAAAACTTCTCCTTACCCCTAAAATCCCCAGACCCTGATGATTAATAGGCAAAACTTCTTGATTAAAAAATTTGTATCTTATGCAAGACATAAAGTAGAAAAGAACTCTAGTATCCATTGTTTTAATACAGTGTAACCTAAAAAAGGGTAATGACAGTAGAATATAATTATAATTTCAAATAGAATATAGATACGAAAATCATAAATAAAATATTAGCTGCTAACTACATACAATAGAAAATGAAATATAATTCACTGTAATCTAATAATGTTTATCCCAGGAATTCCAAGATGGTTTAACATCAGAAATTTAATTCACCACGTTATTTTAAAAGAAACAATTATTTCTATCAATGCAAAAAAAAAATAGCCATCTGATTATCTGTGTTCAATACCGTATTAAAAACTACACAAGGAATGGATAATGATCTCCCTTAGCTTTGAATAGATTTTATGATGATAGTGATACATACAGATTATGTAAATAAATAGATGATAAATAGGTAATAGACAAAAAAACCAAAACTATAATTGTCTGCTTAGAAGGGAACCAATAAAGGCATTCCCTTTAAAATTAGGAACAATAATACGAGGATGTCCCTATCTCCTTGATTATTTAGCAGCGTGCTGCAATTTCTGGACAGTGTCATAAAGAAAAGCAAATAAGGGTTGTCCACATCCTGGAGGAGAAGAGATTGAACTACCATCAGTTCAAGGTAACATGATTATCTGATTGGAAAAAAGAAATAATAGACAACCTCTTCGAACTGATTAGTCAGGTCAGAAATGTTTCCTCTGCTTTAGCTATAAAAATGTTTGTATATTGGTAATTTTAACTCAAAACATAAGATACCACTTAGTAGAGCAATAGAATTACAAAGTGTCTGGGAAGTTATTAACCAAGAAGATGGATGAGATCCACAGAGAAGACTTTTCAAGTGCAATAAAGGAAATGGCAGTGGAAACGAATACATGAAGTAATTCCAGTAATCATTTTGAAATGTGAATTCTTGGAAAATTAATCTATAAATACAATCTCAATTAAATATATTTTGAGTATCTCAGTAGGCTTTACATATGTGTGTACAGTGTATGTATAGAATTTACAGTATACACACACACACACACACAAAGCAGATCCACACATAGCTAAGCAACCTGGAAGACAGTGAAAAAGAGGGAACATGACATCAGATTTAAAATACATTTAAAGCTATGACATTAAAAATGCATATTATCGTTGCAACAGAGATAATGGAATATAACAGATATTTCAGAGAAAATCAAACTAAGATAGCTCAGAGACAGGTCCAGGTGTACATGAAAATAATATATCTTGAAGATAACATAATTCAATAGGAGCAGATATACTCATAAATAGTGTGGAGAAACCCAGGAAAAATAAAAATGGAATCCTATCTCTTACCTCCTATTCATTTTAACTTCAATATGATTAAAGAATTAAAAGTGAAAGGTAAAATCTCTCCAGAAAGTAAACCTCCAGCTTTATGCTAGAAAGAAAGTGGTGGTGTCTGGCTGTGGGGAGTGGGGCCCGCAGGTGTGGTGTGATATGGGACTGAGATTCTCCCCGTGGGATAGTTTGAAACTCTCTTCCCATCATCTGTCCCACAGTCCAGGCTTAAGTGCCTGGCGCCGCCCAGCTCTCCACCTTTCCAGGGGCTCAACCACACGTATTTTAGTTCCCAACAAAACTCAGGTTTCAATTGTCCCTGACAGAAAAGTAAGTTATCCCTGCTCAATCTGTTCTCCACTATCCAAAATTATTTTGATGAATATTGATCACTCCTCTCTATTAATATCTCTCCTATTGTGGAGTTATTTATCAAAATATCTTTTTAGTCAATTGTAAAATCAGATACCTTGATATGTAAATATTAAGGATTATTAATTTCAGATAGATTATATTAAAATGTTATGAAGAGATTTCAATATTATCCATACCATGCTGGGATATTTCTATCTGAATGTAAATACAACACAGAAATATTTTTTAAGGTGGATGATTCACATGAATTTTTAAATCCAGGGTAAGATATTTCAATCACTTTTTTCTCATATTTACTGAACTCACCAGAATATTAAAGTTCTCTAAAGCATCTGGTAATCTGCATGGATAATATGTCCCTGTCAAACAACTATCTTGTACTGATTTCACTTAGGAGCATAAAAATTTTACTAAAAATATCTGCCCCACTTTTTCATTATAATAACCTTATATGACATAGATATGCATGCCAGAGTAAAATGTCTTTCTATGGGGGTGCAACCATTATTATGAATATAATATTAGCTAATTCTTAAGCTGGGTTCCTGACTGACACTAAAGTATCTTAGAAAACTGTTCATGATTTAAAAAGCGTAATTAGTATCAGCTGACTTTCACCATTATTAAATTTAGCTTTAAAATGCTACATGTAGAAGAGGAAAAATGATCGAATAACTGAAATTACAGAATATTTATACTTTCAAACTTGCATGTTTTAAAATTATCTTTTGACAAAGATCTAAGATCATAGACTCACAGCCTATCAATCACAGACCCGGCTCTGAATTACACAGAATATTCTGTCAGAGACTTTCCTTAGTCTACTCTGTGGCTGCTTCTCTCCTAATATAGCTAGATTGGCAAGAACTGGCATTAATACCATGCTTTCCTGGTGTTTTGGTTTTTTTCTATAATAGGGAAAGAAAGAAATACATTATGATATTTAAATTATTTCTGATGAGTTACTATTTATGCTAATTTTTTAGAAGTTTTAGGCTTCTAGTCTATTCCTTCTAGATTTTTATCTTCTCAACCCCATTCTTATGTTCTGAGTGTGCTGGGAAACAAAAAAGACATATTCACAATATGACAATAAAAATCCTATATTACTGAAGTATTGTTATGTAAGGTCTGTGTTCAGCCCTGAGTTCCAGCAATAGTGAAAAAAAATTCATTGACAGAACTATCAATATCTAAACTACAAAACAGATATATGCATGAAATTATTTTAACAAAAATTACTTTACTTTAAAGAAAGCTCAGAACAGCTTCCTGTGCAGTCAGCAATCTAATATTCCTTGAAACCCATTGATTACTTCTCTTACTTTTTTTTCATTTCATGATTTTCACATGTTGAAACATATATATTAGATGTCTAATATGAGCAAATCACACTGTGGGGTCCTTCCATCCTTCCACACAGAATTACAATTAACACTTGCTTTCAGGAAGTTTACAGCCTAGTAGGTAAGTAAATTTGGAAGCAAGTAAGATCAAACGTCACTGTTGAAATCGTGTTCTGTGACCCAAAAACCCTGTCATTACCCACCATTCATTTCCTCTTTTGATTCCCATACCAGATGTCAACTACAATGGACTTGCAGATATTACTGGTGACCTCCTGATGGCACAGTTCAGGATACTCCCTCATAACTCGTAATTCTCCAACTCTAAGCCCCCCTAGGGGGCGTGTGACCACTACCTATTTTTTAAAAAAATTAACAGACAATTTTTTTAGAACAGTACCACGTTTACAGAAAAACACGAGCAGATAGTAGAGTTTTAATATACGCCATCTATGCACATTCACAGTTTCCCCCGTTGTATTAGTATAGTACCTTTGTCAGAATTAGTGAGCCAATATTGACATATTAACTACAGCCCATAATGTATTAAGATTCTTTATTTTAATTAATATTCTTTTTCTGCTCCAGAATTTCATCCAGGATGCCTCATTATATTTACTTGTCACGCCTCCTCAGGCCCCCTTTGGCTGTGACATTTTCTCAGGCTATTCTTGGTTTTGGGGTAGTTTTGAGGAGTCCTGGGCAGGCACTTTATAGTATGCCTTCTTTTGGAACTTGTCCGATGATTTCCTCCTAACTAGAGAGGGCTAGGGTTTCTGGGAGGAAGATCACAGAGGGAAATTGCCCCCTTCATTACATACCAAGTTTGCACACTTGACCAGATTTATGACTACCGCTGTAGAGCTCGATCACTTGGCAGAGGAACAGTTTGTCAGATTTCTCCGCCGTTGGTTATTCCTTTCGTCCGCTTTCCACAGTGAATACATGCGGTCGGCACACGAGGAGGGGAAGGTATGCTCTCCCTCCTTTAGGATTGTGTATCTACATGATTTACCTGGAATTATTTTGCGTGGGAGATTTGGCTCTTTTATTAATTTTGTCCATCATTTGCTTTTATCAGCACAGGTCATAAATATTTATTTATACTTTAAGTTATTACCCAATACCACTTAAATTATTTTGTTACTCAAATTTGCCCAGATCTGGCCATTTGGAGTCCTTTTAGTTCTCCTTTTGATACACTCCCATCAACATGCATGTTTGCATGTATACGTGTACGTATTTGAACACTGCCTTACGTTCTGAAACTACAGGATGCTTCAGACTCTTCTTGCATGTTTCCTGATCAGAGGCAGCCGACTTTCCAAAGAACCTTGGTTTCTTTTTGTTAAAGAATGGTATTCAAAAGCAAGAGCTAGTCAGTAGCGGGGGTGCTCACTGCTAGTAGTGTCATTTCTTTCAGGCACCCTCCTCTGATAGGGCGAAGAACTCTGTGTGTATATTCTAACCTGTGCATATACACATATCAGTAAGTATTTCTATGTGGAATCACCTTTCTCTTCATTAAGGTAAATATGAGTTCTTATTGATGTCTCCAATTCCAATCTACACTTGCAAATTTTCACTCTGACTCCTATCCTCTGCCGTCATTTGCTAAATAGTTCAATTCCAGCATACATGCATAGCAATCTCATTGTCAAACCATACACCTGTGAGAAACAACTTTACCTACTGGAGTACAGCATGTGTGTGGACTTCCTTCTAATTTTAGTCTTACAGACAGCAACCACTTCCTAAGTTACTTAGGTCAGCACATGATTCCTCCAGCCCTTCCGTTGTTTAATACATTTGTACCGCAGTTTGAGTCTCTTAGCACAGTCTGCATTCATTCCTGGGACCCTGGACCTCCTCAATGATTTGTTCCTTAATTTTCACAAATTAAGGTTACTCTCTGTCCTGTCAAGCTTCATGGATTTTGAAAAACATTTAACATAATGTAATCGTCATTTAATATCATATAGGATAGTTCGACTTCCCTAAAAAAAAAAATCCCCTGTTTACTGCTCACATCACTAAGAAGTTGGTCTTTCTTCTTCACATTTGAAAGATAATTCCAAAGGCAGAGGAATTCTGGGATGGTAGTTTTTTTTTTCTTTTCCAATACTTAAGTACTTCATTCTTCTTGCTCCCTAGGTTTCTGGTGAAAAATCCTATATATTTTTTATCCCTGTTCTTCTATCATTTTATCTGTCTTCTTTTAATATTTTCTCTTTGTGTTTGGTTTTCTGCAGTTAGCATATGTATATGCCTATGAATAGATTTCTTGGAATCTCTTCTACTTGGTGTTTTCTGAAGTTTTTTGATCTCTGGTGCCTGCCATTAATTTTGGAAAACTCTTGGCCATTATTACTTCAAATATTTCTCTTACTCCTTCCTCTCTTTTTTTCTCCTTGATTTCTTAGAGTTTCTATCTTTTTGCTGTCATTATCCATGTGTTTACAAGTTGTTTCCTTTTTCCAGTAGCACCCTTAACATATTAATTATAGTTATTTTAAATTCCCTATCTGATAACTCTGCCCTCCACCATAGCCAAGTGTGTTTCTGATGCTTGTTTTGTGTCTTCAAATCGTCTCTTTTGTTTGTTTGTTTGTTTGTTTCCCATTCATATGCCCTGTGAATTTTTTGTTGAAAGCCAGGCATGATGTGTGCAGTCTGGGAACAGTGGCAAGCAGGTAGGTAGTTTGGGGTTTCGTGTTGATCCTGCTAGGAATCGGGCTGTGTTTAATGTTTACTGGAGCTGTAAGTGCTAAAGGGTTCAGTTTTCACCAATGTTCTTATTTATTTTCCTTCCCTAATGAGTTTGGGGTGTTTTCTCACAGAACTCTTTCTTTACTGGAGTCTGTGTCTTGCAGCTCTTTCTGTTGTAATCCTCTGTTATCTTCATGAAAACCTGTCAATATGGAGGTGAGGTGTGTGGGAGGGGGAGCTTCTGTAATACCGTGATTTGATTACACCCCATTCTTTCAGCTGGCTGAGTCCATGAGCTGTAACTTTCTAAGTGTTTCTTAGTTTTTCTTCCGCCTCCTCTTGGGTGAAACAAGAAGACTAGAAAAGTCATAAATTGACTAACGACTCTTCACACAGGTAACGGTTAGTTTCTGGTAAAGCAGTTTCCCACATAGAGCAGGTCATTGTCAGGAAGAACATTCTGAGCATATTTCAAAATGGTTATTTTTCTCCTCCTTATACCTGAAAGCCAAGGGATTTTTCACATATCTTCATTTTGAGAATCTGGGATTCCTGGAGATAAAATTCCCCAAAATGTGTGAACCCTTCATCAAATTTTCCTCTTAGGGCCACTAATCAAAATCACCACTGAAGTGCTCCTAATAGCCTGTGGGTCCATCCAGTACCTTCTGCTCCAGGTAAGCTGAACTTAGCTGTGATTAGGTCCATGTACCTGTCTCCCAATTTTGAGGCTGAAGAAGATGGGAACACACCACCCAAAATATCACTTTGGCATATTGATTACTTTGAATTGAAGGCATTGGAGGAACAGCAGATGCAGGGAGGGCTCTCCACCTTCCTGCTTTAAAGCGGGCCATCAGTTCCCCGTGAGAAAGGTGCCCTCCTTCCACCAGGAACAGCAGATGAACCTGCACAAACAATCCTACTAAAATAATCTTTCTCTTCCATTAGTTTCTCCCATTTATTTCCTAGTTCCTTTCCCAAAGTTTACCACTTCCATCACAAAAGCCATTTTCCTTTTTCTTTTGCGTCTCCACAGTTTATCCCTCTTTGTTAAACACTATGTAAGCGTTCAGGCCTATCCTCTTCTTTGGGTCTTCATTTCTTTAATATGAAGGCCTCTGTGTACACATAACAAGATTAACATCAAATAAAATGAATGTTTTTCTCCAGGCACTCTGTTTATTATCAGTTAATTCTCAGGCCCAGATACAGAACCTAATAGGGTAGAGAAAAATCTTTCCTATAGGGTGGCAATTTGTCCTTTGATCTCAATTCTCTGATGGATCTAAAACATACTGATTTTTCAGTTTGTTCTATTTTCTCTTGTAAATCAGGGACAACTTCCAGACCCTTTACATGTCAGAGCTAAAAGCAGAAGTCACTAAGTTTTGAGAAATGTGATCTGGATTGACGTCTTTTTATTCCCTCTTACCATACTAATTATTCCCTCAAATTCTGTTTCCTCATATGCTCTTCATCTTCCTACATCAAAATTTTGATACAGTTTTTCTTTTAGGATGGCACTTTTTTTCATTTTTTCTCTCCCTTTCCCATTCTTCTCACCCCTTTTGTTCCTCCTAATTTTAGACCTCTGTATAGTACTTAATATTATTATTATTATAAATACATATTATGTATATAATCAGGTATTATTTTAAGAGTTTTATGTGTTTTAACCCTATATCCTATTTTTTCCATGAAGAAAATTAATTGCAAGGAGGTGAAGTCCATGAGGCCATTTTCTCATTTTACATTGATTTGTCAGTGTTTAGCCAATAAGAGATTTTCTGTATTATGAGGAATTGGCTCACACAGTTGTGGAGGCTGGGGAGTCTGATGAACTGCAATCTGCATGCTGGAGACCAGGAACAGCCAGTGGTTCATTTCAGTCTGAGTCCGAAACCCTGAGAACTGGGGAGCAGATTGTGTAAATCCAGATGAGAAGAGATGTCCCAGCTCAACAGTGAAGCAGGAAAAAAAAACATGTGAATTTCTCCCTCCTTCACCTTTGTTCTCTTCAGGCCCCCAGTGGGTTAGTGTGAGGTGACACATAATTAACTACCACACACATACAAACACACACACACACACACACACACACACCAGTTCAGCTCTTATCAGGACCCCTTATCAGGACCCTCAGTAACACAAAGCAATCCTCAAAGGCCTCTTTTGAAGGCCAGATCCACAGTCATGACCATTCTTCCATTATTTTTCTCCTTCACCCCATACTAAAAAGTGTCTTTGCCATGTCCATTCTATCTACTTTCTCTGATATAGAACAAATTTCCTCTGTTCTCAACTTCATGGTTTCATTATCAAATCACATGATGCCTTACTTAAACTTTCACATGAACCTGATAATTGGTATCTTTGACAATCAAACATCTGTACACTAGCACCTTCATGATCTTTCCTCATATGTATGTGTTTTGTTAAATTAATTTTTAATTGAATACATCATCAATTCATCTATTCAAGCATTCATCTATTTCCTACTAAATAATTACCACTTTTTAGATCGAGTAAACCCATTTGAAAAGGAATGTTAATTTCTTCCTGATATCGCAAAATACAAGTTTGATATGTATTTTTTTCAGACTGAAAACAAATTATTTCCCTATAGACATATGTATATTCATAGAACATACATAGGATGAAATAATTTGATGGGCTTTATATAAGTGGGATACATATGTTGTATGTTTCTTGATCTTTTTAAAGCACCAGATTGTATCATCATACACAATAAATAGATTAAATTGTTATGCTATAAAGCATATTCCAAAAGGTTTGTGTTGTGCCAATTCATATTGCTATTATTTGGATATTAAATAAACACATTTTCCTACAAATTTAATACTGCAATATTATGAACAAAGTAATATGTTCCTAATGTAATGAATCCATTTTCAATTTGTATTTTTTGTTATGATGATTGCTTTTTCTGTCATTTTTCTTATTAAGGAATTTGTTTTTAGATTTTCCTTTTTATATGGCAAATATTTTTTCTTACTCTATTATCTTTCAACTTTGTATAGGGTCTGTTTTATTTTACAGTGGGCTTAAGGAAAATAAAATGCATAAATTGATTTTTTCCTTTATAACTTTTCACTAATTACTTAAGCAAATGTTTACAAACCAAGGTAATCTTTTAAAAAATTATCATATGTATTAACATATGCTAGGTCATGTCTCTCTCTTTGTGATTATTTTTCCAAATTTTCTTTGGCAGAAACGGTATATTTGTGGTTTTACAGGAAATTTGCGATTGCATCCATGGTGATTTTCATAAATTTCTATAACGATTTCATTTAAAACATCTATACAGACTGTTTTAAAGCACTGAATTTAGAAATTAATTTGGGGAAATCAAGTTCTTTATAATGTTGAATATTTTCTTTATTTAGTCAGATCTTATCTTGGGTTCTTCAGTAAAAACATAAAACTTTTCTATGTAAAGGTGCGCTTAACTTTTTTTTTTTAACAAGTGAACAGTATTATTACTTGGATGCATATATTTGAAGGCATAACAAAATATGTGATTATTTCAACATATCTAAACATTGTGGTATTGACCATATGCTAAACACTAAGTTGAATTAAGAATATATGGGGAAAGGTCATTTTTTTTTTTACTTTATTTACAATGCATTTATTCTTTAAGACAAACTTCCCAACGTTTGAGACATGCTCTGTATCACCCAGGTGTACACAACACCCACAATGACCCACAGCAGCCCTGGAGGAGAGGCCCACAGGGAAATCTCAGTCTGCCACCGAGCATCGGCCAGCCCCAGCACAGAAGCAAACCCTGAGGTCAGGAAGCTATGTGCAGCTCTATCCTGAGACTGCTGCCCCGGCTACTGAAATTTTGTTTTTTAAGTTTATTTTGATATCATTAATCTACAATTAAATGAGCAATATTATGGTGATCACACTACCCCCTTCATCAGGTCCCCCCCACCAACCCCATTACAGTCACTGTTCATCACCGTAGTGAGATGCCATAGAGTCACTACTTGTCGTCTCTGGGTTGTACAGCCCTCCCCATGCCCCCCCAACACTACATCCACTAATCGTAATAAGGTGCGCTTAACTTTTGCAAGGTTTATTTCTGCCCTCTCTATATATGTGTATCTGTCATAATTTTATCTTGTTGTTATTTCTATTATGAGTGGGATTTTTATTCTAATATATTTGTGAATCATTTTTATTTTTACATAGAAAACCTTTGAGTTTTGCACATAGAGTGTTAGGCTTTGATCATAGTTCTATTTACCTTCCTAAACTCTTATAATTAAAAAAAAATAAGTTTATCTTTTCTTTTCCTAGGTAAATAATCATAATTCCTCCAAATAGTTCAACTTGAATCTTTCCTTTCAACTTTTATGTGTTTTATACTAGTCATGTTCAATGAGATTATTTTCTATTATAAAAATGACCCCAAGCTCTCTGCAAAAAACAAAGAAAGTTTTCTTCATTAATTCAAATGACTCTGTGAGTCTGGATGACTATCCAGAGCAGGTGACTTCATGTGTGATTCCTACACCGAGGCTTCTTTACCTTTGGGTTATCATAATATCAATACGCCTTAGCTCACATTTGCTACGGCAGGTCAGGGAAACTTGACAAATAGCATATCAGCTTTTAATATTTTCAGTCACAGAAGTGAGAAAAATCACTTCTACTAGTATTTCAGCACAAACTGGCCATATTTGATTTCTAAGAGGAGGGGAAATGTAATTGCCTTTTAGGCACAACTAACACCTCCTTTACATCTTAGCCTTTTTATCTTCTCCAATTATATTAACAAAGGTTCCCAAACACCATTAATGTTACATTTAATAATGTAATTTCTTTATTTTTTCCCTTTCTGATGATAATAGGGTTACATGATATCTCATAATAACTCGATATTTTCTGTATTTCCTGGTCAATGCTGTTAATACATCAAGGAAATTTATTCCTTGAGTCCCAAGATGTTTAAAAAATGAATAGGCATTTAAACTTAACATTTTTTATGCAACTACATAGTAAATGATATTTTCTTATTTGATTTGTTAATGTAAAGATTACATCAGTTCATTTTATAATGATAAAGAATAATTATTTGGTGCTGTAAAATTCATTCGTTTATTATTTTTAATACACAGAAATACAATACTACAATGTTTGTTGTACGTTTATTTTAGAGATGTTATCCTCTGTTTTCTTTTCATAAGCTGTCCTGTTCTGAATTTGAAAGATGAGTTGCTCTAGACTCTTAATATGACATCGGCAGATTGTTTTGTGTGTCTTGGGGACAGCGTCAGTGGGAATTCATCCGTCCCCTTAGGGTGCAGATGGTAGACGTCTATTATGAAACTGGCCTGGTGCTTTTTTGGTGGTAGATGTTCTTTAATGGTATTTGGGCTACTTAGGATTTTTATTCTAACCATAAAATTTTGGTTTTCATTAAAATACTAGAATATATATATTTTAAGCCAAAATCCAGTTCTTGTACTCCAGAATAGGATTTTTAAAACTTAACATATTAAATTTACATCCTCCCATCTTCACTACCTCCTCTACCTTTACTAATGGTAACTTCAGGAAGGTCAGTGTCTTACTGTTGTGAAGTAGTTACCTTAACAACCCTTTCTTATTTAGGCACCAACAGTTTACTAATTTCTAGGTCACCAATGGCATGTGCTTTTTCCTTACCCTATGTAGTTTTATTATTTTTCTAGGATTTCTGAAATACACCTCTAATAGTCATTCAAAGAAAGTCTGTAGGTAACAAACTTCTTCAGTCCCTAAAGGTCTGAAAGATCTCTATATCATCTTCAGGTTTGAATGATTATTTGGCTGTTATGGACTAAACACTAATTTTCTTAAACACTTCTCAAATACTGGTTCATAGTCCTATTACAGGCAGTGTTGCTAATAATATCAAAAACTAACAATCACAACATGCTAGCACTGTGTACCACGGTTCTAATAATTTTATAAATATTGCCTAACTCAATTATGCAGTCTAATAAGACAAGTAATTATTATCTTCATTTTACAGATAGGAAATTTGGAGCCATAAAGTTAGGTGAATTGGCTAATGGTGCACAGGTGGTGAGCCAGGCTGGTTTCCCATGTCAATGTAAGTCCTGTACCTTAGTTTGCATATTTATTCCATCGCTCTTGGAGTTTAAGAATGCTTCTCTATAAATGACATGAAATTTATCTACAATTTTTGTATGTATGAGTTTCTTTTAATTTATTCTATATAGCAACTATTAATCCCCATTTGAAGATGTTCTGATAAGTTATTAGATGTAATTTCTTATCATACTATTTCTCCATAATTCAATCTGTTCTTCCCTTCCGTATCTCCCTTGGATGCTTATGAATCTTTCTACCTTGTTTTCCAAATTTTGACTTTCATGCTGCATCCTGAGTCAATTATTCAGTTTCATTCTTGAGCTTAATAATTTGTTGTTCTGCAGTGTCCAGTCACCTATTCAGAACATCTATTGAGTTTTTCAGCAAATGGTTTACTTCATTGTTTTATGACATTAGCCTTTATTTCTTTTCTGTACTCTGTATTCTTGATCATAATGTCATATTGCAGATAAATAGATGAAATAACCTTGCTTATGTCTCAGGATGAAATCACATTTCTGAAAGATTTTTCTGGTTATTATATTTATCAAGGATAAAACCCTGTATTTATTGAATTCTTGTAAATAATGTAAAATGTGAGTGTACCTACAGTTCAAATTATCCACAACTTCTTTAATTTTTTTAACCCTGCAATCCTCCGTTATCTTGAAGGGAAAAGCAGAAGTGAATTCTGGGACTTTGCTCTCCACTCTGTTTGGTATGAGTTGGGGATAAGCCTGACTTTGACTCAGAGGAATGGAAAGCTAGTCTTCTATACCCATTTGCTGCTTTTCCCTTCCAAGCATCACTAGCTGCTTGGAATTGTTCTGCATTTCAAGTGCAACCTTGACTGCCGGACTGTAGAATATCCAGCTCTGCTTCTAACGACAAAGCTAAGGCAAATTCTAGATGGCCACGCATCCTTTGACACTCTTTCCATGGTAAGATGGGATCTTATTCCCCTTGCCTTGAGCCACGGCTGGACTAGCTGGATAGGGGTGGATAGTGGATACTATATTGGTTTAAGTAGAGTGGCTGCTTTTGTCTTGGTTTCTTGATGCTTGAGGCCATTTGGAAAAAGGGAGGAAGCCATCTGAGCCCAGCCCTCTGGCTGTCCCAGCTTCCCTGATCTAAAGTCAAGCCAAATACATACATCAAGTGACTCCAGTCAACACCATGGGGAGTGGGATTCTAAGCTTTGCTTGGAATGTTAATCCACAAAATACAATAAAATTGTTGTTCTTTAAGTTCTGGGGTAGCTTGCTATGGAGGCATGGAACAGAAACAGGAGTAAAGGGAGAATTACTGATTTTGAATGTCCTGAATTCTTCTACTGGAGAACTTCAACTAACCCCTGGTTTAAACTGCGTGCTCTAGAATTCCACCACATCAGGATGTGAAATATTGCTAGTGTGACTGTTGACGGAGGTCACTGAGAGTATGTGAGCATTAGTGCACCCATGAACTGGACCGCAGCAACTGGCGGCCCACCCCTGTCCTTGGAGTGTAGGATCTACTTGCCACCCCAGATCCCAGAAGCTTCCCCAAGGACATGGCCTTTAGAGAGTGGTGTGATGCTGGGACCTTCTGGATTGTACATGTGATGGAAACCCATTAAGTCCTCTTCATAAACTTTTAAGATTCTGGAGGGTGGATACAGAGATCTCATCTGGCGGCTGCCCAAGACAAGCCTTCTTGCTTATTACACCTGCCATCTACCCAACTGGAGTGGCCTGCCTCTTTCTTTAGTCTCTCCCTACCCTCAGTGAATGGGACTACTTTCAGATTACACTTGGGAAGCTGAGGAGCTTTAAACCAAATTATTACTCTCCTCAAGGATCCCTAATTGTATTTGTTTGATAATTCATTTCCAAAGAAATAGATGTGACTCTCTAAGAAAATGAGAATTTATCTTTAGTTTACCATATAGATACTGCCAGTTTGGGGAAATATTGCCAAATATCAGGAAGATGCCTTTTTCCTTACCAGGTGCTAACTTTATAAATTATTTAGTTTATATGACTTTGAGCAAGGAGTTAGAATTCCAAAGTACAGTTATCAATCTATATTTTCTTCCAAGAAAGCCCTGTGTGTTCTACTCAAGGTAAAAATAGTCAAAGAGTTATTACACCCAATGTCCTCCCATCCTTGACAGATAAGCTTGCTTCCTATTAGAACTCAAAATTCTCAACAACGAAGACTCAAATTAGGAAACATAATGAGAGAGGCCTCCACTCATGTTGAAATTCCAAACATATGATCTGCTTAGTCCTCAGTTACAGCTGTGGTGCATGAATAAGATAACGCCACTTTCAGCATTTTCTTTGTCCTTTGGAGCTCTACATTGGGTTTCTTTATTTCTTACAGATGGAAGTATCAAGAATACAATTCCTCAGGGCATCGACTGACCTGTGCCACTTAGTAGAGGAACTCCTGCTTCCCTTCCTGTATGTCACTGCTCCTTCTGGGACAGGAGAGGGCCAGCCCTTATGGGTGATCTATCTATACCAAGGTTAATGCAAATTGAACAGTACATATTTTTCCTATTGAGGTAAACTTTGTTAAAAGCTATTGCCAAGTATTTGATCAGAGTGGCAGGAGTGTCCAAGAGTCTTCTTATGTAAGAGAATTGTCTTTCTAAAGTTCAGCTCTCTTAATATCACACGGCTTTAACTGGCCCGCAGAATAGGAACATGTCTTCAGGCTTCACTATTGACTGACAGAACCTGGCAGGACTTTGTCCTGCTGAACATTTAGTTTCAACTTGCCTCAATCATGTCAAGAAACCTTGTTTCAAATGCAAAATATTTTCCATGAATTTACTAAAATTTCCAAAACTCTACTCTTCACAACTTGATACCTTTAACTTGACTTTTTTCTATATCCCTAGCACACTAGCTACTCAATCATCCAGACTTTACTTAAGTATTATATGTTTGGAAGCATATTTTCACTCATGTATTTTTTTGGAGCCTTCCTCTGTATTTCACATGCACATGAATGCCATGCCAAGCACATTCCTACTATAGGACTTCTCATTATGTTTAGAGTATTGTAATTTTTTGCTGTGGTCATCAGTTTAGTGAAAGCAGCAATACATTTTTTCAACATTAAAATACTTAAAGATATTTGAGTTATACACCAAAAGTTAATGAACACACTTCCAAGAATTTATTATTGTTCCTACTGTGTCTTTTTCCAGATACTTTTATTAAAGTTAAAAAAATTGTTAGAGAAGTTGTAATCTCCTTTGCTCACCCCACGCCCTAGTTAAATATCCTCCCATCTCTAGTCATCGGCAAATGCACACTGAATTTAGTGTATCCTTTCATATGCAAAAAAATTCCGTATGTTCATTGTCTTTACATAAACACATACACACACACACACACACACACACACACACACACACACACACCCTTTTGGTGTGAACTCCACGTAAACTTGTGTTTGTTGCTGCACAAAGCTTCGTGTAGAAGGACATTTGCCACAGTGTTATTTGTAGGGGCAAAACTTTTTAAAAATGTGGTGGCTTTCTCTGAGTGAATAAACAAATTAAATGTGGTATGTATGTGCACTGCAGTACCATTCAGCGGAATGAACTAAGTTGACATATAGATAAATACAGAAACCTTAAAAACATATTGAGTGAAAATATGGAATTATATTCGTAGATAAGACAATTAATGTAAACTTGAAACATAAAATACTGATAGACTTTCTAAATGGATAAACATGTGAAAAAATAATTTGTGGAGGATGAATTGGACATACACACATTGAACACACAAAAATGGATGACAATGAAGAAAGGGCAATATAACTGTTGGATAACAAAGGAGAATAATTGATAGTAGAATAAAATGAAAAACACTATGAAAAATTATGATAGAATGATACCATGAATTGAAGGGTAAAGTCACATCAGTGCTATGTTCCTGATTTCTCTTTCCCACCACCCTAAATAAGAAAAGAGATTTTCATTTGTCTAGATGTTTCCATTTTGGCAAATTTAAAATTATGAAAAATGAGATTCTCCAGAACTCACATTTTGTGCATGTTAAATAAAATTCCAAAAATATTTTATTTTCAAATTCATGTTATATCATCTTTTACAGCAAATATGTTTTATAAAATATAAAAATGCATCAATACAACTACAAAGAATTAAAATATGACAGTGTGGTTAAAAAGAATGTACAGAGAATGATGTGTATGAAAACAGGGACATTACATTTAGGGCCATTCAGCATTGCAACCATCTGTTTTAACAATATGCAAATATATAGAAATAATTTTACCATTTTTCTCAAAGGAAAACAGTCCTATTTTATATTCTTAATAAACACAAACTCATTTACCCTTGAAACAAGAGTGTGCTATCTCAGTCGTCACCATTATCATCACTATAACCCTTGTGCATTTGTGTGGGTGTACTCCGTTTAGAGAAGGTGTGATTGCATAGAAGCGTGAGACCAGAGAGCATCAAAAACATATGCCAATACCCTTAGGCCTTTCTTCTCAGAATCAGATCAAACAGAAGCAGAACCATCAGTATCATATCCCTGCCCTTTGCACAGTCTATGACAAAGTCTCCATATCGCCTGCCTCCTCCACCTACTCCCAGGTCCCCTAGTACTTGATGGAATGTACAGGGTTATAAGTTCTGAGACTGGTCTTTAGGCCAAGGAGAAATGACAAAAGTCTCAAAACTGAGGTAACTCAGAAAAGCTCTCCCAAGATTATTTATCCTTAAATCTGAGAAAATGGTTTTAGCTTATGTGTGATGAACACTTCCTAAGAGGCTTGGGCATTCTGAGCTTATCACATGGGTTATCTCATGTTTAACCACTAGGCAGACATTAGAGGCAGATTATGGTCATTTCCTCTTTTAAAATGAAACTGAAGTTTGAAGAGATTAAGTACATTGATCAGGTTATACAACCAGTAACCAGTAAATGCTGAAGTCAAGAGGCCATTTGTCTTTCTGATTCCAAAGTAAACACTCTGAATTCTTATCCCAAATTGAAGAAAATGACAGTTGAAGAAATTAATTACCAGTATAAACCACATCAGAAGCAAGTGCTATAATAATGTTTTTATTACAAAGGATTCAGTTTATTGACTGTTAACAGAGTGCCCAACAATGCAATAAACACTCTAAACATATAATTTTTATAATCCTCATAATTATTCTATTGGTTATGTGTAAATATCTTCAACGATAAAATGAGGAACTCAGCAAAACCAATTCTCTACAATCTGTTCCAGAAAATAAAAGCAAAGGCAATACTTCTTAACTAATTTTACAGGGCAAACAGTACCCTAATACTAAAACAATGCAAAGATATTACAAAAAGAAAACCATACACCAATATTTATTATGAACATATATTCAAAATTCTTCAACAAAATATTTGCAAACTGAATCCAATAATATATAAGAACTACAGGGCACAACCAAATGGGATTTATTCCAGGTAGTCACATCTGGTTTAATATTTGAAATCAATTAATACAATCCATCCTATCAATAGGCTAAAGAAGAAAAACCATATGATCATATCAATAGATGGAGAAAAAAAGATTTGACAAAGTCCAACAACCATTCATAATAAAAGCCCTCAGCAAACTAGAATATAAGGGAACTTCCTCAACTTGATAAAGGACACCTACACAAAACCTACATTTAATATCATACTTCTCAGAAGATCAGGAACTCAACAAGAACATCCTCTCTTACCATTCTTTTTCAACATTATATTGGAAGTCCTAGATAATGAAGTAAGAGAAGACAAGGAAGTAAAATGTATACATTGGGAATAAATAGAACTTTGTTCATAGATTACATGACTATCAGTATAAAAAAGTTGGAAATAATAAGTGATTATAACAAGGTGTGACGTCCTAGGGAAGAGCAGAAGTTAAAGGTGGGGCTCCAAGTTCTCCAGACCCACAGACCCCTCCCATGAGGCACAAGTCTCTTCTACCAGTCAATGGCCCTGCTGGGCAGCTGGGCCAGGGCTGGTGAGGTCCCCAGGAAGGAAGCTTCAGGGCGGGGTCGGGAAACAGTGGCCCCCAGGTCCAGAGTTCACCCTGGCCTGAAGGTGGGCCCCCTTGGCCCTACTGGATCACTGAGTTAAGCGCACTTCTTAAACACCATAGCAAGGCTGCTGAGAAAAAAATAGGTAATAGGTTTAGGTTTTTGTGTGTGTGCAATTAAACTTTTAATTTGAATAAAATCAGAGTATGCACAATATATGTGTTGCTAGCATCTAAACTAATACAGTGAGCAATTACTAAAGCTACAGTGACTTGAGGTTCAATCTTTACATTCAGGAAGTTAAATCCATTTTTGTGCGATTTTTGAACCTTGTTTAGTAACTAAAACATTGCTTGCTGATAAATTGTTAAGATCCACTCAGTTCAATCAGTATTTGAGAAGTAAATCACCCTTCTCTCCACACACACAAATAGAAAGATAAATGATAGGGAGATGAGAGATTGATAGAAACAGTGTTGCTATGTGCTGCTCTTGTATATAATTTTCCTATTTTTAAGCCTTTTGCATATTGTGAATGTCAAGTAGTTCCAAGTAACAGAAAAAAAATAACCAGATGGAAACACTAGAGCATAGAACATCCTCTCCACTCACAGGAACTGCTCCAAGGACAGGGCATTATAGGAGTGACACAGCATGGATCCTCCCAGAGAAGCTAAAAGGACATGGAAAAAGGTGCGCTGAACCCCCATATAGGAGAGACGTACAGACAACAGTAGGTAGGGGAAGATTCCAGGAGTGTGAGACCTGTCACACCATATTAGAAACACCTAAGCCAAAGGTCAGAGGAGCTCCTAAATTGCTCACCCAGAGTGAACATGGCACTCTTTCAAAGGCAGTGTTTCACAGGGGAAAGAGAACTTTGAATGATCCCAATATAAGAAAATAAAGACATAGGTTTTAACAATGGCAGGCTACCTTCCATGTAAACCCAACAGACAATTGAAGTTTAATTACAGAAAATAGTTGTTTATGAAAAGTAAACCAGAAGATTTGCACTATGATGATTGAATATTGTCAATTATCCTTCATGTCAAGGCCACAAATTAGGACACTGGAAAAATCTTTAAATATAATTTTATATGGAAACATTTTGAATTTAGGGATGAAGAAATCATAAGATGGTCAGGATTTGGAATTTCCTTTACATTTTCGTTTTCGTATTTAACCTTTACTGATATTTTCACAGAATAAAGAAATTTATGAATGTTGAAATTCAAATACATAGCTATAAGACAAAAATATTTAAAGGAGAACATTTAATATGCATTGATTCATTGCTTTGTTCAATATTTCATACCAGTTCTGAGGTACAGCAAATAGGTGAAAATTGAGTAAGTGAATAAAATCTCTATATGTGCTATAAAAATGTTAAAACTCACATAGGATGTACTAACATATGAAGATATCTTTACTGAGCAAACCTGAGTGTTATAAATATTATAATTTCCAGTTATATTGATAGATACGCACTGAAGAGATGACATGCTACTCCTTGTCCCCAGTTCACATGTTTTCATAAGCATGTATAGTCCTGAGAAGTTGGAAATAATAAGATTTCCTTCTGGTAACTGAACAATAGAACATACAAAAATTGGATGGTAAGTATTTACGCTTAACTTATGAAGAAAGATTAATTTAGAGGCCAGGGCAGGATTACCATATAATCTAACTGACAAATGTAGAGAAATAACATGCCAGTTACAAGCAAGGATAAATTATTATTAAAGAAGCAACCCCAAAAATATCCTCTTGTGAAGATGTTGCTCTTAAAAATCAGACACCAATATTACCTCTGCTTCATTATCCACTTTGAGGATATATATAGTTATATCAGATTTTCATAATGTGATGTCATGAATCTTTAAACCATGTACAAATACATATATATTTTTGCTTAGAGTATATACTCACCAAACAAACTCATGACTGATCATCTCTCTATTATGTCTCCAAGGAGAGAGCGTGTTGGCCTGGTCACTATTACAATGGTTACCTGCTAATCTTTTAAAATTTTAACTGAAAAACTAATCAATTGACATGAAATTTTATATCATTTTATTTAATGCAATTTCAACACCATAAACTTTGATTCACTCACGACACTTTGTGAGACCAGAAGACACACAGCCAGGTGACATGACTCCTGGTAACTCATCTAAATCACTGTCTTTAAGTTTCTGTGATTAGCATGGGGTGTTTCTGTATTTGATGGCTTAGCTGAGATTAGCAGGCCACTGCAAGCAATGGTATAGAGAATGATTCCAAAGAAATTGAACCAAATGTAACTTCATGACTAAACCACATATATCAACTGAATTAGTATGGAAATATACTTCATCAAGTTCTAATAACATCACTGCAATATCAGAATCATCATGAAAAACACAGCCCATCATCCATTCAAGTTCACTAATATGAAATCCTACACAGAGCTGTGGATATGATCAGTAATGCCTGCAGAACTGGGATGGGGAATATTAAATTTAATGTTATTCTCTAGATTACATGTCTCGATGATACACTTGAGAAATGTATTTTATTTAATATTAATAATTCCCTCAAATATTTGTTCTTTCAAGAACTTATATTACTTTTGCAGGTCTTATCAGACTACTCAGGGAGAAAAATATATTAAGATTAAAGATATGCTGGAAGTAATAACATTTTCATAAATCTGATTTATAAATCTTATAAAAACCTGGAAACAGACCCTTAGGTTTTGCCATATCATTTATAGATAGCTATGCTATTTTGAATGAAAATTGTATAGTCTCACTTATCCCTAATTTTTTTTAATTAACAGTTCTGAATAGTAAAGTTTTATACTTCTAGATGGCTTAATTCGTATCTAATGTATCTCTGAAAATCCATTTCAAATATTAGCATTTGGTATTTTCTGGGATTCATTTGCACCTTTTTTTACATTGAAACTTAATACTATAGTTGTGTCTGTAGGACAGCACAAATGCTAGAGGAGAAAAACAGCAAATAATAGAATTGATTATTTCGTTTCTGTTGTTAACAAATCATGGTCTCAACTTGTTTATGTTCCTCATTGGTCTGGGCCCTTTGCTTGCCATTTGAGACATCCTATGTATGTGTTCTCAGCCAGAGCTATTATCATATTGATCAATGTATAGCCAATTTAGTTGGTATGAACACTTGAGTCACACCCACAAGTGTGTAATAAGTCACACTGAGAAATGATCTCATGGAAGCCCTGTGCTTTTCATAACATTTATTAGCAATGATATTATTTTTCATTTCAATTACTTGTCATATGTTATACTACATATTGTATAGCCACAAAAGTGACTAAGAGAGACAGGTTACCTTCTCTCAGAAAGTTGAGAGTTTCAAGGCATAGATTGTCATTCCTGAAAAAACAAAAAAACAGGAGTAAAGGAGAGCTTGTCAAAGTTAAAGGTAAACACACCACAAAATAAAATCAGGGCAGAATTCCACATCCTGCCTAGAAATAAACAAGCAAAAACCACAAGTTAAAAAAAAAGCCCCCATGAATTCATAAAAAGGAAATATTCAGAGACTAAAATACCCTCCACAGGGTCAAAAATATCATGTCCAATTTAAAATGCAGAAATAAGGCAAAGAATAGTAGATAAACTTCTGTAAAATCCAAATCAATGAAATAAGAAGTATCATCTCTGTAATAAAATGAAAACTGAAAGAAAAATATGAATTTGACAGGATAAATAATGAATATTTTCCTCATGTAGGATAGGAATTGTCTGAGTAAAGAACAGATCGTTAGAAAGAGTAGAATTATCAAGATAAATAAGGGAAGTATGTGGCCTTCTATGAAGACTCTATATTTTAAAATTAACTCCCCTAATAAGACACAATTGTGAATAAAACCAAAACTGTTGAATTTCAGTATTACTGAAAAAAAGAAGTCCCATAAACATGCAGGCATAAATCATCAAATACATTTTAAAATCAGAAGAGTTTCAAATTTTTATTTTAAAACACTAAATGACTAAATATAGTTAAAAAGATACAGAGCTTTGTATAGAGTATGTTGTTACCAAATATTTCTGTATCAAGCCAGTTGCTAAAAGAAAAATAAAAAATAAATAAAAACTATGTATCTAACACTTTTAGAAAAAAATCTCATATACTTGCATATCTTAACACGTACTCTAGCTGAGAGATGAGTCAACAGAAACTCACAAACAAGGAAGATGTGATCAGTGATGAAATACATCAGCTAACAAGGGTGGCATTTAAAATGCTTTCATAAAAATGTAAAAGTAAAAAATAACCTAATATTGATAAAATAAGATTTAATAGCAACATTAAAATGTAGATTCAAAAACTAGATCATATTTTTATGTGAGTTTTGTGTAAGAAAGTAAGGAGAAAGCAAATGCAAATTTGTATTTTATACCTACATACTGAATAGATACTTTTGTCTGAGCTTTCATAATTAGGGAGAAATAGTTAGACACACAATTACAAAGAGCTAATAGAATAAAGCCACAATATAATATATTCAAATCATTGGAAAAGAAAAAAGAAGACAGGTGAATGGCTCGTGGTAGGAGATCTTGTCTAGGAGATGTGTGACAAGACGGGTTGAAACGCAAAAGACATTCAAGTGAAAAGGATGCCTGAACCCCATTTTCCTCAGGATGTCATCTTCAGACTTCAGACTTATGTCTGTGTGTGATGTGTGTAGACTGGCCCACTGTCACAGAGGTTATTATATAAGCTCGGACCATGCAAGGACATGCCAGAAACTATCAATAACAAATACAGATATTAGACCTGCAATATTGTATCAGGATAGCATGTATAAGATGACAGAAAGTCAGTGCAAGAATCCTTAGATGTGATGTGCACCTCTGGAAGTTAATGCCTATTCTGAACCATGTGTTCCCTAGCTGTCCCCTGAGTGAGACTCTCTGTCTCTGGTCTTACTCATCTTCAAGTTAGCAAATGGCTGCTTGTTCACTCACTAGATGTGTACATGAGTAATCAGTTAAGGCATATTCTGCATTCAACTACCAAAAAATAAAAAATAAAAAAGGCAAAACGCAGAAAAATGTAAAAGAAATACATTAATATCAAATATTAAACTTTGTTATCAGAAAACAAAATCTTTTCTAATATGCATGGTGTCAGTTCTTGTCCATATGTCATCTAAGATCATATATATCCAGTACAAAATTAAGGAAGAAAACACTCATACATAATTGATTAAAAATAATTACAAAACTTATGTAAATTCTGGGTCCAGGATTATAAAAAAAGTCACACATATATTTTCCAATGTAGAAGATATAAATACAAATATATGCAAATATATACATATGGATGTATGAGATGAACATAAACTGCACGAATGATATTTGCATATACATATATAATGAGTATCAGGTGACCAAGTTGACTTGATTCTTATTTTCTTTCTTTCTCTTTGTATTTACCAAAATGAACATTTTACTATTTGGTTAAAGAAAAAAATTTGCTTGTTAAAATGGTGGGATGTTAATAATTCATAGTGAGATCCAGTGACTTATTCAAAGTAATATCTCCTTATAATCTTTGCTAGTGAGTTAAGGCCTGTTCAACCTTTCAACCTCAGTACTCAACTGCCCGGATGGTTAGACACGCCCGTCTCCACTCTGGGCCCTCAGGTGTCTTTGGCAAATGAAAGCCAATCACGGTACATATGTGGATCCTTAGGCATCAGTCCCAAGAAGGAATATTTTCTTATGGGCTATGTCATAAGAAATATATGCAAAGTGGAATTTTTTTCACTCTGACCTCATGAGACACATCTGTTAAGCAACGCTTTAAAATCAATCAATGAGAAAAAAAGACAGTAGCCAAGGCTTAGCCGCATAATATAAGGGCTTTCTTTACTGAAACTCCACACATTCTTCTCATGGTTCAAGTTTAGCACTGCAACCCAGCTGAAATGTGTGTTTTCTCACTGCTCTGGTTTTCTAAAGCAACTGTGGCTAGAGTCTCCTCCTCAACTTATCCAGCTGCCAGCTGGATGTAGAAAGAGTGAAGACACAGGTGTGTGCTCAGTTTACACAAAAACCATCTAAAGCAGTCAACCCACTGATTTTTACAGTTGTCTCCACTAACATCCCTTCATGTTAGCTTCACTTAGGAGAAACTGTCAGAGCTCAATTCAGATTTCCTTGGCATAGGCAGAGCTCATTTTCCATAGCGTGGCATTCTACAGAATCGGTTGCATTCAGTTTCCCAGGGCTCCTCATTCCCACCTCATTCTATGATATTCCTTTGCTGTTTCTTCCCACCAGAATACCACCATACCTTTTCTCTGCAGTGCCCAGCAGCAAGAGGTAAGGCAGAGCCTAAGAAGACTTCACATAAGCAGAAAGCAGTGAGCATCAGTATCAATCAGATCTAGGTTTAAAGACTTAGTCTCACTTCAGCTCTATGATTTCAGACAAGTTACTTAAATATTTTAGGCTCAGTTTCCTCATGAATAGAATTCAAATAGTACTACAGCAGATCCTGACAGGATATCCTGTTCCTATCCTCTTGGATGGCCCAAAGAATCATCTTGGACAGTTGGCTTGTATGCCTCTGGCTCACTGTGTTTCAGAGGACCTGCTCAGGGTAGGCTGCAAGTGCCCAGGAAGGGAACCCACCAGGAGCGGACCTCACGGTGGGCGGGTGCTCCACCCACTCCCTGCTGACAGCCCCGAGGTGTGTTCCCATGGCCTCTGAGCAGCCCTCCTGTGGGATTCAGCCCCAGGTGCCATGGAGGAACATGCTCAGTGCTGCATGACTGACTGGCTTTCCAGACATCCTTGCTCTCCTGCCAAAGTTAAAAACCAGATGAAAAAAATAAACAAGTCAAGAAGATGGAGATTAAAAAGGGAGCTCTGTTACTATTAGAGGTGCTGTGATCATTGTTTAGGTCTATAGCTACAAGTGATTTTCAGAACAGTAACCTAGAATTAGGTGGACTTAGCCACCTTTTTACAGACAGTGCTGGGATAGAAGGCCTTCAGCATAGGGGCCTGAGTTTAATGAATCTAAGTGTAAATTAATGAAGGAGAGAGAGAGGGACAGGTGTCTGCCCTGTTTCTCCTCAACAAAACTTATGCCTCCTGAGGGGGGAAAAGAGTAAGAGGGGGTAGAGGTATTAAGGTTGCCCAGGGAACAGAACTAAGCTCTATCTATCTATCTATCTATCTCCTCTCATTCCTTCCCTGTCTCTGTCTCTCAATATATATATAGGGAGAAATTGATTGTAAAAATTATGAAAAATTGGTTCATGTTCATGTGATTATAGAGACTGAGAAGGTCCCAGTGCCATCTGCAAGTTGGAGGCCCAGCAAAGCTGGTGGTGTAATTGAGTCTGAGTCTGAAGACCTGCGGGCAGAAAAGATGAGATAAGATCCCCAACACAAACAGTAAGGCAGGAAAAAAGGGGCGTATGCTACCTTCCTCAGCTTTTTGTTCTGTTCAGTCCCCCAGGGGACTGGACAATTCCCACCCACACTGGTGAGTGCAAACTGCTGTCTACCAGTTCATCTAGAGACACCCTCACAGACCCACCCAGAAAAAACATTATCTGGTCAGTTCATGGCCCAGTCAAGTTGACACATAAAATTAACCATCACAAGGGAGAAAAAAGATTTAAAAAGGTCACTAATAGATCTCAAAACATGAAATTCAAAGACTCCTGTGTTGGGGTTCATTTTGTAATGCTCATAAACAGAGTGGGCCTAAATTAGCCTCTAAGTCACTTTGTATTCAATTCTGAAATTCACTGCTTTTTGTTTCCCATCCCAAATTATGTCCAGCCATATTGTCTGACATCAGAAATTCAGCAATAAAATTGCATGACAATATAAAGGTACCCCAATAAAAAGTACTAACAAGGAGAAAGCCCAAATTTAAATACCAACTCTTTCTTTTTAATCAATGTTTAAGGAACATGCAAATATTAAAAATTGCATCCTTTAACTTAGGTTGAAGTTCAAAGATGTAAAATTATAAAAGAATTAAGTTCAATATCAAATGACCCTTGTGTATGGATTATGAAGACATCAGGCCCTCCTCAATTTCTTAATCTCATTTGCAGCCAAGCAAGTGCAGGCATGGAGCAAGGGGCCCATCCACAACTGTGCACTGAGCTGTTTCTCACAAGGTTGGATGTGTACTTTCTCCAAAATGTATTCGTTAAAATTTTTGTGTTGAAAGAGCTGTTCTGGGTTCATCGATATATATTTCCATCCACTTGTCAAAAACCATAGACACATATACCATAAAGAATGAACTTTACTGTGGGCAAGTTTAAAACAACAACCAGAAGGATGGGAATGCCATGATGGAATGCAGACTGTGGCAAAGGAGCTTAAAACCTTTACAAACGTACAACATGATTTCACTGAGTGTAGAGGGGGAAAAGGAACTCAACCAAGTCACACTGGAGAGCAGTGTTTAGCTGGATATCTGAGGGCTACGAATGAAAAGGACTGCAGCAGCACCTCATCGACTTGGTAAGTTTGTTTCTCTCAGAGGTACTGGTTAGCAATTCTGAAGCTCTGTGTATACTAGGATTGAACAAATAAGTAAATAAATTACAGGTAATGGGATCCAGGTTTCTCATTGTGGGAGAGTTACAAATAGGCAAAACAGGTTAGAATAAAGCCCATAGTACTGGATTTAGGAGGTATCAGTATAAATTCATGTTTATTTTAATAGAGAGATAGAGAGAGGATAGATAGATGATAGAAGGGTAGGTAGATGGATGTATGGATAGATGGACATAGGCAGATAGGTAAGATAATTAGAATCGTATGTACACTTGGCCTGGTATACATGACTATTTCTCCTTCTCCCACTCAGAAAGCATAGACACAGCGATATTTCTGTAGCAGCCAACAGAACCAGTGTCCATACTTATTTTTAAAAATCCCATTATCCAACAAAAGAAACCAGAGCTCCCCTCATAATGACTGATTCTGGGGCATCACATGATTCCCACTAGGGTTGTAAAAACACAAGATGAGGTAGGCCATTTTGTAGTGCCAGGAAACAATGATGTTAGAAGATGAGGGCTTGCCAAGGCACCGGAGCCAGTCTGAAAGAGCTGTCAGTGACCAAGTGGGACAACTTGTGTGGTTAAAGAAACAGCAATACTGTTGTATTGTAGACAAAGGGGAAAATAAGCATTCTGGAGTCCATGTTAATATAAGTAAATTATTAAATAAGTGAATAAATGGAAGATAGGGACAGATAGTCTTCCAGAAAAATTCCAAATAATTAATACAGAAGAATAAGGGGAATAGAAAATCACCACAGTAGTACCCTAGCAAGAATGGCTGCAGGCCAGATCCACGGATGAACGTTAGAATCAGTGGGCAAAATTTTACAAACAAACAAAATATTTACATAGCCTCAAATATCTCCTTAAATACATATATTAATTAATGGGGTGGTTTACTATATTGTCACAAATTCCTTGATTGCTGGACTTAGTGACTTGCTTGTAACTGAGTGCTGAATGGGAACAAATAGTGCCTGTAACTCTGGAGGAAAATCCCAGGGCAAAATACCTTTGAAACTGAAATCAATCAAAGGGAGAAATAAAGTGGGAGAAATCCATTTACTTCTTACAAGCAGTCATCCACTTCTACTCTCTCATGTCCCACACAACCCGGCTGCAGAAGAAGAGACCTCACCCACCCTCTCCAGTCCAGACATGCCCTTGCTCCCCGTGTAATTACCTATTGATATGGAGATGGACTACTTCTCTCCACCCCTTGGAAACACCTATTTGATATGAGGATGCACTAAGGCCAGGCGAGAGATTCTGGAAATATTGCAATTTTACCCACAGTGTCAATGTCCATTTTCTAAAGCAGGAATCCCAGGACAGAGTCTGTTCCCTGAATACCATCCTTAGTGTTACCACAGATCACTGCCATGTCTAAATATCATCTACAGGGATCCAAAATGAGCCCTTTTCATTTTTCCCTTAACTCTGGGTGTAGCTAGTGATACTTACCTGGATCTAGGCTATAAGAAGTTAAAGGTACAACCTAAGAATGATTTGTAATGAATCTAAAGCCCAGTGACGCTTCATTTTTAAGGACATAAAAAAAGTTGTTTTACCCACTGATGTCTAAAACATTCTAGGTAAGATCCTGCCTCAATCTTGCCTGCAGTATGAAACCAGGCTACATTTATGTGGTTCAAACTCAAGCTACAGCAGTCTATGCCCTGGGGTTACTGCCGTTTGACTAAGGGACACTCTGCTCCACACCCCTGCCTGTGTAAAAATAACCACTCACATCTGGAAAAAGCTGCTGCAAACTGCAGGGGCCTGCCATGTGCCTGAAAGTTTCACAGTCCTGCTGAACCGGAGTGGCTGAAATCCAGCAGTGAAACGTTAAAACTGAGCCGGGGGCCCAACACGGGTTACTGCAGACCACCAAGAGCAAAGTCCTTGGGGTCCTCCAGCTGCTGTTTTCCTTGACAATCCTCCTCACAGTCTTGTATGGTCCTGGTCCAGTCAGGGGACAGAAACCACACAGAGGGTAATGTAAAGGATCATTAGATGTCAGCAATAAAACATGATTATAAAACCATATGGTAGCCTAGGGTTGAGGGAGAGTACACAGGCTGGACAACTGGGAGAGACACCACTCCAAGACTTACAGGAAAGGTGCAGAGACCCCTGGGCCATTGCAAAGTTTACAGGTTTGCCCAGGCTGGAGCCAGTCTGCAAGTCACTGAGCAGTGGAGACCTGCACTGCGGCAACAGTAATGAACAACATGGGCACGGAGCTGGGGTGGGGCTGCACCAGGTGGGAGCACAGGCTTCATAGGAGGCCTTCAGGGCGCTGGTATGTATGAAGAGAAAGCTGTAGGAAGGTTATGGCTAGACTAGGCCAAAACATCAAGGCAGGAAGCTCAATACTTTAGTCTTATGTCTTATGAATTGCCCAAAAATCCTAAGAATTTAATCATTCTGAAGGCAGATAATGATCAGCAAAACCCAAGCAGTGGAACTATGTTTTGATAATTCCAAAACTATTGCTTCTTGTAGACTTCAACTGATTTTTAAAGATTCATCCTCTATGACTTAAATTATGAGGGTGTATTTCCCAAGGGGATAATATTTCTGGTCCTGGCACCTGCCTAAGCAACACTGGATTCTAACATTGGATCCCACAAGCTCCCCCATTTCCCCGGCTCTCCACAGGGATGCTGTCTTTGATTGAGTCTTGTGCTCCCACGCTCTTCCCTGAATGCAGCCATCTCTCCATCCTGCTGGATCTGGAGGAACTTCAGGATAAATTATATCTTCGCAAACCCAGATCATCCATATACTGATGTTAAGTCTCTTACCCCTGCTATCCTTGTCCTCTTGGTGAACACCCATTTGAAGTTCTAAGTTCACAAGTCTCTGGACATTCCGGGCTCTATGCTCTCCGAATGCTGCTTTCCAAGGGGAGAACACCTTTGCTAATCCTCCTATGTAAAACAATCTTACTACACTTTGAGCTGGGATAATAGAAATATGTTTGGGGTTTTTTTGTTTGTTTGTTTGTTTTGCTCTAGAAAGTGCAGCTCTTCAAGCAATTTTTTTATGAAAAGAGAATCTTCTACATATTGTCCCTTTCCTGAACTGGAAAATCACTTATATAAAAATAATAAACAAACACAACATAACACAATAAATTGACAAAGACAATGCAGCAAGAAGCACCGAAAGGGAACTAAAACACTTCTCAAAATGCAATACCCATCCCGCCAGAGAAGTGAACCGTGCTTTTGTTGTCGATTTCTTTCTTCTTACTGTCTTAACTATCTTCTTGACTCTGCTGACTTTACTCTTAATGACTTTTTCTTTCTATTGCTTCTACTCCTTTTACTCTTTAGTGTCCTTACAAAAACCGAGTTTATTTTTGCATTTGGCATACTCGTGGTTACATTCACCTCATGCATTTTTTTAAGTGACATTGTTGGTCTCTAAACTGTTATCCGTGTCTCTATAAGTCTCTTTAAACTCAACTCAAACTTATTTTACCCACAGGTCTAGCATAGTGCATCAGCTGCGCATCGCATTTCCCAGGGCAAAGGCCAGCCTGCATGGACTTGTGCTGGTTCAACTCATTCAATTCTGGCTAAAGAGGAGGGTGCTCTGCAGGCTCTTTGTTCAGAAGCAAACATGGGCACATGGGTGTGGTTGTCCAGAATATCCCTCCTAATCTAGTTCACTCTCTACTCCTGGTCTTCCTTGTTAATTTATAATGTGTGATGTGGGCTTACTATGTCATTTATTCACTTCAGCTACAAAAGACAAATAAATCGGGGAAGATGGCGGTGTGAGCAGGGCGGCAGAAATCTCCCAACACTATATTTATCTGTGAAAATACAACAAATATATCTATTCCTAAAAGAGAGACCAGAAAACACAGGAAAGCGCACAGCATGCAGCTACACCCAAGAGGACTCGGCACCCCAAGAGGCAGGTACAATATGGAGCCATGACCCGGCGGGACCCGAGCACACCCCCACCCCAGGGCACCGGCGGGAGGAGAGGATTCAGAGCCGGGAGGGAGTGGAAATACACCCCGCGAAGTAGCCAGCCCCGGTGATCTGAGCAGGGAGCGCTGACCCACATCACGCAGTGTAGCGGAGATTGGAGAGACAGAGGGGCAGGATCTGAGCAGGGAATGCGCCAGGGTGCTTGCAGCCAGCTCACGGGAAGGGAAAAAAAAAAGCGTGCACTTTCTTCAGCGGTCTTAAAGAGACAGGAGCCCAGCGGAGGAGCCGTATCACCCCGGCACACTCAGCCCAGCAGGCTGGGAGTCCTAGGGAGTTTCAGACGCCTTAGCTGGTGACTGGGGAAGCGTGGCCGTACTTACACTTCTCCCTGAGATCAACAGCCTCCCATTCGTTCCTACCCCTGCCAGAGCGACAAAGGGCCCTGCGGAGCGGCGCGGCCATGGCTGCGGAATAGTGGAGCAACAGCGCCACCTAAAGCATTCCACAGAATCTACTCACGGTGGGCGTTTTGTTTTGTTTTCTGTTTTTTTGTTTTGTTTTGTTTTCTTTTTCGTTTTTTCTTTCTTTTTTCCTTTTTTCTTCTTTATTTTTTTCTCTTTTTAAAGTCTTAAAGAGCCCAGCTGACATACATGGCAAATACCAGCGACCACTTCTATAGCCATGAAAAGACAGAGGAATATGGTTCAGACCAAAATCAACCAGACAACCCCAGAGAGGGAGCCTGAAGGGATGGAAATGCACAGTCTTCCTGAAAAAGAATTCAGAATAAAAGTCATAACTATGCTGATGGACCTACAGAGAAATGTGCAAGAGCTGAGGGAGGAAGTGAGGGAAGTGAGGAAAGACAATGCAGAAATCAGAGAAGCGATTGACGGGCTTAACAGCAGACTGGATGAGATGCAAGAGACAGTTAATGGAATAGAAATCAGAGAAAAGGAAGACAGAGAAGCTGAGGCAGAGAGAGACAAAAGGATTTCTAGGATGAAAGAATATTAAGAGAACTGTGTGACCAATCCAAACGGAACAATATTCGCATTATAGGAGTACCAGACGAAGAAGAGAGAGAAAAAGGGATAGAAAGTGTCTTTTAAGAAATAATTTTGGAAAACTTTCCCTCGCTGGGGAAGGAAATAGTTTCGCAGTCCACAGAAGCCCACAGATCTCCCAACACAAGGGACCCAAGGAAGACAACAGCAAGACACATAATAATTAAGATGGCAAAGATCAAAGATAAAGACAAAGTATTAAAGGCAGCTAGAGAGAGAAAAAAGATCACCTACAAAGGAAGACCCATCAGACTATCATCAGACTTCTCAACAGAAACCTTACAGGCCAGAAGAGAATGGCATGATATATTTAAGGTTATGAAACAGAAGGGCCTCGAACCAAGAATATTGTATCCAGCACAATTATCATTTAAATATGATGGAGGGATTAAAAATTTCCAGACAAACAAAAGTTGAGAGAGTTTGCCTCTCATAAACCACCACTACAGGATATCTTAAATGGACTTCTCTAGATGGAAGCACTCCTAAGGCTAAAAAGATGTCACCAGAGAAAATAAAATCATAGCAAAGAAAGCAGACCATCCAAATACTAACTACAGGCAAAGAATAAAACACCTAGTATATAAAGAATGGAGGAGGAAGAATAAGAAGGGAGAGAAAAAAGAAACATCAGACAGTGTTTACAATTACTTAACAAGAAAGTTAAGTTAGATTGTTAGATAGTAAAGAAGCAACCCTTGAACCTTTGGTAACCACAAATCTAAAGCCAGCAATGGCAATAAGTACATATCTATCAATAACCACCCCAAATATAAATGGACTGAATGCACCAATCAAAAGACACAGAGTAACAGAATGGATAAAAAAGCAAGAACCATCTATATGGTGCTTACAAGAGACTCACCTCAAACCCAAAGATATACACAGACTAAAAGTGAAGGGATAGAAAAAGATATTTCATGCAAACAACAAAGAGAAAAAAGCAGGTGTTGCAATACTTGTATCAGACAAAATAGACTTCAAAACGAAGAAAGTAGCAAGAGATGAAGAAGGACATTACTTGATGATAAAGGGGTCAGTCCAACAAGAAGATATAACCATTATAAATATATATGCACCCAAAACAGGAGTGCCAGCATATGTGAAACAAACACTAACAGAAATAAAGGAGGAAATAGACAGCAATGCATTCATTTTAGGAGACTTCAACACACCACTCACTCAAAAGGACAGAATAACAAGACAGAAAACAAGTAAAGACACAGAGGCACTGAACAACACACTAGAACAGATGGACCTAACAGACATCTACAGAACTCTACACCCAAAAGCAACAAGATACACATTTTTCTCAAGTGCACATGGAACATTTTCCAGAATAGACCACATATTAGGCCACAAAAAGAACCTCAGTAATTTCAGAAATCTTGAAATCCTACCAACCAACTTCTCAGATCACCAAGGTATAAAACTAGAAATAAATTTTAGAAAGAAATCAAAAAGGCTCACAAATACATGGAGACTTAACAATACTCTCCTAATTAATCAATGGGTTAACGACCAAATCAAAACAGAAATCAAAGAATATATGGAGACTAATGGCAACAATAACACAAAGCCACAACTTCTGTGGGACGCAGCAAAGGCAGTTCTAAGAGGAAAGTATATTGCCATGCAGGCCTATTTAAAGAAGGAAGAACATTCCAAAATGAATAGTCTAAAGACACAATTACTGAAATTGGAAAAAGAAGAACAAATGAGGCCCAAAGACACCAGAAGGAGGGACATAATAAAGATTAGAGAAGAAATGAATAAAATTGAGAAGAATAAAACAATAGAAAAAACCAATGAAACCAAGAGCTGGTTCTTTGAAAAAATAAAGAAAATAGATAAACCCCTAGCCAGACTCATTAAGAGAAAAAGAGAATCTACACACATAAACAGAATCAGAAATGAGAAAGGAAAAATCACGACGGACCCGACAGAAATACAAAGAATTATAAGAGAATATTATGAGAATCTATATGTAACAAGCTGGAAAACATAGAAGAAATGGACAACTTCTTAGAAAAATACAACCTTCCAAGACTGACCAAGCAAGAAACAAAAAAAACTAAACAGACCAAGCAGCAGCAACGAAATTGAATCAGTAATCAAAAAACTACCCAAGAACAAAACCCCCGGACCTGATGGATTCACCTCTGAATTCTACCAGGCATATAGAGAAGTAATAACACCCATTCTCCTTAACGTTTTACAAAAAATAGAAGAGGAGGGAATACTTCCAAACTCATTCTATGAAGCCAGCATCACTCTAATACCAAAACTGGGCAAAGACCTCACCAAAAAAGAAAATTACAGACCAATATCCCTGATGAACGTAGATGCAAAAATACTCAACAAAATATTAGCAAACCGAATTCAAAAATACATCAAGAGGATCATACACCATGATCAAGTGGGATTCATCCCAGGGATGTAAGGATGGTACAACATTCGAAAATCCATCAACATCATCCACCACAGCAAAAAAAGAAGAACAAAAACCACATGATCATCTCCATAGATGCTGAAAAAGCATTTGACAAAATTCAGCATACATTCATGATTAAAACTCTCTAACAAAATGGGTATAGACGGCAAGTACCTCAACATCATAAAGGCTATATATGACAAACTCACAGGTAACATCATACTTAACGGCGAGACGCTGAAAGCTTTTCCTCTAAGATCGGGAACAAGACATGGATGCCCACTCTCTCACTGTTATTCAACATAGTACTGGAGGTCCTAGCCAGGGCAATCAGACAAAACAAATACATACAAGGCATCCAGATTGGTAAAGAAGAAGTCAAATTGTCACTATTTGCAGATGACATGATACTGTACATAAAAAACCCTAATGACTCCAATCCAAAACTACTAGAACTAATATCTGAATTCAGCAAAGTTGGAGGATACAAAACTCTTTTGCTTTCCTATATACTAATGATGAACTAACAGAAAGAGAAATCAGAAAAACAATTCCATTCACAACTGCATCAAAAAGAATAAAATACCTAAGAATAAACCTAACGAAGGAAGTGAAAGACCTTTATTCTGAAAACTACAAGACACTCCTAAGAGAAATTAAAGAGGACACTAACAAATGGAAATGCAGCCCATGCTCTTGGCTAGGAAGAATAAATATTGTCAAAATGGCTATACTACCTAAAGCAATCTACAGATTCAATGCAATCCCTATCAAACTACCAACAGCTTTCTTCAACGAACTGGAACAAATAATTCTAAAATTCATATGGAACCACAAAAGACCCCGAATAGCCAAAGCAATCCTGAGAAGGAGGAATAAAACAGGGGGAATTACGCTCCCTGACCTCAAGCTCTACTACAAAGCCACAGTAATCAAGACAATTTGGTATTGGCACAAAAACAGACCCACAGACCAGTGGAACAGAATAGAAAATCCAAACATTAACCCAAACATATACAGTCAATTAATATTTGATAAAGGAGCCTTGGATATACAATGGGGAGATGACAGCCTCTTCAGCAGCTGGTGTTGGAAAAACTGGACAGCTACATGTAAGAGAATGAAACTGGACTACTGTCTAGCCCCATACACAAAGGTAAACTCAAGGTGGATCAAAGACCTGAATGTAAGTCATGAAACCATAAAACTCTTAGGAAAAAACATAGGCAAAAATCTCTTGGACATAAACATGAGCAACTTCTTCGTGAACATATCTCCCCAGGCAAGGGAAACAAAAGCAAAAATGAACAAGTGGGACTATATCAAGGTGAAAAGCTTCTGTACAGCAAAGGACACCATCAGTAGAACAAAAAGACATCCTACAGTATGGGAGAATATATTCATAAATAACATATCTGATAAAGGGTGACATCCAAAATATATAAAGAACTCACACACCTTAACAAACAAAAAGCAAATAATGCAATTAAGAAATGCGCAGAGGACATGAATAGACACTTCACTAAAGAAGAAATTCAGATGGCCAACAGGCACATGAAAAGATGCTCCACATCGCTAATCATCAGAGAAATACAGATTAAAACCACAATGAGATATCACCTCACACCAGTGAGGATGGCCAACATCTAAAACACAAACAACAAGAAATGTTGGCGAGGATATGGGGAAAAGGGAACCCTCCTACACTGCTGGTGGGAATGCAAATTAGTTCAACCATTGTGGAAAGCAGTATGGAGGTTCCTCAAAAAACTCAAAATAGAAATACCATTTGACCCAGGAATTCCACTCCTAGGAATTTACCCTAAGAATGCAGCAGCCCAATTTGAAAAAGACATATGCACCCCTATGTTTATTGCAACACTATTTACAATAGCCAAGAAATGGAAGCAACCTAAGTGTCCATCAGTAGATGAATGGATAAAGAAGATGTGGTACATATACACAATGGAATATTATTCAGCCATAAGAAGAAAACAAATCCTACCATTTGCAACAACATGGATGGAGCTAGAGGGTATTATGCTCAGTGAAATAAGCCAAGCCGAAAAAGACAAGTATCAAATGATTTCACTCATATGTGGAGTATAAGAACAAAGAAAAAATACTGAAGGAACAAAAGAGCAGCAGACTCACAGAACCCAAGAACGGACTAATAGTTACCAAAGGGAAAGGGACTGGGGAAAATGGGTGGGAAGGGAGGGATAAGAGGGAAAAAGGGGCATTACGATTAGCAGATGTAATGTTGGGGGGGGCACGGGGAGGGCAGTACAACTCAGAGAAGACAAGTAGTGATTCTATAGCATCTCAGTACGCTGATGGACAGTGACTGTAATGGGGTTGGTGGGGGGGACCTGATGAAGGGGTAGTTTAATATCCATAATATAGCACATGTCATTTTAGATTAATGATACCAAAATAAATTATATTAAAAAAAAGACAAATAAATCAAGTGGGATAAATAAAACCCGCTAAGTATGTATCCTGTTGAGAATAAGTCACCAACTAGCTTGTGAGGCATATTAGAGATAAAGTAAAGAGAGCATATATGTGCTAAATATAGATAGGAAGATTGAGGAAGGGACCAATTAAGCAACAAATATTCCTGAGGCACCAGGAATTCCTCACCGTCATTGCATCTATAAATTGGCCACCTATTGGTGATGCTTAAATGGTCCTCGGCATCCTCTACCTAAGACTTGCATGTAAAAATGATAGCTGCTTAGCCGGTTTTGGGCAGGTTACAAGCTGTGGCCAGATGTTCTTGCTCCTGTATCTCTTCAATAGAACAAGAACATATCGGATTTCTTGAACCACCACAGCTGTCCATGGTGAAGGCTGACGCAGCAGAGAAGAGCAAGGTATATGTGATCATTGATTACATACACACACAAAATGTCCATTTTCATCAGGACTCTAAAAAGATTATAGTCACTTCCTTTTGTAAGCCATTGAGTAATAATCTAACCCAGACTGGCCTGGTTGTTGAGCCTTCCTCCAGAGGACACTGGAGTCAGGCAGTATGGCCCTTTCACCTGCCGGTGGCCTGTCCTCATTGGTGACTTTCCTCTTCTCAGTCCCTGCCTCTGTCTTGTGTTTTATTCTGAGTCAGGAAACTCTGTGCTCAGAACCCTCTTATTCAGCCCCTATGCCTTTCACTGTGTGTCTACTGAGATAGTTTGTCTGGCGGTCTAGCAGGAGACCATCGTAGCACTCTGCACTTCCCACTTGAGTACATCCAGATGCTTAGAAACATTCCTCCTCGTTCTGTCTTCCTCAGCAGCTAAGATCTGTTCTCTCCCTCCACACCATAACTCACATATTTTCCCCTGAATGACAGTGCTGCCTCTTCCACTCATGATGTTTAGTAATGCTCTTTCAACCCAATAGGGCTTGTACAACAATTCATTATGTAAACTGTACATCAGTAATTTTACA
Organism: Smutsia gigantea; assembly: GCA_032199065.1. Lineage (NCBI taxonomy): Eukaryota > Metazoa > Chordata > Mammalia > Pholidota > Manidae > Smutsia > Smutsia gigantea. The sequence continues at coordinate 463,217 of JAVSCE010019575.1, forward strand.
CAGACACATGCATACACATATGTTTAAAATTATATCAGTGTCAGTCAGGAATCAATATGAATATTTAAGCAGCTGAAACATAATTTGAACCAGGGCTTAACCATCTTCTTACTTTTCCTTAGTGGTAAATGAGATTTTAGTAATTTAAACTTATTCAAGGGTAGATATTTTAAAATGACAGCAATGATGACTTTCTTGCAAAATAAATGCTTTAAAATTAGCTCTAATGCTTTGGTAATTGTAAACTCTGCATTCTGACATCCTCTTTCTTTTGTTCAATAATCACTATGAGACTGAAAACTTCCCAGGGGTATATCTGCAAGACATAAGTGTCCCTCTCTTTCAATTTCCAATGTTTATCTGTTGCAAATAGCCAATTTAAGGAGAGCTACATAGAGCCACTGAAATATTGGATGAACACTTACAAGGACTGATCTGCAAATCAGTAGCATGCCAATAATTTTAAATTACCCAAAGCCATAATTCCTAACATTTACTTTACTATATCCTCCTGAAATTCAGAAAAATAAGAATGCATTTACTGTCTATGAGAAACAGAAAAAATATCATACACCCATACAAAAAGAACAGTGAATCAATGGTTTAAAATAGAGAAATATGCCAAGAGATGAACTGTGCTTACAGTATGACCTGATAATGTGAATTTACAGCTATATCTACAGATACTGACAGTAAAGCTGCTACAGTTTGTGCTATACTTCTTGGAGGTACTTGAAAACTCCTATCTTCTAGCTGAAATCCTATTTTTCAGGATTTTGTTCCTTCACTCCAGCTGCACCTCTCTGACAGATACTGTATTCCTAAAAGTCAGCAATAGTCTTTACACTCAGGAGTCTGCAGGCTGGCAGGAGTTCCTACCAAAAGCAAATCTCTGTCATATTTTTATTTTTCTAATAGAGCAAATGCATGTTCATTGCAAAAACAGTCAAAATGTGCACTACTATATAGAGGAAAAAGATGAAAATCACTGTAAATTGATCTTCCAAAGAAAACACTCTTTTATGATTGATAAATATATCATCAGATAAATACAACTCTTACTCATCAACCAAGTGTTTATTTTTTCCCTGTATATGTATGTAGCAGATCCTGTGCCAGGGGGTGCTGGTAAAATGATGAACAATAACAGATACGAGGTTTTCCCTTCAGGATGTTTATGATCCAATGGAGCTGACAGATGTGCATCACATAATGACACACTATAATTCAGTGATAATGATAAGAGCTCTAATGGGGAGATCAGTGCTCAGTGAAAGTCTATAAGGTGGGAACTTGATATAAACCGAGGAATAGGCATTTATTTATTTACTTACTTTTTGAAGATGGAACCTTGCCTGAGATCTGAAGGTGAAGAGGTAGATGCCAGACCCAGTGCTGTAAGACTAGTGGGTAGTGAGATATGATTTATAGAAAGAACAGACCATTAGAGTGGTTCAAGTGCAGACAGAAAGAGGACTTACATTTTGAAATGAGTGTGGAGAGCTGAATCACAGCCAGATCACACAGGGAAATGCAGGTTATGACAAGAGATATCTTGACTATCCTAAATCATGCAGCATTATAAGTAGGTGGGTGACAAGATCTGATATTTTCACACTTTGAGCATTGACTAGTAAAAGCAGGGATGAAAGACTTGATGACAAGTTTCATTACTTGATACAATTTATTTGAAAATCAGTATCATAGCAAAGTACCATGAACTGAAAATTGCTTTTGTGCTAATAAAATATTGTAGATGCCTCTCCTTATGAGAACATATTGTTCAAGTCTTCACAGATCACATTAGTCATTATATTCATGTAGCATGCTCTTAACAAATTCATATTTTTACCTTTTTCAAAATTTCAAATAATGTTACTAATAATACCTTTAAGTTAATATATATTAAATGTATAAAAATATTTACTTGTAGGAAATGAATTGACAGAAATGTTGGTTTAAGGCTAAGCCCCTTTGGAAATTCACAGATAATGTCAATTTAGCCCCCGAAATGAAAATGTCCTGGGGGACTTATCCCATTTACCAATGATGAGTGTTATTTTTTAGATCAACTCAGCCTCAGTTGCCTTCAGTGCCACTGGATTTTATGCACTCATTCCCAAGACTGAGCTCTATACCTTGTTTTTACTGGGAGTACCTCTTCACTGCCATTTTAAATACCAATATTTCATGTCCAGATTCCACTCTTTTGTCGAATATATGTATTATTCACTTGCTTTCATTAGTCTAATGATGTCCATTTCACATATAAGAAAACCAATTCACAAAGTAATTAAGAAATATGCCCCAAATTATATAACTTGTAAATATGCAGGCTTTTAACCATTATGCTTTATTACTATAGAAAGCTGTTTGATAAAACTCAATCAATACATGATTTTTAAAACCTCTTAGTACACTAAAAGTAAACAATGACTCACTAGTTTAACAAGTATTCTATAACTTCTAACAATAATTAAAATCATACTTACTGAGTGATTCCATAATTGTTCCATTAAAATAAAGGACCAGAAAAGTTTTAATGAAACTATAATCACTTTATAATATTCTCGGTGGATTCTTCAGCCAACGAAATAAGAAAGCTAAGAAAAGATAACTATCACTGAGTCGGAACTAAAGTACTCATTTGTTAATTAACTTAACAATAGCCAAGCCACAACTAAATGCCATGGCTGGGATTGGCAGTGGAGAGTCAGTGATGAGAAACAGATGCTTGATTAGTCCCTTCCTCGCTATTGAATCTCTTGGTAAAGATTGATAGTTAAACATGACTAACATTCAAGTTTGCATTATATAAAGGGAAGTTCAAGGTTCAGTGTGAGAGCTGATAAAAATAGAGACAGAACTTATTTCAGAGCCAGAGAAGGGCCTCCACTGTGCCTAAGGTTAGGTGAAAGACCAGTAGCCACAAGCCAGACAGACATGGAAGATGAGTCTTCCCAGGAGAGGCAATGGCAAGGCAAGCTCACACAACTGAAGGCATTTCAGGGTAGAATAATATATAAGGTGGGGAGAGTATAATATGAGGTTGTAGTCAATGGAGCAGAGGGCTCCTTAATAAAAACTTGCATATCTATACAGTGAGCATGACTTTTTTAAATCTGAAGTGAAGCAGAAAGAAACTGAAAGGTTTTACAAACGGAGTTGTAATGTTAAAATTTGCATTTTAGAGGAATCACTTTGACTACTTTATAGATTTTTCAATGGGAAGAAGGGAAACCAGAGGTAAAACTCTGATGATGAAGATTTTGCAATAAATAAGGGGGAAATTATGGTACACTGGACTTGAGCTGTGGATTGTGGAGTAAATGGAAGTTTTCAACCAGAAATTCTCACCTGGCCTTGATAGTGATGTGCATATAAGAGCCTGTTTGCACATCAATGTGATGTTTACCTCAGCTGCAGGTACTTCAGGGCTTCCAGGTCAGGGGTAAGGGATGGAGAATAGCAACCATTCTCTCCGCCGCTCTGTTCCTGGTAGGTAATTGGTCAGGTGCTGCAAGTCACCAGGGACCCGCATAGAGTTCCTCCAGGAAGGGGTGGGGTGCAGGGAGGGAGGAGCGAGCTGCAGCTGGAAGGATGGAGCTTGCTGGTGGAGCTGAGGTATAGGGGATGGAGAGGGTGGAGAGAGAGACTGAGCCGAGAGAAATAGAAAACCTTTCCACAACCTCTCACCCTTGTTCCCCTTTGGTATTGGCTTCATAGAGAACTTGCCCCAAGCAGGGAAGGAAACTCTTCCTCCCAGAAGCACAGGATACAGAAAACATACATAAATAAATAAAAACAAGTTTGATAAATACTGAATTGGTATAATGGTCGCATTTGGTGATTGCCTAACTATGAAAGAGAATACAGAAAGTGGCAAATGATGGGACCATCCACTGCAATGGGAAACATTGAGCAAGGGACAAACACAGAGAATGAGGAACATTAATGAGTCTAATTTGGGACTTGTTGAATTTGTAGCATGAATGAAGTATCCCAGTAGAGATGTCCAGGATGTAATTGGAAAATTACATCTCTGACACAGACCTCTATTTATTAGATACAGTTTTATTATACATCATCATATACATGAATACAGAATACACAGCAATGAATGAGATAGACAGTGGGTTTTACAAATCGAGGATAGTACCGAGAAGAGAACCTTGAGCAACATTCACCTTTAAGTAGGATGAAGAGGAGTCTGAAATGGAATATGGAAGAAAAGAAAAGAATCCAGCGGGGTGGGGAAGACTAGGGGATGATGAAAGAGAAAGGGTATTTTTCAAGAAGGAGGGTCCAGTCAGAATCTCACCTTGGTAAGACATCAGTTAAGAAGGGATTGAAAGTTATCCCCGGAAATTAAATACAAGAAAGCTGTTTTTGACTCTGAGAGCACTATTTTAGTGGTTGAAAGGAAACAAGAAACAGACTTAATTTTGATTAATGATGAAAGTAAGTGAGGAACAGGAAACTTTGGATGGGGAGAATAATCTCCACAACTTAAATTGCCAAGGGGTAGACACATGTGGAAAAGCTAGAAGCTTTAGAGCATATTTTATTTAGGATGGGAAAAAAACAATATTTTATTAGTAATTTTAAGAACCATTAAAGATAGACAAAATGTAGAGGAGCCTACTGCCCGTAGACATAGGAGGAGAACAAGGGCAAGTTACTGTGTTCAGGTCTCACACGGGCAACTGGATGGTGTTATTTGCTTAACCAGGAAAAAGTACAGAATATGGTGGCACTGATTGGGACTTATGTTTTGGAAATACGACATTCTAGATGCTGGCAAGACTTCCAGATGAAGATATTTGGGAACATTTTAAGTCCAGACTTCAAAATGTGAAAGCACATTGGAGAACTTTCAGAATATTTATAGTCCGTAAGATTGGAGAGGTTGCCGAATGTCAAAGATACACACAGCTACAAATTTGTTCAGAGCTGTCCAAAGCACTTTAATTTGGTCTTGCTGAAAAGGTCCTAGGACATAGATACAGCAAGTTTAACAGCTGTGCTGGGCACTGGATGCTCTGCTGAGCTCTGATAATGAGTGGCACAGAGGGTTCAGTTTAATTTGGAGACTCAAAATAAAAGCCATGGCTCAGAGAGCACTTGCTCTGTAATAGGATCTCTTTCTTCTACTGATTTACATCTTTAATCCATCCATCCTTACAGCAACCCACCGAGATAAATGCAATCCTTATGATCGTACATATTAGGAAATTGGGTCACAGAAGATTGCTCAAGGTCACATGGCTAGTATATGCGAAAGGCAGGATTCAAACCCAGGCCCTCTGACACAGACCTCTACAATTCTAAGCACTATGCAATATGAGGAAGGAGGAAGAAAAATAATAATGAGTCCATTGGGAATCCAATTAGACCAAAGTGATGTCAGTATGTACAATTTACAGATGATCACTACACCCAGGCTAGTCTTCCTTTAAAATTTGCTGCAATTATATAAAACATATTTTACAATTTTGACCTTCTTCAAAGAAATCTTGTTTAATTCTAGAACAAGAGAGAGAGGCTCTGAGTCCCACAGTTTGACAATCCAAGACTCCTTATCTCTTTGTGCATAGTATCAGGGAACAAAACAGAGATGTTGTCACTGATGACAAAGAATGGAGCCTAATCATATTTAATCTTATTTATCTTTACCTGTTCAGGCTTAGTAAACCAATTCAATGTTTAGCTTCCTGATTTGAAAACAGTCTACTACTTATACTTTCTTATTTATACAGAATACAATTTATATCCCAGTATCACACAAAGTTTGAAAACTGTGGTGGTTCTGTACTATGTATGCTGAGCTAGGCTGGGGCTACATTTCCCACATTCTTTCCCTGCATGGTTCTAGGCTAGTGTTTGGCCAGGATAGAAACGTGGAGGAGGCTTGGAGGGCCAGAGAAAAGGGACAGGCACTCATCTAATGCTCTGAAAGCCATGGTGGAGGACCAGACACCACTGCAGGTGGGCAAAGGCCTACTGATCGGCTTGCTTGCACTTGCCCATCTCCTGTTTCAGCTTCTCTATGACCCTGAACAGCTACCCCCAGGCCATGCACATGCTGAAGATGGGAAGTGATAGAGGCAGATTTGAGTGACGTTTCTCCTCCCCATTACCTCTCCTGTCTCCATACCCACCTTTTCTTCCTGACTGCTGGCCCTGGAGCCCTAGCCAAATTCAGGCCTATGAGCACACACCGCAGCAGCAGCTTTCCACATACGTGTTCGCCTGCTCCCCCATGGCATAATGACTGGAGGCTCTCACATACCTGTTTTCCAATACACTCATGGTGGCCAACTTCCTAAGAGTTTCCTAACTGCTGCAAGGGCCGACTGATTCTGTTCATAGTTTCCCTTTAATTAAAGATTATTAATGTTTTAAAGTTACCCCTTCTCAAAAAGAGGAGGTGTGATATTATGTTTCTTCTGTAGGGAGAAAGTGTGCAGAGGGAAATGCTAGGTTCCACAGCCAATACTTAAAGATCAGGTACCTAAGAGAGCTTTCAGAAAGAAAACTGAGGAATGGAAGACTGAGTTTGGAAGGAAAATCAGGAGACAGGGTGTCAAAGAATACAAGGAAAAAGCATGTCAGGTTAGAAAACACATGGGCACATCACTTCAAATATAGCATACGTATTGTTTTTTATTCTGATTTCATGGTTAAAGCTATAGCATATCATTCCTCCAAAAATACAATGTACTCTCAAACGTCTTCTCAGCCTTAAATTACTCTGCTGTTCTGAATCCAGGTGTCCAGCAGGAGTTGAGATATTATGCGCAGGATCTTGTAAGACAATTTGGAGGCCAGGCCTGTAAAAGACAACTAATGTCTTTGCCCCTTTTCCACTGGGTTGAACTCAGTCTTATGGTCCCATCTAACTGTTCCATTTTCCTTTTTTCAATATTTGTGCAAATCTTGTTCTTTTTCAATTTTACCTTGGTTATTTGGTTACACATTTCCACATAATTTTAACATTAGCTTGTTGATTTACACAAAATAATCTGCTTAAGGTATTACTGGGATTGTAAGAAAACTATAAATTAGTTTGGGGAAATTAATCTTTAAATTATTGAATTTTCCAAAAAACAAAAGCCAGTAGAACATGCTCAGGAATTAATTCCTTTCTCTCTAGAGTATATAGTATGCTTAAATATGGGTCATAGTGACAACTTTCACCTGTAGGTGGTTTGCACTTGCTAGTAAAGACATATGTTGCTTTGATAGTGAATTCCACACTTTAAGAGACAGTGTCTAATTAATTACATAATTAATCTAATACTAATCAAACACTTCAACTCTGTTAATCCCACCTTCACTCTTGGATTTAGCTTGGGGGTCTATAGAACTTTTTGAATCCCAAATATAGGCTGATGTTGCTTCAAGTATTTTGTCTCTCCTCTAGTTTTAAGATTCAAATTCCACTTTCTTCATTGTGTTCCATCTGCCTCTTCAATCTTATTCTTCCATCATTTTCCTACTTTGTGTTTCAATTTGGATATTTTTTTAGCTTTATCGAGGTATAGTTGACAATTTAAAATTTTAATCTGTGTGTAAAGTGTACAACCTGATAATTTGATTTATGTATACATTGTTAAATATTCAGCATAAGCTGCTTAGCATATCCATAGCCTCACAGTTGCCTTTCTTCCTTCTGACCTGCCTTCCTCTCTCCCTCCCTTCTTTGTTTTTCTTCCTTCCTTCCTTTTCTGTGGTGAGAACACTAAGGTCTACCCTCTTAGGAAATGTCAAGTATACAAAACACATTGTTAACTATAATCACATTGTTATACATAAGATCTCCAGAACATATGATGTTTTATAACTGAACTCTGTACTACTTGACCAGCATTCCCCCATTTCCTCTACCCCCACCCCAGGCCCTGGAAACCACCATTCTACTCTCTGCTTTTATGAGTTAGTCTTATTTTACCACATGTAACTGAGATCATGCAGTATTTGTCTTTCTGCATCTGGCTTATTTAACTTAGCCAGAGAGTCAGATACTTGAAGAATCAGCAGCTTAGATTTGGGATTTCATTCCAAGCTAAACCCAAGAGTGAAGGTGGCATCCATAGAGCTGAAGCATTTGATTAATATTAGAGAGAGACACTATCTCTTGCCATGTAGATTCCACTACCATTCATTTATATTGTAAGTAACAGAATCTCCTTTTTTAGCTGCATAATATTCCATTATCTATTATATATAATGTGCACACACACACACACACACACACACACATTTTCTTCAAAAATAAACTTGCTTTTTTTCACCCATTCATCCAACTTAAATAAGTTGTTGGCTATTATGAAGAATGCTGAAATAAACATGGAGTGTAAATATCTCTTTGATAGACTTAAAGGAAGACACAGAGTGGGAAAGGTTTATAGTTAAAAAAAGTGGGGCCTGAGGAAGCCTTCAGGTATGCTATTTATACTCTTATCAAAAGTTTCTATACTTCAATAAAGCTGAAAAGGAAATGACTACTAATAAATAACTTGCAAGAAATGTCCATAAAACTTGATAACTCAGAAAACTAGGTGAAATGGATTCATTTTTAAGATAATTGAAATTTACAGAGTTTACTTGGAAATAGAAAACCAGAATAGAAAAATTATTTTATAGGAGTTTTTCAGGGCAATAGAATATTGATACCTGAAAAAACTTGAGGAACAAACACGTTTTATAAATGTGTTTCACCATGCTTTCAAAGGTCACGCAATCTCCATGTTATACAACCGCTTCCACCTACAAATATGGAAAGCTTCACACTTATAGAGATTGATATAATGTGAAAACAAACCAGATAAGAAAAGCACCAAAAAGGAAACTAGCAAAAGCCAAGCATAATGATGAATAAAATGTTAAGACTATTAAATATAACATTAGCAATCAAATCTTATGGACCAAGTACTTATCCCAAGAATGTGAGCATCGCCAACATGAGGAAATCTTTTTGTACATGGCTACTATAACCCATTAAAGGAGGAAAACCCTATGACTATCTCTTTAAAAATAAAAGAGCTTTTGATAAAATCCAATACCTGATTAAAAGTATGTGCCAACAATGCAAATATATTACTTATCAAACAAAAGACATATATGAAGCCATAAAATCAAAAACCTCTGTGTTACTAGAAATACTGGGACTAAAGAAAAAAATAAAATTGACACATGGAAAAAATATATTTGTAAGAAGGAAAAATATAGAAAACATCTCTAAATGAATAAGAAGTGCAGAAACATGCCAATAGATATCTGGGAAGATATAGTAAAAAAGCAATTAGTTAAAAATTGCTAATAAGATTATGGAAAAAAAATTTAACTGCCCAAGGAGTTAGGGAATTAATGCCTTAAGTGGGAAACTATTTTCACACATCAGACTGATAAAGATTAAAATCAGTAATGTCCGGTTTTGAAAGCTTGTTGGAGAAAATAATTCTCATTCATTGTTAGTATAATTTCAATTTTGGAGTAGAATCTGACAGAATTCATTTTTTAATTAAATGTTGATCACCTTTGAAAAAAAGAGTTGTTAGAATGAGAAACTGGAGGTGTGCCAACAGGAAACAAAGCATATTTTGTGATTAATTTGAGAATTCAAAAATTTTTTTAATCTGGCTATCCTGAGATGGAAATGGACAAATTTTAGGGAGGCTATCAGTCATTGAACAAATCCTTGCCAGTTCTTGGTTGATCATTGAAAAGGTTGTAATTTGACTTTGGAGCTGGTTGCTGCTGTGTTTGTGAGAGTTCTATGGCTTATAAGGTATAGATATTTTACAACCAGCCTCTCAGATTCCATTAGCTTTTCATTTTCACAAAATCCTAAAACTTCTTATTTGAAAATGACACCCTCTTGTTCTTTCAGTGATGCTTTAAATTTATTATTTATTAATTTTTATCATAATTTCAATGACATTTTGGGGTTATGATAGAAAAATGTATTAGTTTATTTTACATTTTCAATAAGGAACTGAATAAGAATATATTCTTAGTATCATGATCTAATTAGGAATATATAAATATGTAAATAATCTATATGTAAAATTATATATATAATCCATGTATATGAATTTTAAAATTCTATGCTAACAAAATGGATATTTTCCATCATTTTCTCAGTCAATTCTAACTTTAAAATTTCCTATATTTTTTGTCAAAGTTTGATTACCATTCAATTATTTTCCTCTTGGTATTCCTAAAGTTTGACTTCTATATAAATGATTCTATAATTTATCCAGAATTATTTAATTTTGTGTTTTTGTTAATTTGTTTGCTTCTTGATGTGCTGTTAGGATCATGACTTAATGTCTGTGTAAAACACTAAATCATCTTTATAATGAGAAGTTTTTCACTTTTCTCCTGATTTGTAATATCCTCTCCTCCACCTATCATTTTAAAATTCTAATATTTGCTGGCATAAAAGGCTGTATCTCTTCATTTTTTAACTCTTTCTACATTTTAAAAATTTGAATATTAAGTTTTTAAGTGTTTTTTTTCATTTGATATAACTAATTTCCTGATTTATTTTCAAAATAATGTTTGCTTTTATTTTCTTTTTCCAGATGCATTTCTAAAAGGTATTTCATTAAGAATAAATTAAAGTCATGTTGACACCTTCGGGGACTTTTTCTATCTCTTCTATGATGATTATAACTATTCAATTTTCTTCACCAGGACCAGATTTTGTGCTCTCATTTTTTCAAGTTATGTCTATTTCTATCCATAGTGACCTTATTATTTTGTGATATACTTAGAAGAACTGCATGTTCAATTTTTGGCTGAGTCTTGGTTGATGCAAAACCATGCACACAAAAAGAAAAACTGTAGCCATCCAAGGCTACGACTAAATGTTTTTCAATATGTAATACATTGTTAATTGGTATGAGTCAGTATGTACACAGTGATTCACCATATACACAGTAAAAATTTCCCTTCCATGTCTACTGGACTTGCCACTGATTTGCTTCCTCAGAGGCAACCAATATTCTTGGTTCCTGTGGATCCATCTAGATGATATCTAGGGAAACCTAAGAAAAGGCACACACTCAAGTGTTCCTTTCCATTTTCTTAAACAAATACAATTAAATAAATAACTAATGCAATGTACAAATATAACCCCCTTGTTAATGGTTCCAACTCAACCCATGAACTGTTTTTTGTTTCTTTTTTACAGCAGCATTGTGTGTCACTGTATGTGCATATCATCACGTATTTGACCAGCTCCCTCTTGAGACCTATTTAGAGGCCATCCAGGGAGAAGCAGGCACTATTGGAGGATCCCCAAGGACCAGACAGGACTTCAAGGGGAAATGTTTCTTTGTGCTCCTGGGGATGCTCATTAGTGAGGGAAATTCCCTCAAACTTGTCAAAGACACTCATATCTGAACTTGGCTCAGAATTATCTGAGTTTCTTATTTTCCAATAAATAATGTGCCTCACAAGGGTGAGTTTCTCCCACTACCTTGCCAAGTGATAACAAGAAACAGGTATAATTTTATTTATAAAAATAAACTGTTGGGACATTTCTTAAACTCTGAGTTATAAAGTAATATTCACATATTTAGATATGTGAATGTTATTATATTTCATGTTACTTTTCACATTTTAAAAAATATTGCATATTTTTCATTAAATTGCAAGAACTTTAAGACAAGATATGATGATGTATTAATTTTTCTATTCTCATTGCTTCAGACCAAAGTGTGAAAGATAAATGCTTGTTTCCAACTCTATTGGGTAAATACCCGAAATGGGATTGCTAGATGATATGGTAGTTCTATTTTTTATTTTATGAGGAACCTCCATAGTATTTTCCATACAGTTTTGCCATCTATAAGCACTCCCATGTTCATGAAAGCCCTGTTCATGTAGCCAGAATGTGGAAACAACCGGTGTCTTATGACAGATGAATGGATAAAGATGTGGTACACAGACACACACACACACACAATAGAATATATTCAGATTTATAAAAACATTCTTCAATATGCAACAACATGTAGGAACTTTAAGGACATTAAGATAAATGAAATAAGCCATTTGAAGAAGGACAAATTCCACTTATATGAGGTAGATAAAATAGTGAAATTCGTAGAATCAAAGAGTAGAACAGTGATTGTCAGGGTTTGAGGGCAGAGGAAAATGGGAGTTATAATCAATGGACATAAAGTTCAGTCAAGCAAAATGAGTAAACTTTAGACATCTGCAGTACACAATGTCCCTGTAGTCAAGAATAATGTATGGCACACACAATTGGCTAAGAGGAAAGATATCATGTTAAGTGTTCTTACTACAATAAAATAATTTTTAGGTTGACAGAAACACAGGAGAATGGAAAAAATATGCAGTGAGGAATAAAAGCTTAAATTTTTTTAAAAGATGGATGCTTAGTAAATAAAAGAATCAGAAACTCTCAGCCTAAGATCATCAATTTCAAGGCAAGACCAGGCCCTGCTCTGTCCTCGTGGGGCCATCGCAGACTTTCGGTTTTGTATGTGCTCTTTGTCAGCTGTTGGTACCTCTGCCAGATGAAACGCTCCAGGTGATCTCATTAACTATGGGGGAGTGCCGTTTCACCAGGCTAATGCCTTTTCAACAAGACTGACTCATGCATCCAAGAGAACAACTCCATGGGATGGTGGGTAAAAGCTCTGAGTTCCTTTGACTGACCTACAACATTCACAGATATTCACAGAATAAGGCCCATTGAGCAGAAAACGAGCAGCAGATAGCCCCATAGAAGCTGGCTAGGTTACATATCAAATAGCTACAGCATTCTTAAAATTGTACTTCAATACTTGAAACAACCAGCTCTGATTTGATCAAAATTAAATACATCAGCCAATTGAAAAACACCATGGTTATCACAGATCACTTGACTTTTTTAGTCTTGCTTGAAATCTTTGATAACTGAAATCTTAATGACCTTGTTTGCTGACAATGGGTGTAACTGAATCTCTTTTGTTACCAGGACACGAAAAAGCACACATGCCAGTCAGTCGGTTAGAGCCCCCATTCTGATTAATCTTAATTAGCTTGTTTGTTTCTCTCACTTTACAGTTTTCACTGACCAATAATTTTTATGTGAAATGGAAAGCATTTGCTTTGGTAATAACTGTATATTAAAAATAACAGTAAATAGAAAACCTGTCTCAAGTGAAAAATACAGACAATACCCACACTGGTGAGGATGGAGAAGAAATTGAAATTCTCAGACACTGCTAATGGGACCTTAAACTGTGATAGCCTGTGTGGAAATCTGTTGGCAATATTTACTAACACTGAATATAGATATACTCTATAACCCAACAGAAATGTATATCTGAGTTTAAAAAAAGCAGCTACAAAAATAACCATAAATAAACATAGATTTATAATAGCTCTAAATTTGAAATTATCTAAAGTAGTGAATATTAAAATGAATAAATCAATTGTGGCAGGTTTAACAATGGAATGCTATTCCTATACAAAATGGAGGAAAAATATTTTTCCATGCTCAACATTTACAAAACTCACAAATTTGGGAAAAAAGGACACTAGATGCAAAAGAAAATACACATGTTATTCCACGTGCATTCTCTTCTCTATTCAGTAAAACTATGCTTAAACATGTTGAAATAGGTCATAGCTTCACAATTTCTAAATATGATTGATTCAGCAATCAATGTAGAAGATGGAACTGTCTCGAAATGGTAATTTTTAAGTAATTTATGTAAGCTTGAAAACAATTCAATTTTTCATTTTAAAGAAAGAGGGTGTTTGGTGGTAAAGACTATGGAAGGGATCTAAGAAAGTCCCCACAAGCTGGCGCTCATCTCCACAACAATGATGTGATATTAATGGTCCAGATGTAGCTCATCCTGATTGCGTTTCAGGTGGGACAGGGTAAAGAACAGTAAATCTTTATTCTTTGTCTTTTATCAAAGACTGTATCCTTGCAATTTTCCATTCTATATCCAAATCTGGTGGCTTTTTAATTTTTTTAAAAATGTACGTGCTTTAGTATTGAAGTAAGCTTTTGGCAAATACAAAACTTTAATCTGTCCTACCTAAAATTTCACTATTCATGAAGAGGTGTTAAAACTACCAGCTTGATATAATTGTGATACTTAAGTTAAATGGAGTGCCAAGTACCTGGCATTAAAAGGCAGTAAATAAATGTTAGGTCCCTTCTTGAATGCATTACTGTGTGGAACATATTTGATTCTTTCCTTGCTTGGAGTAGAGGCCCAGCATTCAGTGTGGTACACAGCGGCCTGCAATAGAGACTCCATTTTCTATATGTTCTGCTTTCCTGTAAGCTATATGCTAAGTTGTAGCCAATGAGCTACTGCTCATTGATTAGTACTGGGTAGCAGCTTCCTCGGAGCCCCCTTATGAGACAGCCAGAGTGCATCCTGCGCCCCTTCGTTCACCTGCTGCCAGGAAGGCAGGTGTGATGGCTCCAACCCAACTAGCAAAGACTGACCAGGAGAGCAAGGGCAAGGTCCCTGGGATCACAGAGCACACAGGAAGGAGCCTGAGAGCCTGGGGGCCTGGAGGAGGCCCACGTCAGTTTGACTCCACACCTCCAGGTGGGGTACTTTCCTGGTTAGCTCTCAACCTGCATTTCCCCTTTGCCTTCTATTTAAAGAATTAGAGAAGCTAACTACTGCATTCGCAGAAGGCATCATAGACAGCCTGGCATGAATTCAGTCCCGACACTTACAGGAGTTCACATGCTATTTGGGAATGAAGCACAGGCCTGCGTCTGAAGCCCCGCCTGCTACAGACGGGCAGCAAAGCCCTGTACCCTGCAGCAGGGCCCAGTGCCCTCTCCCCAGAGTTTGAGGGCCAAGAAGCAGTTGTGAGCATGGCCAGTTTCTTATTCTCACTTCCCACCCCCAGGATCATAGCTTCCACGGCCAGTCCAGCCGCCATGTATTCTGAGGCTACTGCGGACCAGTGCGGGTCCTCAGTGACAGCAGGTCAGGAGCTCTCCTCATGGGATACCTCTTAGAGCTCCCAGCCTGTTAACAGTGACCTGCACTCTTCCAGTGACACAGGGAGACCCAAACCCCTGGAAAAAGCCCTTTCCTGCTTTGGAATGGTGATTCTTCCCCATTCTTAACTCTGGCTCAGAGAACTTTTGTTATGTGTTTTCATCCTATTTAAGACAGTTATTTGGAGCTTTCTGTCACTTGTAGCCAAATATAATTGTAACTCATAAATCACCATATAACTAACCTGGAAGAGATTTTTGCAAACCCAGAAGATGAATGTTAAAAGTAGACAATTTTCTACACATGGACTTTTTAAACCAAGCATATAGGTGCAAATTCAATTCAATAATCTTAAAGGAATGTGTGTGAATTGGGCATTTAATAGGGGATAAAACAATGAAGAATAAACATATTCTACACTGATACAGTTTATCGAATAACTTCATAGGAAACCCCACAAAGAACCTACAAAAACTTTCATTCTTTCTTAAACAACACCATATTTAGCTATGTTTCTATAATCTTGAGCATGCTGAAATCAGAATTAATTGAGAGCTTTTAAATTTTAAAAACACTCAAAAGATATTTGCCATTTAAATCTATGTTACAGGTGCTTTAAATTGTGTCTCACCACCTCCATATTCTTTTCTCTATATTTTTAGCAAATTACATAGCTGGTTTGTTCAGGTAACTAGGGGATCAGGTAATATGTGGCTAGTTTAACATTTTGAGCTATTACAAGATCTAAAGGTAGCTCCCAAATTCTGATGAACATTGCACTACGCATGATACAAGTCGAAAGGTGAGCCAGGCACCGAGTTACCACTGTGGGATGCCCCGGGGCATGAGCTGCACTGAGGGTGAGGGGGTGAAATCAGCCTCTTTCACTCCAACATCCAGGTATGGGCTTGCTGCTCAGATGCTTGGCCCTGAGGGCACAGCCATCACAGGAGACTGGGTGCCTAAAGTACCTTTTCATTTACTTTTCTGTATGTACTAATCTGCTGTCTAATCTTAATATTTATTTCAAAAATGAGGGAGAATGGAATTATGTTTTATTTTTATTCAAATTTCTTTCAGTATCAAGTGTCTTAGAGCTGGCTGTGTCATGAAAAACTCCAGAAGGGTTAATGGTGAAATAACATTAAACCTGTTGGATATCTGCCATTTACTCATTAAAATTGGAATTCACAGAGGGAAAAATTGTATACCAGCTGGGGAATAGTTCAATAAAAATAAATCATTAGATAAAATATGATAATCAAGGGGGAAAAAGGGGCATTACGATTAGCAGATGTAATGTTGGGGGGGACACAGGGAGGGCTGTACAACTCAGAGAAGACAAGTAGTGATTCTATAGCATCTCACTACGCTGACGGACAGTGACTGTAATGGGGTTGGTGGGGGGGACCTGATGAAGGGGGGTAGTTTAATAACCATAATATTACACATGTAATTGTAGATTAATGATACTAAAATAAATTATTTAAAAAATTATGGTAATCACCTTGCACGTATTACCCTGCAGCGGCATTCTTGGCCTGCAGAACAGGCTGCACATCAGTTTCTTCTGAGAGAGTAAGTTCAGACAGAGCCTCCTAGAACACACGAAATCATTAAATATTTGTTCAATTGAATTTCTCTGTGCTGCAAATTAGGGGAAAACCAGTTAATGAGTGTATGATTGTTATTTTCAAATCAATATTTAAATGGAGAGTCAAGACTACAGGTTTTCTTCTCCTCTTAGGTTTCACTGCAAGTCAACAGAAGCCTAAGAAGTAAATGTGCACGTCCACTTTTGCTATCCTGCACACCGCCGTTACCATCTGGTGTTCCAGGACCACAGGGAACTTGGAGGTCATATCATTCAAATCCTCATCTAATAGTTCAGTTCTACAAACAAGTTTTCACATGTCTGTTTAATATATTCAAACATGGAATATACCACTTTCCATAGTTGCCCATCCCTCTATTTATTTCACTATTCCTTGAAATTATCTGTCTTTTGAATGTTTTAAGTTCTCCAGTGTTTTCAAACATAATGTAAAAACATGAAATGTGAAATTTTAATAAAGTGATTTGTTATTATTAGATAGCTTCTTTACAATGACAGCTATACCTACAGTTACTATGCTAGGGGTCCTATTGTGTTGGCTAATAAGCATTTTATCATTTAAGACCCTGCTACTCCATAAGAAAGTCAGTTTACCTGGAGTTATCATATCAAAAAGTATCAGGAATGGGATGTATGCCCAATTTTAACTGGCCCCTGTATTTATGTTTTTATCACTACAAAAAGGTGGTTTCTTCGAACAATGAAATTTCCCACATAAATATATTAATGTTGATATATTTAATGTATCTAAAGGACATTATGTAATTACATACATGGACATTTTTTAATATCAAAATAAAGTATTAAATATACAACTGAAGAAAATGGGAATAAATGTCATATTATTATTATTTTAACATGCTGCTTCATTTTATTTTTTACTGTTTTATTTAGGAACTACACATAAATATTCATAAGAGATATTGTCTGGAGGATGTATTTTGTAATATTTTTGAGTTTGGTATCAAGTTTATAATAGCAAAGACACATTTTGGAGTAACTTTTGGCAATTCCTTTTTCTATACTATGAAGACTTTCTAAAATATTAGATTATTTGTTCTTTCAAGGCTTTTTTGAAATTGGGCATATTGCTATTTAGGGATGATTTTTATTAAATTATTTTATGTATTCCATAGCAATAGGATGGTTTATATTTTTAGTTTCTCTAATGTCAACTTGATAATTTATAAGCTAGAAAATCATTCATTTTATCTATTTCACATTTATTAGTCTAGAATTGAGCAAAGTAGTCTGTAATACTCCTGTTCATTCCCTCATACATTTGACTATTTCCACATTTAATTTCTTATTTTGTGTAATTTCTATCCCCTTCTTCCCCTTTATCTTGATTAGGTGAACTGATAGAATAACTGTTTAGTTATTTTCCTCAAGGAAACCTCTCCTGAATTAATTTGTTATATTTTTCTGTTCTTATTTATTTATTTTTGTTTTCTTTGTTGCTTAATTTTACTTTCCTTGAATATGTTTTGTTGTTCCATCTACTTGAATTGGACTATTAAGTTGATTTATATTTTTGGTCTCTCTTGCTTATAAACTTAACATTTCTTCTAAGAACTGAATACCTGTGCCTTATATACAACAGCATATACAACAGTATTTAGTATGCTTGCATAAGAGGAAGAGATGATAATTGTGTATATATTCAGCAACTTAGATTTTGCAATTCTTTTTCATTCAAAGATTGTTTAAGAAAGATCAGAGAAAACATCCTACATGGCAGGATGCTTGCCTGAATGATTTTAAATATTCAGTTTATTGTAATGTGATGTGTGATAAGTAGTAACTTTGCTATAAAATTTATTGACATATCTTTTTTTTTGGATCATTAATATACAATTACATGAGTAACACTGTGGATACTAGATTCCCCCCATTATCAAGCCCCAAAACATACCCCATTATAGTCACTGTCCATCAGCATATTAAGATGCTATAGAATCACTATTTGTCTTCTCTCTGCTATGCTGCCTTCCCTGTGCCCACCCCCCTGCTACATTATGTGTGCTAATTGTAATGCCCCTTATTCCTCTTCTCCCTCCCTTCCCACCTACTCCCCTGCCAGTCCCGTTCCCTTTGGCAACTATTAATCCATTCTTGGATTCTGTGAGTCTGCTGCTGTTTTGTTCCTTCAGTTTTGGCTTTGTTCTTACACTCCACAGATGAATGAAACATTTGGTACTTGTCTTTCTCTGCCTAACTTATTTCACTGACCATAATACCCTCAAGCTCCATCCATGTTGTTGCAAATGATAGGATTTGTTTCTTCTTATGACTAAAAAAATACTCCATTGTGTATATGTACCACATCTTCTTTATCCATTCATCTACTGATGGACACTTAGGTTGCTTTCATTTCTTCGCTATTGTAAGTAGGGCTGTGATAAACATAGGGGTGCATATGTCTTTTTGAGACTGGGAAACTGCATTCTTAGGGGAAATTCCTAGGAGTGGAATTCCTGGGTCAAATGGTATTTCTATTTTTAGTTTTTTGTGGAAGCTCCACACTGTTTTCCACAATGGTTGAACTAATTTACATTCCACCAGCAGCAGATGAGGGTTACCTTTTGTCCACATCCTCGCCAGCATTTGTTATTCTCATTCTTTTCTATGTTGGCCATCCTAACTGGCATGAGATGATATCTCACTGTGGTTTTAATTTGCATTGCCCCGATTATTAACGATGTGGAGCATCTTTTCATGTTCCTATTGGCCATATGAATTTCTTCTTTGGAGCATTGTCTGTTCATATTGTCTGCCCATTTTTTAGTAGGGTTATTTGCTTTTTGGGTATTGGGGCATATGAGTTATTTATATATTTTGGATAATAACCCCTTGCCAGATATGTCATTTACAAATATATTCTTCCATACTGTAGGATGCCTTTTTGTTCTGCTGATAGTGTCCTTTGCTATACAGAAGCTTTTTAGCATAATGTTGTCCCGTTTGTTCATTTTTTATTTTGTTTCCCTTGCCCTAGGAGATGTGTTCAGGAAAAAGTTGCTCATGTTTATATTCAAGAGATTTTTGCTTATGTTTTCTTCTAAGAGTTTTATTGTTTCATGACTTACATTTAGGTCTTTGATCCATTTTGAGTTTACTTTTGTGTATGGGGTTAGACAATAATCCAGTTTCATTCTCTTGCATATAGCTGTTCAGTTTTGCCAACACCAGCTGTTGAAGAGGCTATTATTTCCCCATTGTATATACATTGCTCCGTTATCATATATTAATTGACCATATATGCTTGGGTTTATATCTGGACTCTCTAGTCTGTTCCATTGGTCTGTGGGTTTGTTCTTGTCCCAGTACCAAATTGTCTTGATTACTGTGGCTTTGTAGTAGAGTTTGAAGTAAGGGAGTGTAATTTCCCTGTTTTATTCTTCCTTCTGAGGATTGCTTTGGCTATTCGGGGTCTTTTGTGGTTCCATATGAATTTTAGAACTGTTTGCTATAGTTCATTGAAGAATGCTATTGGTATTTTGGTAAGGTTTGCACTGAATCTGTAGATTGCTTTAAGCAGGATGGCCATTTTGACAATATTAATTCTTCCTATCCATGAGCACAGAATGTGTTTCCATTTATTGGTATTTTCTTTAATTTGTCTCATGAGTGTCTTGTAGTTTTCAGGGTATAGGTCTTTCACTTCCTTGGTTAGGTTTATTCCTAGGTATTTTATTCTTTTTGATGCAATTGTGAATGGAATTGTTTTCCTGATTTCTTTTTCTGCTAGTTCATTGTTAGTATATAGGAATGCAACAGATTTCTGTGTATTCATTTTGTATTCCGGAACTGCTGAATTCAGATATTAGATCTAGTACTTTTGTTGTGGATTCTTTAGGGTTTTTTATGTAGATAATCATGTTATCTGCAAACAGGGACAGTTTGACTTCTTCCTTGCCAATCTGGATGACTTTTATTTCTTTGTGTTGCCTGACTGCTGTGGCCAGGACCTCCAGAACTATGTTGAATAAAAGAGGGAAGAGTGGGCATCCTTGTCTTGTTCCTGATCTTAAAAGAAAAGCTTTCAGCTTCTCACTGTTAAGTATGATGTTGGCTGTGGGTTTGTCATATATGGCCTTTTATTATGTTGAGGTACTTGCCCTCTATACCCATTTTGTTGAGAGTTTTTATCATGAATGCATGTTGAATTTTGTTGATTGCTTTTTCAGTATCTGTGGAGGTAATCATGTGGTTTTTGTTCTTTTCGTTGATGTGGTGGATGATGTTGATGGATTTTTTAATGTTGTACCATCCTTGCATCCTTGGAATGAATTCCACTTGATCATGATGGATGATCTTTTTGATATATTTTTTAATTCGGTTTGCTAATATTTTGTTGAGTATTTTTGCATCTGTGTTCATCAGGGACATTGGTCTGTAATTTTCTTTTTTATGTGTTGTCTTTGCCTGATTCTGGTATTAGAGTGATGTTGGTCTCATAGAATGAGTATGGGAGTATTCCCTCTTCTACTTTTTGGAAAACTTTAAGGAGGATGGGTATTAGGTCTTTACTAAATGTTTGATAAAATTCAGCAATGAAACCATCTGGTCCAGGTGTTTTGTTCTTACGTAGTTTTTTGATTACCAATTCAATTTCATTGCTGGTAATTGGCCTATTCAGATTTTCTGTTTTTTTCTGGGTCTGCCTTGGAAGGTTGTATTTTTCTGGAAAGTTGTCCATTTCTTCTAGGTTATCCAGTTTGTTAGCATATAATTTTTCATAGTATTCTCTCATAATTCTTTGTATTTCTGTGGTGTCTGTTCTGATTTTTCCTTTCTGGGTAGAGTAATCTTGGTTCGAGGCCCTTCTCTTTCATTGCATTAAATATATCATGCCACTCCCTTCTGGCCTGTAAGGTTTCTGTTGAGAAGTCTGATGATAGCCTGATGGGTTTTCCTTTGTATGTGATCTTTTTTCTCTCTCTAGATGCTTTTTAAAAGTCTTTCCTTATCCTTGATCTTTGCCATATTAATTATTGTATGTCCTGATGCTGTCTTCCTTGGGTCCCTTGTGTTGGGAGATCTGTGTACCACCATGGCCTGAGAGACTATCTCCTTCCCCAGATTGGGGAAGTTTTCAGCAATTACCTCCTCAATGACACTTTCTATCCCTTTTTCTCTCTTTTCTTCTTCTGGTACCCCTATAATGTGAATATTGTAACGTTTGGATTGGTCACACATTTCTCTAAATAGTCCCTCATTCTTAGAGATCCTTTTTACTCTCTGTGACTCAGCTTTTTGTATTCCTCTTCTCTAATTTCAATTCCATTTACCGTCTCTTCTACTACATCTAATGTGCTTTTAAATCCCTCCATTGAATGTTTCATTTCAGATATGGAATTTCTTAATGTTTGAATCTCCATCTTAAAATCGTTCCTGAGTTCTTGACAATTTTTCTGTACCTCCTTGAGCATGTTTATGGTTTTTATTTTGAACTGTCTTTCACGAATATTGGTGAGTTCAGTTTCATTTGGCCCCTTTTCTGGTGTTTGTGAGATTTTGTTCTGAAGCATGTTCCTTTGTTGTTTCATATTTGTATGTGGTGCCCTCTGGTGCCCAGAAGCTCTAGTCTCTGGAGCTGCTCGGCCCCTGGAGTGAGGTTGGGGGTCGCAGGGGGGTGGTGCTGGTGCCTCGCAGGAGGAATTAGCTGTTTTCTGATTCCCGGCTGCAGTGTCTGTCTCCAGTGTCAAAGCCAGTGGGCTGAGCACACAGGTGTAAGCCTCTGTGCTTTGTGTCTCCAGCTGTTGTAGGCAGGGCCTCCGTCTGGGTGGCCTGACGCCAGCTCAGTGAATGCCAGTTTGCAAGCCGGTGCTGGCAGGCCAGGAGGATGGCAGAGCAGTCTGTATGTCACAATGTGGGGCCTTGGAGCTGAGCAGCCAGCCACGGGGATGGAGCTCTTGAAGTTCCTCAACGTTCCAAACCTTCTGGGCAGCACACACCCAGGCAATCTTGACCACCTATTCCTTCTCCTGCTCAGTAAGCTCCGTGCAAACCCTGCCCTTTCAGCAACCTTCTCAACTGCTATGAAGCCTCTCACACTACCCACCTTTCCTTTGTCCCAGAGTGGCTGGTTGTGGATCCCTGTCCTCCACAAATGGCCAGAATCTCAGTCTCTCAAGCACTTGGCCTGTCCCAGCTCCCCAACCCCACCAACCTCCAGAGCACCACACAATGTAGGTTTGTTTTCCAAAGCAGATCTCCAAGGCTGGTTGTTCATCAGTTCTAGGCTTTCACCCTCTCCCTGCTCCGTTTCTCTTCCTCCCACCAGTGAGCTGGGGTGGGGGAAGGGCTTTGGTATGTTACCCTGTTTCATGAGGTCTGCTCTGTTCTCCAGGTGTATGCAATCTGGTGCAGCCTTCTTTCCTGTTGCTGTTTAAGGTTTAGTTGTTAACTATATTTTTGTACTATATGTGGTTTTGGGAGGAGTTCTCTGTCTCACCTCTCATGCCACCATCTTGAATCAATCTCCTATTGACTTTATATCTTTGCTCTATATTTTCAATATCCTACGGGTACATGAACTCAGTATGAGCCCCTGACATATTTTCCAGTCAGATCTACTTGATAAGAATGACATTTTCTTTCTTTATCTCTTTTTTTTTTTGTAGTTGTCTTTTGATATTTTGGGAGATGCATTTTGTACTTTGACTTTGGTAAACATATCTTGAGATTAATTATTTTTAAACAGTGCTATTTTCATTATTCTCCTTTGAGGAAAAAGGATACCATTCCTAGATGGGATTACCTGTGAATCTACATTGTTTTTTTATAAGAATTATGAAAAAGAACACCCCCTTGAGTAAAAGAGAGTGAGAGAAAAGAATTACTAGAGCCCAAAAGAGGAAAAGGTGAACAAGGAAGGGAGGATGGGAGGCAAGGACAGGAGGTCGTGACCCCACTAAGAGATGTGCAAAGGGGTGGGACATGGGAACTGGCAAGGCTGTGTGTTTCTTGTGCATTCAAACAAAAATATACTAGTGTATATTGATGCTGTTCAAAGTTTACTAAGTTTAGTTTATCAACAAAACTTTGCTTAACTGGCACAAAGTAATAACAGTAACAAAAATATACAAAAACTTATAAACTCCTAGGGAAGATGTTAGGCATGAAGCTTTCTGACAGGAAATTTCCTAATTGATTAGTTTTGACAGATATACATTAAGAGAAAGTTGAAGAAATGTTGAATTGAAAAGTCATGTGAGTTACCCACTTTGACAGACTTTAATCTAATCTCATAAAATGATTAAAAAAGGAACAGATTGACAGTGTCATTTCAGACTTAAGAAATCTGTGTGGAAAATCTTCTGCAGAAGGGAACAGTTTGCATGTAAACAGTATTTATTGATGATAATTTTATTAATTTGCTTTGGCAAAAGTAAAATACGTCTTTCAATCAAAAGAGCAGTCACCAGATCAGAAAGTTAATAAAAATGGTCCAGCTTACCACCACCTTCAACTCTACTAACCTCAAAGAGAATAAAAATATTATGCAGTTTTATTAGAAATGTGTACGGTCCATAAAATACTAGATTTACATGGCTTGGTCCTTTGACGGGACTGTGGCAGGAATGGAGTAGGCGCAGCCCTACTGGAAACACAGGCACTGGCCACAGTAATAAGACATGACTTCCCACAAAGTACTTTCACCTTTCAGCCTTGGGCACATGACCCTGACCTTTGGGGGCTGTTCTGCTGTTACTCCAGGAATACACAGGAGGCCAGTTTCCAGGCTTTGCCCCAAGGTGCCAGAAGGGCCAGCAGTCTCCAGGCCTCTGTGGGTCTCAGTCACACAATACATTCCTGCCAGGCTCTACTGACTTCTCCAAAAGTCAGAGGCAGGCCTCACCAATGGACTATGGCCCACATTGTTTTCTGCCTTGGACCAAGTTGTCTGCTTCAGCATCCCCTGAGGATGCCAAGGCAAATGACGTGCAAGCTACTGCTAGAGGCCCCAGTCACATGGACATCTAGCTTGTTCATTTGGCAACAGTAGGCATAACTACACATATTTTATCCCAGCCCCACCACGCTAAGGGGCACAAGGGCCTCAGAATTTGTGCCAAGTGCAGGATAAACACTCTTCAGTAGGCTACAAGACCCAAAACCTCTTGCAATAATGCCACAGTAAGAGAATCAAAGGTGAGCATAACCCCATAAATATTAGATTTCCCTATTCCCAAGAGGATTCAGAAGTGTTCCACTCTAAGAGCCTCATCCATGTATAACAGTGGGGGGCCCAGGGTACCACTCAGGGTCACAATAAATCAGGGAGCATTCAGCTCCTGTGTACACCAAAGCCAGGAAACAATACACATTCACTGGGGACTGATCATTTACTTAACAGGGGGCCTCTGTCGCAAGGGGCATCCACCAGTCCCCCAAGGCCCATGAGGACAGATTTTGGGCTCACCAGATGGGGCCAACTACCCCAAATGTAGCTCTCGGAGTAAAGGGGTATCCCACCCAGAACAAATTCCCTATGAATCTGGTAAAACTGATAAGTCAAGGGAAAAGAGTAAGTTGGGAGAAATTCTTTTTATTGCTCACATCTTGATCAAATTCACTAGCCAGGCCTGGCTCTGTCCGTCCCCTCCGGCTGCAGTACTTACTCCCCAAGTCCTCTCTCCCCTGTCCCAGCTAGCAAAACCGCTCCCTGCTCCATCCCTCTAAAGTCACGGTGCATGCTCACTTCACCCACTGCTTCTGGAAGGAACCACATGGGCAGGTCCTTGGTGACTGGCAAATGTCAGACCAATTACTCACCAGGAACAGAGAGGAGTAGAGGACGGCCATTTTCTCTCCACCCCTTGGCCTGGATACCTCAGAAGCTCTGCAGTGGTAAATACTCATTGAGAAGTAAATGGACTAAAGCCAGGCAGAAGATTCTGGAAATTCTGCCATTTACCCCACAATGATACATCATATCAGTACATGAAGAGCCCAGGGGGAAGAGTCTGGCTTCTTGAGAAACTATCAAACAGGTCATATGTTCCAGTCTTTCCAGTCTGAAAAAGAAAAGTTAAGGCCAATAGGGCAAATATTGGACAATTAAAAACCAGAGATGGAAGGGAGTCTTTTAGGCAGACTAATTTCCTCTCCTTCCTCCCTACATAGGACTTTTCTTAAGCATGGTTTCTTTGTGCAGTGCATTTAGAGATTTCCTGTTTGGTTGAGGGAATGCACGTAACTGAGCAATGGTCTTTGTGTCTCATTGCAAAACAATGACGAACCTGTTACTATGTCATTTTACACTGCTTTTCTCTCACCCTCATGTGCTAGGATTGCAACTTCTAAATGAAGCAATAACTTTAATCCTAACTTTAATCTCTCTAATGTATAGGAACTAGGCTAAAACAGCTACTGATTAAGACATAATGATTTAAGAATTAATAATTTAAATCCCCATTACTCTGACTTTCCATCCTCAATGAGAAATTCAGGGAAGTGTAAACTTGGAGTTAGAACAAAGAAGATTCCTGTGTGCATGGCATTTTGGTGATTAGATCATACTGATTTATAGGCAAGGCTTGGGAGTATATATAAAAATAATAGGGGAAGGATTATATTTGGAGGGAGCAAATAAAACAACTCAAATTTGAGATTTAAAAACGAAAAATGAAGTCTAAATAGCATTTTCTACAATGTCCATCTTAAAATATTTGATGCCTGGAAAACCAATCAATGTAATATATAAAATATTTTATTCCCCTTAAGTCGTACTATGCATTTTTTTCTTTATTATCAGGGTCTTTATTCTCAGAGTAAGGCTAAAGACTGGAACTGTTTTTAATTTCTTTTTTCAGTTTAGCACTCTAATTTTGCCTAGTATTTAAAGGTAGTTTCCACCATAACCTGAATAATACTTTAAATTTGAATTTACTATGTGTCACTTATAGAATTATGGTCATAGAATAATAAAGGAAAAATCTACCTTACTTTAGTTAACTCTTCTCTGGCAATATGTTTATTTCAATGAATTCAGCATTCATTATGCAAAGCATTTATAAAACACTAAAGAATACTGAAAAATGTCAAGGAATGTTATGAGCAAGAAGGGGCATAGCACCAAAACCCCACCTTTTTTTCACTTAACCCTGTGTTTATCAAAAGATAGCATCAGAATCAAAGATACCTGTTAGAGGTGAAGGTGTCTCCTGGCTAAGGAGGTAAGTATCTTGTTCTGGACAAAGGCCCAATATATGTTATTTACCTTTCTTCTTATGCCCTGAGGTGGCCTAAGGAGTGCTGGCCTATTGAAATTATGTGATAAAAAAATGTATTTATAGACATAAAAATTTTCACAATTCAATGCTAATGAAAACATCATTTTGAGATCTAATTTTTATGAAACATTCATAGACATCCCTTGTAAATATATAAAAAATTTATGCCACAATGAGTTATCAGGAGGGGCAGAAGTATATATTATCTTAATTTTATCCTATATTCGTATTTGCAGTTTCTCAATTTTATGTAACATATCTATTTCCCTCATATTATAAAGTACTTCATGTGGTACTCCCTTTGCTCAGCACCAATTATGGCACTGAGATCCTCAGTAACAGATTCACAATGCCTTATGCAGAATACACTTGAGAGATCAGAGAAATGAAGCCGCGTATTCAAACATTCTCACACAAATTGGAAGGGGAATCTTAGTGTGGAGAAAAATCATACATAGCTTGCAAAGGAATTCATGTAATAATTCGCCAAAAAGAACATTGCTGTGTTAGCCATACATAACCATACAGCCCTATATCACAGATTTCCTTCATTGCCTCCAAGGCTTTTCTCTCCCTCCTGATGGCTAAAGGCCTTCAGATAGATGAAAGGCCCAAAAGTATGAAATGGACAAGAAATACCAAATCATAATATGAAAGGAGATAAAAATTCTAAATTCCATATAACATAAACCTTAACCATGCTATGTCTTTGGATAAGGCTTTAGTAATTTTAGAATAAACTCCATGAAGTCTCGCATGTCAAAATAATTTGAAACAATTCATTGTCCTTAATGAAGTTATTTTCACTCAGCAGAGCTACTATGTTCCACTAGGAGGCAAATATCACATTATGGCAGCCAAGTTCATCAGGATCCTAGTAGGGGATTATCAGTTGCACTGCTGGTGGTGATAGGCCAGGAGATATAAAAGTACAGCCTGGTTTGGAGCGAGACTTTGTAAAGCTAAGCAAAGTGATGCACCGAGGTTACCACCAATGAGAGAAAATAGTGCAATGATCTGGACTTCGACAAGCAGGGAGGAGGAAAATAGATTTTTGAGAATAATCTCAATTTTTAAAGGGTTAGGAAAATTAGCCCCCAGCCCCTGAATCTGAGTGCCTGTGGAAAAGATGGGATCAATAAATGGTATAAAGGAAAGTGATAATTATCCTTTACTAAACCACTATGTAGACTACAAGGGACTATTTGAGAAAAGTTAGGAGACATAAAAAAAAATGCCCAGTACCTGAAATTTGATAAATAACTCTTAAGAGTTCAATCTCCCTAGAAGGGTGCACTGTTCTTCCTGGGGTTTAAGAAGAAGGCTTTGAGCCATTGTGTAAAATATTAAAGTTTTATTTTATCAAAGTATAAAACCCCAAAAGTGTACAAATGGTAAATGCTTTTCTCTATGAATTTTATAAGGTAAATGAATATACACATCAAATTATTTATAAGGTAAATGAATAGAAATTAGCACCACCCCAGAAAAATCTTCTTGTACCTGATTCCAGTCACTAATTACCTTGGATTTTCCAAGGCAACAATTATCCTGACTTGTTTTCATAAATCAGATTTGCCTAGTTTTGAACTTTACACAAATGGAAGAAAATAGTGTAGGGACTCCAGCTGTGTGATTGAAATTGTTTGCTCATCATGAGGTTTGTGAGATTTATTCATATTGTCTCCTCCAGCAATAGAATAGATATTCCTGTTGATACAAAACATTCTACTGTGTGCATATCCACAGTGTATCCATTCTACAGTGGTTGCACATTAGATTTTTTTCCCAATTTTCAACCAATATGATTAAGGCTGCTACTAACCATTTTATACATACACATATTGGTAGCAGTTCTGTTAGATATGTACCTGTAATATGTACATCTAGCCTTAAGTGTTTGTGACAGTCTGCACACCTAGCAACAGGACACGGAATTCCAGTTATGTTTCATGGTCTGGCCAGTGAACCACACTAGCCATTTCAATGACTGTAGTGAAACCTCCTTGCGGCTTTAATTAGCGTCCCCCTGACAGCCAATGAGCTGGCACCCTTCAAATGTTTTTTGGTCATTAGCTTAACCTCTTTTGTCAAAGGAGTGTTCCAATTGTTTTGCCCTTTGGATTATTAGATTAGTTGACATCCTCTTGTTTTTTTGTATAAACTTAAACAGTCCTGTCTTTGGATATGTACTTCAATATTGTGCATTGTTCTTAGTGAGAGCAAACAAGAGGCCTTATTAGTTCATGTGGTCTGATTTGCTTATTTTTCCCCTTATGCTTGGTATTTTTTTTTTTGGTATTCTTAAAAGATACTGTTCCATATCTCAACATAAGGTAAACAACCTCCAATGTGTTCTTATTAACATTTTATTGTTTTACTTTCACATGTACATCTATATTCATGAATTGATATTTGTATATAGCATGAGATATCTGAATCTGAGTGCATATGGAAGAGATGGAATTAATAAGTGGTATAAAGGAAAGCAATAATTATCCTTTACTAAACCACTATGTAGAGAATAAGGGACTATTTGAGAAAAGTCAGAAGACATAAAAAAAAATGCCCAGTACCTGAAATTTGACAAATAAGTCTTAAAGAGTTCAATCTCCTTAGAAGGGTACATACATTTATATCCATGAATTGATGTTTATATATACATGAGATAAGAAACATTTATTTCCTCCCATGCAGATATCCAGTTGAAGCAGGATTATTTAATGAAATATCAAGCTTCCTCATGAAACTACAGTGTTACCCTTGTTATAAATTAGGTGACCACATACATGTGGGTATATTTCTGAATTCTCTTATTCTGTTACATTTGTCTATTTGCCTCATCCTGAATCAATACAACACTCTCCTAATTAATGTACATTTGTATGTACATTGTTAAAACATATTTTATAAGATCTAATAGTAAAATATATGAATAATAAATCAGTCAAGAGTCATCAGTGGATGCAAAAATTAGTGAGGGAAAGTTTGAGAAATAAGAGAATATTTACAGCCTCAAAGTATTTCCCCAATAAATACTTAGGAATTACAAAGAGCAAAGCAACAGTATCTTCATAGTCACCACCTTAACCAAGTTACAAAAGTTAATATTACCAATAACTGGAAAAATCAACATTATGTGACACCAACATGATACACAGAGAAAAACAATATCAACAAAAATGCATACCCTGGGTTTAGTCATGAGAAACTATCAGAAAAATTCAATGGACAGAGAGTCTACAAATAACTAACCTACACTCTTCAAAAAGCCCATGTGACCAAAATGCAAATAAGACTAAGGAACTATTCTCAGTTAAATGAGATGCAATAACTAAAAGCAACACATTAGTCAGTATTTTCTTTTCCTATAAGCAACATAAAAGGTGTAAACCATGTTCAAGTGGAATTTATTCCACGGATGCAAGGGTGGTTCAACATCCAAAAATCAATTACTGTGATACACCATATTAACAAAATGAAAACTAAAAAGTACACAATCCACCGAATAGATGTAGAGAAAACATTTGACAAAATTCAACATCCATTTATGATAAAAACTCTCAACAAAGTAGGCATAAAGGAAACATACCTCAACATAATAAAAGTCATATATGACAAACCCACAGCTAATGCATTCAATGGTGAAAAAGCTGAAAGATTTTTTCCCAAGATCAGGAACAAGACAAGAATGCCCACTCTCCCACTTCTGTTCAACATAGCATTGCAATTTGTTGCCACAGCAATTAGACAAGAAAACTAAAAACAAATAGAAGACATACAAACTGGAAAGGAATAAGTAAACTGTCACTATTTGCCAATGACATGGTACTATATATATAGAAACCTTAAAGACTCCAATAAAACACTGTAAGAGATAATAAATGAATTTAGTACACAAAGAAACAAAAATGCAACAAAAACCTGTTATTTCTACTAACAAATTATCAAAAGGAGAAATCAAGAAAAAAAATCCCATTTAAAATTGCATCAAGAATAAAATACCTAAAACTAAATTTAACTAAGGTGAAAGACTTGTACACTAAAAATTATAAGACACTAATAAAAGTAATTAAAGACACAAGTAAATGGAAAGATATTCTGTGTTCATGGATTAGAAGAATTAATATTACTAAAATCTCCATATTACCCAAAGCAATCTATAGATTCAGTACAATTACTATCATA